>CM030324.1:4528266-4607877 GCA_002915635.3 Ambystoma mexicanum
AGGTTTGTTGCCTCTTCTGGGACCAGTAAATTTGGTGTTAGAGTTGGGGTGCTTCTCTGGACAGGCAGAGGCATTACTGTAGCGTTGCTCTTCTCTGGACAGGCAGACATATATCAGTAGAGTTTGGTTGCTTCTCTGGGACAGGGCAGATAGATATTATAGTAGAGTTTGGTGCTTCTCTGGGACAGGCAGACAGCATTACAGTAGAGTTGGTTCTTCTCTGGGACAGTCAGAGAGATTTATAGGTAGAGTTGGTGCTTCTCTGGGACAGTAAGCTGGTGTTACAGTAAGAGTTGGTGCTTCTCTGGGACAGGCAGAGACATTACAGTAGAGTTGGTGCTTCTCTGGGACAGGGCAGAGACATTACAGTAGAGTGTGTGCTTCTCTTGGACAGGTAGATACATTACAGTAGAGGTTGTTGCTTCTCTCTGGGACAGGTAGAGCAGCATTTACAGTAGAGTTGGTGCTTTTCTCCTGGACAGAGCAGATACATTACAGTAGAGTTTGGTGCTTCTCTGGGACAAGGCAGAGACATTACAGTAGAGTTGGGTGCTTCTCTTGGACAGGCAAGACATAGTTACAGTAGAGTTGGTGCTTCTTCTGGACAGGCAGACATATTACAGTAGAGTTGGCCTTTCTGGGCAGGGGCAAGACATATTACAGTAGAGTTGGTGCTTCTCTGGGACAGGCAGAGATATTATGGTAGAGTTGGTACTTCTCTGGTGACAGGCAGACACATTACAGTAGAGTTGGCTGCTTCTCTGGGACAGGCAGAGAACATTACAGTAGAGTTGGTGCTTCTCTGGGACAGACAGACACATTACAGTAGAGTTGGTGCTTTCTCTGGGACATGGCAGAAATATTATAGTAGAGTTGGTGCTTCTCTGGGACAGGCAGAGACTATTATAGTAGAGTTGGTGCTTTTCTGGGACAGGCAGAGATATTTATAGTAGAGTTTGGTGCTTCTCTGGGACAGGCGAACACATTACAGTAGAGTTGGTGCTTTTCTGGGACAGGCAGAGACATTACAGTAGAGTTGTGCTTTTCTTGGACAGGCAGAGACATTACAGTAGAGTTGGTGCTTTTCTGGGACAGGCAGAGACATTACAGTAGAAGTTGGTGCTTTTCTCTGGGCAGTCAGGCTGGATGCATTACGTAGAGTTGGTGCTTCTCTGGGACAGGACAGAGACATTACAGTAGAGTTGCTGGCTTCTCTGGGACAGGTCAGACTCGTGCAAAGTAGAGTTGGTGCTTCTCTGGAGATGGCAGACACATTACAGTAGGTTGGCGCTTCTCTGGGACAGACAAGACACATTACAGTAGAGTTTGGCGGCTTCTCTGGGACAGACAGAGACATTACAGTAGAGTTGGTGCTTCTCTGGGACAGGCAAGACACATTACAGTAGAGTTAGGTGCTTCTCTGGGACAGGCAGACACATTAAGTAGAGTTGGCGCTTCTCTGGACAGACAGAGACATTACATGTAGAGTTGGTGCTTCTCTGGGACAGTAAAGCACATGTACAGTAGAGTTGGTGCTTTCTCTGGGACAGGCAGACACATTACAGTAGAGTTGAGTGCTTCTCTGGACAGGCAGACACATTACAAGTAGAGTTGGCGCTTCTCTGGACAGTAAAGCTGGTGCTACAGTAGAGTTGGCGCTTCTCTGGGACAGGACAGACCATTACAGTAGAGTTGCTGCTTCTCTGGGACAGAAAGCATGTGCTACAGTTAGAGTTGGTGCTTCTCTGGGACAGGCAAGAGACATTACAGTAGAGCTGGTACTTTTCTGGGACAGCAGAGACATTAGAGTAGAGTTGGTGCTTCTCTGGGACAGGTAGACACATTACAGTAGAGTTGGTGCTTCTCTGGGACAGGCAAGACATATACAGTAGAGTTGGTACTTCTCTGCGGACAGGTCAGGCACATTACAGTAGAGTGCTGGTACTTTTCTCGGACAGGCAGAGACTTTACAGTAGAGTGGTGCTTCTATGGGACAGGCAGAGACATTACAGTAGAGTTGGTACTTATCTGGACAGGCAGGCACATTACAGTAGAGTTGCTGCTTCTCTGGGACAGGCAGACATATTACAGTAGATTGGTCAGTTCTCTGGGACAGGCAGGCACATTACAGTAGAGCTAGTACTTCTCTGGGACAGGCAGAGACATTACAGTAGAGTTGGTGCTTCTCTGGGACAGGCAACAACATTACAGTAGAGTTGGTGCTTCTCTGGGACAGGCAGACACATTACAGTAGAGTTGGTGCTTCTCTGGGACAGGGCAGATACATTACAGTAGAGTTGGTGCTTCTCTGGGACAGGCAGAGACATTACAGTAGAGTTGGTGCTTCTCTGGGACAGACAGACACATTACAGTAGAGTTGGTGCTTCTCTGGGACAGGCAGAGACATTACAGTAGAGTTGGTGCTTCTCTTGGACAGGCAGACACATTACAGTAGAGTTGCTGCTTCTCTGGGACAGGCAGACATATTACAGTAGAGTTGGTACTTCTCTGGGACAGGCACACACATTACAGTAGAGTTGGCGCTTCTCTGGGACAGGCAGAGATATTACAGTAGAGAGTTGGTACTTTCTGGGACAGGCAGACACATTACAGTAGAGTTGGTGCTTCTCTGGGACAGGCAGAGACATTACAGTAGAGTTGCTGCTTCTCTGGGACAGACACACACATTACAGTAGAGTTGGTGCTTCTCTGGGACAGGCAGAGATATTATAGTAGAGTTGGTGCTTCTCTGGGACAGGCAGGCACATTACAGTAGAACTGGTACTTTTCTGGGACAGGCAGAGATATTATAGTAGAGTTGGTGCTTCTCTGGGACAGGCAGACACATTACAGTAGAGTTGGTGCTTCTCTGGGACAGGCAGAGACATTACAGTAGAGCTGGTACTTTTCTGGGACAGGCAGAGACATTACAGTAGAGTTGGTGCTTTTCTGGGACAGGCAGAGACATTACAGTAGAGTTGTGCTTTCTCTGGACAGTAAAGACTGATGCAAGTAGAGTTGGTGCTTCTCTGGGACAGGCACACACATTACAGTAGAGTTGCTGCTTCTCTGGACAGTAACAGCTGCGACAGTAGAGTTGGTGCTTCTCTGGGACAGGCAGACACATTACAGTAGAGTTGGTGCTTCTCTGGGACATGCAGACACATTACAGTAGAGTTGGGCTTCTCTGGGACAGGCAGACACATTACAGTAGAGTTGGCGCTCTCTCTGGACATGACAGAGACATTACAGTAGAGTTGGTGCTTCTCTGGGACAGGCAGACACATTACAGTAGAGTAGGTGCTTCTCTGGGACAGGCAGACACATTACAGTAGAGTTGGCGCTTCTCTGGGACAGACAGAGACATTACAGTAGAGTTGGTGCTTCTCTGGGACAGTAAAGCTGGTGCTACAGTAGAGTTGGTGCTTCTCTGGGACAGGCAGACACATTACAGTAGAGTTAGTGCTTCTCTGGGACAGGCAGACACATTACAGTAGAGTTGGCGCTTCTCTGGGACAGTAAAGCTGGTGCTACAGTAGAGTTGGCGCTTCTCTGGGACAGGCACACACATTACAGTAGAGTTGCTGCTTCTCTGGGACAGTAAAGCTGGTGCTACAGTAGAGTTGGTGCTTCTCTGGGACAGGCAGACACATTACAGTCGAGCTGGTACTTTTCTGGGACAGGCAGAGACATTAGAGTAGAGTTGTTGCTTCTCTGGGACAGGTAGACACATTACAGTAGAGTTGGTGCTTCTCTGGGACAGGCAGACATATTACAGTAGAGTTGGTACTTCTCTGGGACAGGCAGGCACATTACAGTAGAGCTGGTACTTTTCTGGGACAGGCAGAGACTTTACAGTAGAGTTGGTGCTTCTATGGGACAGGCAGAGACATTACAGTAGAGTTGGTACTTATCTGGGACAGGCAGGCACATTACAGTAGAGTTGCTGCTTCTCTGGGACAGGCAGACATATTACAGTAGAGTTGGTAGTTCTCTGGGACAGGCAGGCACATTACAGTAGAGCTAGTACTTTTCTGGGACAGGCAGAGACATTACAGTAGAGTTGGTGCTTCTCTGGGACAGGCAGACACATTACAGTAGAGTTGGTGCTTCTCTGGGACAGGCAGAGACATTACAGTAGAGTTGGTGCTTCTCTGGGACAGGCAGACACATTACAGTAGAGTTGGTGCTTCTCTGGGACAGGCAGGGACATTACAGTAGAGTTGGTGCTTCTCTGGGACAGTAAAGCTGGTGCTACAGTAGAGTTGGTGCTTCTCTGGGGCAGGCAGACACATTACAGTAGAGCTGGTGCTCTTATGGGACAGGCAGAGGACATTACAGTAGAGTTGCTGCTTCTCTGGGACAGTAAAGCTGGTGCTACAGTAGAGTTGGTGCTTCTCTGGGACAGGCAGAGACATTACAGTAGAGTTGGTGCTTCTCTGGGACAGGCAGAGACATTACAGTAGAGTTGGTGCTTTCTGGGACAGGCAGAGACATTACAGTAGAGTTGGTGCTTCTCTGGGACAGGAAGACACATTACAGTAGAGTTGGCGCTTCTGTGGGACAGACAGAGACATTTCAGTAGAGTTGGTGCTTCTCTGGGACAGGCAGACACATTACAGTAGAGTTGGTGCTTCTCTGGGACAGGCAGAGACATTACAGTAGCGTTGATGCTTCTCTGGGACAGTAAAGCTGGTGCTACAGTAGAGTTGGTGCTTCTCTGGGACAGGCAGAGATATTATAGTAGAGTTGATGCTTCTCTGGGACAGGCAGACACATTACAGTAGAGTTGGTGCTTCTCTGGGACAGGCAGAGACATTACAGTAGAGTTGCTGCTTCTCTGGGACAGTAAAGCTGGTGCTACAGTAGAGTGGGTGCTTCTCTGGGACAGGCAGACACATTACAGTAGAGGTGGTGCTTCTCTGGGACAGGCAGACACATTACAGTAGAGTTGGCGCTTCTCTGGGACAGACAGATACATTACAGTAGAGTTGGTGCTTCTCTGGGACAGGCAGAGACATTACAGTAGAGTTGGTGCTTCTCTGGGACAGACAGACACATTACAGTAGAGTTGGTGCTTCTCTGGGACAGGCAGAGACATTACAGTAGAGTTGCTGCTTCTCTGGGACAGGCAGACATATTACAGTAGAGTTGGTACTTCTCTGGGACAGGCACACACATTACAGTAGAGTTGGTGCTTCTCTGGGACAGGCAGAGATATTATAGTAGAGTTAGCGCTTCTCTGGGACAGGCAGACACATTACAGAAGAGTTGGTGCTTCTCTGGGACAGGCAGAGACATTACAGTAGAGTTGCTGCTTCTCTGGGACAGGCACACACATTACAGTGGAGTTGGTGCTTCTCTGGGACAGGCAGAGATATTATAGTAGAGTTGGTGCTTCTCTGGGACAGGCAGACACATTACAGTAGAGTTGGTGCTTCTCTGGGACAGGCAGAGGCATTACAGTAGAGTTGCTGCTTCTCTGGGACAGTAAAGATGGTGCTACAGTAGAGTTGGTGCTTCTCTGGGACAGGCAGAGACATTACAGTAGAGTTGCTGCTTCTCTGGGACAGGCACACACATTACAGTAGAGTTGGTTCTTCTCTGGGACAGGCAGAGATATTATAGTAGAGTTGGTGCTTCTCTGGGACAGGCAGACACATTACAGTAGAGTTGGTGCTTCTCTGGGACAGGCAGAGACATTACAGTAGAGTTGCTGCTTCTCTGGGACAGTAAAGCTGGTGCTACAGTAGAGTTGGTGCTTCTCTGGGACAGGCAGAGACATTACAGTAGAGTTGGTGCTTCTCTGGGACAGGCAGAGACATTACAGTAGAGTTGGTGCTTCTCCGGGACAGGCAGATACATTACAGTAGAGTTGTTGCTTCTCTTGGACAGGTAGACACATTACAGTAGAGTTGGTGCTTCTCTGGGACAGGCAGAGACATTACAGTAGAGTTGCTGCTTCTCTGGGACAGTAAAGCTGGTGCTACAGTAGAGTGGGTGCTTCTCTGGGACAGGCAGACACATTACAGTAGAGGTGGTGCTTCTCTGGGACAGGCAGACACATTACAGTAGAGTTGGCGCTTCTCTGGGACAGACAGATACATTACAGTAGAGTTGGTGCTTCTCTGGGACAGGCAGAGACATTACAGTAGAGTTGGTGCTTCTCTGGGACAGACAGACACATTACAGTAGAGTTGGTGCTTCTCTGGGACAGGCAGAGACATTACATTAGAGTTGCTGCTTCTCTGGGACAGGCAGACATATTACAGTAGAGTTGGTACTTCTCTGGGACAGGCACACACATTACAGTAGAGTTGGTGCTTCTCTGGGACAGGCAGAGATATTATAGTAGAGTTTGCGCTTCTCTGGGACAGGCAGACACATTACAGAAGAGTTGGTGCTTCTCTGGGACAGGCAGAGACATTACAGTAGAGTTGCTGCTTCTCTGGGACAGGCACACACATTACAGTGGAGTTGGTGCTTCTCTGGGACAGGCAGAGATATTATAGTAGAGTTGGTGCTTCTCTGGGACAGGCAGACACATTACAGTAGAGTTGGTGCTTCTCTGGGACAGGCAGAGGCATTACAGTAGAGTTGCTGCTTCTCTGGGACAGTAAAGCTGGTGCTACAGTAGAGTTGGTGCTTCTCTGGGACAGGCAGAGACATTACAGTAGAGTTGCTGCTTCTCTGGGACAGGCACACACATTACAGTAGAGTTGGTTCTTCTCTGGGACAGGCAGAGATATTATAGTAGAGTTGGTGCTTCTCTGGGACAGGCAGACACATTACAGTAGAGTTGGTGCTTCTCTGGGACAGGCAGAGACATTACAGTAGAGTTGCTGCTTCTCTGGGACAGTAAAGCTGGTGCTACAGTAGAGTTGGTGCTTCTCTGGGACAGGCAGAGACATTACAGTAGAGCTGGTGCTTCTCTGGGACAGGCAGAGACATTACAGTAGAGTTGGTGCTTCTCCGGGACAGGCAGATACATTACAGTAGAGTTGTTGCTTCTCTTGGACAGGTAGACACATTACAGTAGAGTTGGTGCTTCTCTGGGACAGTAAAGCTGGTGCTACAGTAGAGTTGGTGCTTCTCTGGGACAGGCAGAGACATTACAGTAGAGTTGGTGCTTCTCTTGGACAGGCAGACACATTACAGTAGAGTTGCTGCTTCTCTGGGACAGGCAGACATATTACAGTAGAGTTGGTACTTCTCTGGGACAGGCACACCCATTACAGTAGAGTTGGCGCTTCTCTGGGACAGGCAGAGATATTATAGTAGAGTTGGTACTTCTCTGGGACAGGCAGACACATTACAGTAGAGTTGGTGCTTCTCTGGGACAGGCAGAGACATTACAGTAGAGTTGCTGCTTCTCTGGGACAGACACACACATTACAGTAGAGTTGGTGCTTCTCTGGGACAGGCAGAGATATTATAGTAGAGTTGGTGCTTCTCTGGGACAGGCAGACACATTACAGTAGAGCTGGAACTTTTCTGGGACAGGCAGGCACATTACAGTAGAACTGGTACTTGTCTGGGACAGGCAGAGATATTATAGTAGAGTTGGTGCTTCTCTGGGAAAGGCAGAGACATTACAGTAGAGTTGGTGCTTCTCTGGGACAGGCAGAGACATTACAGTAGAGCTGGTACTTTTCTGGGACAGGCAGAGACATTACAGTAGAGTTGGTGCTTTTCTGGGACAGGCAGAGACATTACAGTAGAGTTGGTGCTTCTCTGGGACAGTAAAGCTGATGCTAAAGTAGAGTTGGTGCTTCTCTGGGACAGGCACACACATTACAGTAGAGTTGCTGCTTCTCTGGGACAGTAAAGCTGGTGCGACAGTAGAGTTGGTGCGTCTCTGGGACATGCAGACACATTACAGTAGAGTTGGCGCTTCTCTGGGACAGGCAGACACATTACAGTAGAGTTGGCGCTTCTCTGGGACAGACAGAGACATTACAGTAGAGTTGGTGCTTCTCTGGGACAGGCAGACACATTACAGTAGAGTAGGTGCTTCTCTGGGACAGGCAGACACATTACAGTAGAGTTGGCGCTTCTCTGGGACAGACAGAGACATTACAGTAGAGTTGGTGCTTCTCTGGGACAGTAAAGCTGGTGCTACAGTAGAGTTGGTGCTTCTCTGGGACAGGCAGACACATTACAGTAGAGTTGGCGCTTCTCTGGGACAATAAAGCTGGTGCTACAGTAGAGTTGGCGCTTCTCTGGGACAGGCACACACATTACAGTAGAGTTGCTGCTTCTCTGGGACAGTAAAGCTGGTGCTACAGTAGAGTTTGTGCTTCTCTGGGACAGGCAGACACATTACAGTAGAGTTGGTGCTTCGCTGGGACAGGCAGAAACATTACAGTAGAGTTGGTGCTTCTCTGGGACAGACAGAGACATTACAGTAGAGTTGGTGCTTCTCTGGGACATGCAGAGTCATTACAGTAGAGTTGGTGCTTTTCTGGGACAGGCAGTCACATTACAGTAGAGTTGGCGCTTCTCTGGGACAGGCAGAGACATTACAGTAGAGTTGGTGCTTCTCTGGGACAGGCAGATACATTACAGTAGAGTTGGTGCGTCTCTGGGACAGGCAGACACATTACAGTAGAGTTGGTGCTTCTCTGGGACAGGCAGAGACATTACAGTAGAGTTGGTGCTTCTCTGGGACAGGCAGAGACATTACAGTAGAGATGGTACTTTTCTTGGACAGGCAGAGATATTACAGTAGATTTGGTGCTTCTCTGGGACAGACAGAGACATTACAGTAGAGTTGGTTCTTCTCTGGGACAGGCAGAGACATTACAGTAGAGTTGGTGCTTCTCTGGGTCAGGCAGAGACATTACAGTAGAGCTGGTAATTTTCTGGGACAGGCAGAGACATTACAGTAGAGTTGGTGCTTCTCTGGGTCAGGCAGAGACATTACAGTAGAGTTGCTGCCTCATCGGAGCGCTGCAGTACTAATGAGGAGTCTCACTACTTACCCTTCATTCTCATGCCTTTTGCAGTTACACCTGGATTGTGCCAGTCACATGGATGAAAGCTGGAGCCGTGCAGCCTGCCTACTGGCTCCAGGGCCCCTCAGGTAACCAGCCTTGTGTTTTGGAGGGGGGTGGCTTTACCTCGGTGCCCCCCATGTCTTAGAGACGCAGTGGTCTCTTCTGACCACCTTTGATGGATTTCATCAAGGTTTCTATTTGCAGACATCTGTGCAGGCTCTGCCAGAAGCAGGCCAGGTGCGCTGGGTAAGGTTTCACTGAATGATTTGATGAATCAGTGTTTGTGCAGAACGCTTAGGGCTGGGGGCTTCTGGGGACCGTGAACGCATGGCGTCCAGTCCCAGACACCCCGCATCGTGTTCATCCCTCGCACTGGGAACGCTCTCCCAGCACATCTGTGCCCCACGCCTGCAGTCCTTGCTTTTCGCAAGGATCTGAAATACGGCTTTTCCCTAAACCTGGTCCCGAGTGTTAATTATTCTATTTACACACTGGTTCTGTCTGCTTATTTCTCTCTCTATATATATATATATTTGAATTCCTGCTTAGTGTTTTAGTTCCGCTTCACTAGAGCCTGGATTCGTTATATTTTGTGCACAGGGGTCAATGTCTGACACAAACTGGTGTCACTGCCTCAGAATGTGTTGTGTATACCATAGTGTCTCCCAGAAAGCAAATGTCATTGGAAACATCAAAACTAGCACAAGAGAGCACACTAGAACACACCCAGTACACTAGAGCACTCTACAGTACACTAGAGCACACCGAGTACACTAGAGCACACTGAGTACACAAGAGCACACTACAGTACACTAGAGCACACTAGAGCACACTACAGTACACCAGAGCACACCACAGCACACTAGAGCACACTACAGTACAGTAGAACACATTAGAGCCCACTGCAGTACACTGGAGAACACCTGAGTACACTAGGCACACTACAGTACACTAGAGCACACTAGAGCACACTAAAACACACTACAGTACACTAGAGAAAACTAGAGTACACTAGAGCACACTAGAGCTAGCAAGAACAATAATAAGAATTATCCAGCAGCAGAGCTTCCATGGCAACAGTCATGAAGTTTGTACCAATGACCCGCGGCTTTGAGTTCTGTTGGTGCCAATATCCAAGAAATAGTTTTGATGCAATTAGAATCAGGACAAAGTATTTGCTTTAAAACTAAAACACCAAATGGTTTAAACGCCAGTGAACGGTCTCATTTATTCCAGTTAGAAATGTTGGGGTAACAGAATGTATTGATGTGGATGTTAGCCTGCAGGATATTTCCTTGTGTTATATGCTGTGCTCTGCAGAGAGGACTACCTCTCTCCACTCCATGGCAGACTGGCTACATCATGGGACTGAAGACATGTAAACAGTGTGACTGAAAGAATGCAGGGTGTGCATAAGAAACTGGAATGGTACATAGAGAAACAGCACCGCATAATGTCAAAGAATTCAGTGATGGAGTCCAGACTCCCAGTGGGTGATTTGAGTTGTTGATTGATGCTAAGGTAGGTCTGCAGGTAGAGGAATGACGTCATTCATAGCATAGCTGTTTAAGACTTACACATGTTCGTCTCTTTCTTTTAGCCGCGAACGACACATTCAAAGTGACTGTTGGTAGCGCGGACTGGATTCTGGTGAACCTCAATGTCGTTGGATATTACAGGGTTAACTATGACCAGGAGAACTGGAGGAGGCTTCTGCTGCAGCTGGACACAAACCATGAAGTAAGTTGCTCTAGTTGCGCCCTTTGGGGAGCGGCCTTCGACGTTTCTCTTTATGGACCCACAGCAGGGCCATTTCTACAGCCAGGCAAGTCTAGGCGGCCACTTGGGCCACCACTGTTACTGGGGCACCACCAAATGGCAAGTAGACAATAAAGCCCAAATAGAAATGAAGGGGTGTGCACCGAAATGTGAAGGCTGAACGCTGAGGTTCAATTCTTTTCAAATAGAAATATGTTTTAGTCAACAAATGTCCTGGTCAGGTTGACTTAGAAACCTCACCAGGCGCGCTTGCCGGCTTGTGTTTGGTTGGGGAACCAGTGCAGTGCCACGCGATAGAGTCGACTAGTACTTGATGGGTCCAGCAGGTCCTTTCATTGAGACACTGTGACAGCAAGATTTGGATAAAGACCTTTCACTCCCTTTTCATCCAAGTATCAACATGCTTCCAATACATAAATACGCTGCATCGTGGACTATATACCCCAGGCATATGCTGGAGGATATTACAAGTCACTGAGGAGTCCTGTGACCGTATAACGTCACGTGGGTCAGCTGGATAGCTCAGGGGCAACACGTTTGTTTTGGAAGCAAGACAACACAAGCACGTTATAAAAGTTTAATTAATTATGGGGTACTTCGTATTTTTTAGAATAACAGTGTAATTTTTCATAAGAAAATAAGATCATAAAAGTTTCTTCGAATTGTACAATATATTTAACAATTAATGGAGCCTTTTTCCATATTTGCTTCCTTTCAGTCGGTATCTAGTAATATTATCCCCACCATAATATCGTCGTATGTGTGGTCGTGGAGTAAGGACATAGGCAATATTATTAGGGGGATCATTTATGGGGTTATTAGGACCAGGGATTGCGGGGGTGTCCCCCGGACCATTAAAAAAAATGTAAGGGTTGCGGGGGTGTCCGCGCAGGTGCCATGGCTTAATATGTTATGTTATGTTATCGGTACTTGTATAGCGCACCGTCACCAACGGAATTGGTCCCCGGGCGCTCTGGTGGATCTGTAAACAGGAAGGGTGGGGGTAGGGTTAATCGGGAGGAGTGGGAGAAAGGGAGTGGGAGATGTGGTGTGCTGTTGGCAGCTTCAGCTCGGTATACACCGAGTGCTGGGCTTTGGTGCTAGTATCGGATCGGATGAAGGCCTCGAGTGCTGTGGGTGAAGTTTATGTGTTGTTGATGCGGTGTGGTAAAGTGCGTGCGGATTGCTGGGAGAGAGATGGTTGTGTGGTTATGTGTGGGTTTAAGTAACTAGAAGATTGAGGGTTGGGTTTGTGGGGTCTGTATCCAGGTTCAGGTACTTACGATTCCGTTAGAGTTGTATACCTGTGGGTTCAGATGTTGCTGTGGGTTTGGATGTTGCTGGTTCCTGGTGGCCGACTCGATTTGGTGGTGTTGCGCTGGTCCAACTGCATCCTATTGAGTATAGTATGGATTGGTGGGTGTGTCTGAACCTAATCTTCAGGTGTGGGACTGGGTGGGTGATATCTATTCAGAGGTGATCTAGTGTGACCCTGGTCGGTTAAGGCTTTGAGTGGTTCAGGGTTGCGGTCATGTTGAAGTGTTGTCCTAGTGGATCCGTCTTGGTGAGCGTGTGTATTCAGACGTTTGTATCCTTCTGTCGTGACTGATTCTTTGATTTCCGTGGGGTGAACATCCTTGAGACTGTTGTTTAGTTGTAGTTTGTGTGGTGGGGCATTGTGCTTCCTGCTTTGTATTGGTGGGCCGTGTGTAGTGATGAAACATTCTGTTTCTCACCCATTGCCTTGGGCCCATGATGCAGTGCTTCCTTTCCCTCTCTATGATTTGTTCTAAGGGCTGATGGGGAAGGTCATAGTTAGGTCCATGTCCTCTTGATGATTCGTTCTAGTTTTTCTGTCTTAGTTTGCTATGTTTACTGTCTTTGGTCATATGGGACTGTCTCCCGTTTGGTCCTTCAGTATGCCGTGGAATATTTACCTCAGCTATTCCCATTGATTGATCGGTGCGTATTGTGGTCGCTCTACGTTCGTTGGTGTTTTTTGGTATGTTGGTGCCCCTGTGAACTCTGCGCCTTCGTTGTGTACTGCTCTGTGCGTAATGCACATTGTTTTGAATTTCATTTGTTGTTTTATTGGTAGCCAGTGTAGTGTTTTCAGCGCTGGTGCGGTGTGTTCTCTTCGGGATAGTTTCAGAAGTAGTCTGGCTATCACCGCAAAAATATGGCGATATTTTTGTAGGGCGATGCTTTTACGGGGATATTAACACATGGAACCCTTTCAGTCTTGTTCTTACACTGGGACTTTTTTACTTACACAGGGCCTCATTCCGAGTAGGGCGGTAAGGGTTAACGGCCATCGGTAACGAGACCGGTGCTGTTAAACCCTTACCGCCGTACTACGAGTTCCCTTTGCGGGTCCTTCCTTAACGCCTGCTTTTAGCAGGCGTTAAGGATGGGACCCGAAAAGGGACTTTAGTGCTAAAGCAGTACCGTAATTTACAGTACCGTTATTAGCGCCTTCCCCATTCCCATTGAGCCCTATGGGGGCTCAAATGGGAATGGGGAAGGGCCCTGGTGAATGGGGAATTACCGGTCCCTCCAACCTTGGAATGGACCGGTAACTACTCCATTCACCAGGGCGGAGTCGGAACGATTTTGGAGGCAGCCATGCCGCAAATAGCGCCATGGTTACCTCCAAAGTCGGAATGAGGCCCACAGTCTTTTTCTTTACTGTTTTATGGATCTGTCCATTTGAATGATTTCCTGAGCTGTAGACAGACGTCCTGGCTGTGTTGCTTTTTTGTTTTAAATCGGTGTGCACCAGCATCTGTGCACAGTCACTCCAGGTGACAAGAACCAGTGTTTCTCTGATGTTAGCTTTCCCTGCAGCCGGGAGGATTTGAGTCCTGTGTTCGTTCTGCGCTTTCACCACTGGAGGGCGCCAGAAGACCTATATTCTGTGCTGGGCGGCAAAGGTGCTCCTTCAGCCGGAAGTCTCTTCAGTGGATGGACCCTTTCTGAAGAGGCCTTTGGAGGGGTGGGGATGGGGGGCGGCGTAATTTCTTGAGTTTCTCTGTTTCTTTTAAGAATTCAAGGGTGTAAAGTTCTGAGAGTCGCCGGCAAAGGAAGTGGAGTGGCAGAAAAGCGGCCTTGGAGAGCTTGAACAAGGCACATTTATTTGAGTTAATCAGTGGGTCCCGGGCTGCAGAGGTGCCTGTAAGAATGATTCCAGGCCAGTAGTTGGGATGGACCCCATGTCATGTATGGGATACAGGACCCTCCAGTCTGCATCATAAGGATATCGCAGGCCAGGACTATATAGAGGAAGGTCACAGAACTCTAGGGCGACCTGCACCAATCTTATATTGCATGGCCTGGGGCATTTAATTCCTTATAAGGCATGCTTTCACCATCATCTCCTTCAATAGTCAGTCTCTGTGTGGTTCTGTGTCAAGACATACCACCGTGTTTCATATGTTACATGCGTGTAGACTGGTGAGCTGACACGCCACACCCGCCTGCATCTACAATGAAAATATTCTAAAATCCATTTACACGTCAACTTTGTTATTTAGAAAAAGTGTGAAATGCGCGTAGATTCCTGCTCTTCTGTGGTAAAGACCAGGGTTCTGGGGTCCGGCACCCCTGGATACAGCTGTTTCCAAAAGCTAGTAACAGCTGCATGGCTGCCAGGGGGAGAAGTCTTCTGAGCAAAGTGACCGACACGGATATGTGCTCTCTGCGGCCTCTTAGGCCCTGCCCAGGGTGGGCCTGGCCAGGCAGAACCTGCCTGCTCTGGCGGAACCTGCCTGCTCTGGCGGAACCTGCCTGCTCTGGCGGGCTAGGCTATTCCGGCAGAATTACTGAGAAGCCACGATGAGGTCCTTTACGTTTCATGAGAAATGTAGTGCCTGGATGCCTGTGCATGGGCGCTTAGAGAGCTGGCTTGCGCATCTAGGCTGCTGCTGCCATTGCTACTGGTGTGCGCAGCATCTTTGGAAGCATTTAAACATCTTCAAAGTGAAATGCAGCCCTACTTTAGCGCTTCTGTTGTGCCTTCTTGGCACTGCTCGCAACACATTACTGACAACCTGGAGAGCTAAAAAAAGAGACCTGCGTTTCTGCTTTTTTCTGCTTTTAATAATCAGGATTAACTCTCACAATTGTATTTTGCAGGCCATCCCCGTTATCAATCGAGCCCAGATCATTGACGACGCCTTTAACTTGGCGAGGTGAGTGCCCGTGTCCTCCCTGTACCCATGGAATGATCTGGCAGCCAGTGCCCCACTCAGGGATTACCTGGAAGACTTCTCCATGAGCACAAGGAGCCCTGGAAAGACCTGTGCCCATGAAGACCCATCACTGTTGAAATGCTCGGGAACAAGCGGGTGGGGGTTGGGGGGGAGACACATTAACCAATACGCTGCTGGCATCTGGCAGTGATGGCAGTGCCCAGGTGTAACATTGCAACCCTATTTAACCTGGGTTTAGTTCTCTTTGACGAAAAAAATTAACCTTTTCCTATTTGACCACATTTTTTGGGTGTTTTTTTGTTCGAAATTGAGGGGGTTGTCGAATGGTCACTGCTCACCTGTCTGCCCCAACGCCGAGCCATGCTGGTGCCCGTATTGCCACTTAAAGAACACTTCGCCGCTGCTTGCTTTGCACCAGTAATGCTTTTTAAGCTCATTGTCATGCAGCCAATGGCACATATATGCCTGCACTTCCCTAATGCACTTTGGCATGCACACAGTTTAAAACATATGCCAGGCTTGTCATTGAAAAACACATTGTGATGCCTGTGCTATTGGCTTTTCCTCACCCCACACACACACGCACACGATCACATGCATTTGTGCACAAACACATGTTCACAGAACATGCGCACACAAGCACAGTTTCTTGTTTTGCACTTGCTTTTCTTTGCTACAAGGACATCTCTGAGTCCCTGTGGCCCCCTGAGCACCAGGCAGCAGGGAGGCAAGTCCATGTACTCTCCCCTCCCTAAGTCCCTGCTTTCACATGGCCCCAAGAGGACATGGGGGAGAGCCGCAAAGCCCGCCGCGGGCCCTGATTCCCTGCAGGTGTCCCTCTGGGAGAGAAGCCAGCAAGGCATCTACACCTGCAGGTAGTAGGGTTATTCCCTCATGCACAGCACTCTTCCTGCAGGTAGGGGTATTCCCTCATGCACAGCACTCTTCCTGCAGGTAGTTGGGGTATTCCCTCATGCGCAGCACTCTTCCTGCAGGTAGTAGGGCTACTTCCTCATGGACAGCACTCTTCCTAGAGGAAATAGGGTTATTCCTTCATGCACAGCCCTCTTCCTGGAGGTAGTAGGGTTATCCCCTCACGTGCAGCACTCTTCCTGCAGGTAGTAGGGGTATTCCCTCATGCGCAGCACTCTTCCTGCGGGTAGTCGGGCTATCCCCTCATGCGCAGCACTCTTCCTGCAGGTAGTAGGGTTATCCCCTCATGAGCAGCACTCTTCCTGCAGGTGGTAGGGTTATCCCCTCATGCGCAGCACTCTTCCTGCAGGTAGTAGGGGTATTCCCTCATGCGCAGCACTCTTCCCGCGGGTAGTAGGGTTATTCCCTCATGCACAGCCTCTTCCTGCGGGTAGTAGGGTTACCCCCTCGTGCACAGCACTCTCCCTGGAGGTAGTAGGGTTATTCCCTCATGCACAGCACTCTTCCTGCAGGTAGTAGGGTTATGCACAGCACTCTTCCTGCAGGTAGTAGGGTTATGCACAGCACTCGTCCTGCGAATAGTAGGGTTATTCCCTCATGCACAGCACTCTTCCTGCAGGTAGTAGGGTTATCCCCTCATGCACAGCACTCTTGAAGTGGAGAGATGTGAAACAGAGAGTAAGTGGCAGCCTTTGTATACTGTCCGGGGAAGTAGCTGTGCATTGGGAGTACTTCATATCCCAGGGTGCTCTGTTATACGCTCACATAAGACTAGATCTGATCTAGTGCTCATGTGCTTCTTAGGGCTAGAGGATTTCTCTCTAAGTTGCATGAGAGAGACTTTAGTTTGGGCTGTGAGGCCCCATTGCCCACCGTCGGGTGGCGTGGGCACATTTTCTCTGTGTAACACTGCAGCTGGTTATCAGCCATGCCTTCTAAACTGCTTCATGCGATGCGGTGTGTGTGTGTGTTTGTTTGTTTGTTTATTTGTTTATTTATTGATTTTATATGGCGGGCCAAACCCAAAGGTAAGAGGGCGCTGCAGAGAACAGGAAAACAAGATTACTTAAAAGCTTAGTTGCAGGCACAGTATAGTCATGTACTGGAAATACATGATATACATTACATCAGTTACATGCCAGTGTCAAGTTAAAACATACTTGACATCACAATAACTCAGTTGAAGAATAAACATATGTACAGTCAGGTTGGTAGGTATGGCTTGGTCCATGGTTAGGCTGGGTGGTCGTTGGTATGTAGCCATGCGAGTATATTCCATCAAAAGCTGGAGTAGGACTGGTCTGTTCTGATGTCAAGTGGGAGGGCATTCCAGTATTGGGCGGCTTTGACTGGGAAGCTACTGCCGCCTGTTCTTTAAAATCTGAATGTAGGTATCTGAAGGCAGTAGGAGTTGGCGGTTCTGGTGGGGCGGGTAGAAGTCTTTCTCGCAATTCTTGCTGCCAGGTAAGGGGGGACTGCATTATTAAGACATTTGAAGGTGAGGGATGCTGTTTTAAGTGAGATTCTGTCACAGATTTTGAGCCATTTCTGGTTTCTTCTAGTGTTAGAAATGTGTTCTTTAGAAGGTAGATTGAGGGCAGTTCCAAGGCCGTTGTTTTGCAATGTTTGAATTTTGTCAATGATATATTTGTTGGCTCCCAAATACAGAGCATTGCAATAGTCAGGTTTGGAAAGTATTAGGGCATTGGTAATGATGACGCAGCTGGCTCTACTTGCCCTGATAAGCTTGCAGGTGTAAGCTGTGGAGGATGCAAGGGAGTTAACTTGTTTCTTTAGTGTTAGAGCTGAGTCACGGTGAAAGCCTAGTGTTTTTACTGTTTTGGAGACTGTAATTATATTGTCATCAATGTTAAATGCTGAGTATTTAGGGCTAAGTTTTTTAGGTTGGTAGTGGATCTGAGGAGTAGGATTTCGGTTTTATCATCATTCAGGCATGGTCCATGTGTGCCCATCCATGCCTGAATGTTGAGATATATTTTGTTTACCAAGGCCGTATCCATGTCGAAATTGCCCGAAAGGGGTATGAGAATCTGGGTGTAACCTGCATAATTAGTGTAGGTGACACCCAGTCTGTCCAATTTGTCAAATAAGGGCTTGGTAAAGCTATTATATAGAGTTGGCGAAATGCAAGAACCCTGGGGTACACCGCAAGTTATTTAGATATGGTCTGCTGATGCCAATGTGGAGAAGACTCTCATTGTGTGGTTGTCCAGAAATGATTGGATCCAGGCTATAGCCTTATTTGAAAAGTCTATGATGTGGGGATATTTCCATGGAACCCCTGTGTCTGCATTGGCTTTTCTTCAATAACGTGTAAATAAAGGCTTCTTTCGTGACTCACCGGGGCTCCACGGTCGGTGCCCACAGCGCTTGCAGGGCTGTGCCCAGTTTCATTAGGCCTTCCCATGCCCCTGCCCTGGAAGTTGGGAAGCTTGATTTAAAGGGGGCAGAGCCATGAAGTTATGTGAGCCATTTCTGGGGGTTGACTAATACATGTTCGTTTCATGTTTTCAATTTCTGGGAAGAAGACAGATTCTAGTTTTGGGGTGACTGCGGATATGTTAGACTAGTATTGTCAATTTGCTCTGATTTCTAAATATATTAATATTAATATAATGGTTCAGTGGCCTTGTTTGTGTCGCAGCATTTCAGGGGGGATAATGTGCTCTTAATGAGGTTTCAGCCTTTTCTGGTAATGTTTCGCTTGGATGGCCGGGGTGTAGACCCGCTTTGCACATTATTTCTTTGTGCTCCACCTGGTCTCGCCATGGCACTGGGGTTGTATTGCTCTGACTCTGCTTTCCTTTGATTACATGGAACTAGTGTAGGAAAGGCCGTCTTCTTTTGGGGTGCTATTTTTCTTATGCTTTTCCAAGTTAGCTCCCCGATCTGTTGAGCGAGGTGTGTGGAAGCTACTTCTGCTGGCATGTTTTAGGTTCGTCTTTATGTACGTGTGTACTTAGCATGCAGTTAATCATGGATGGTTTGCATCCAGGTTTTCCAGTTTCCAGGTGAGCACTAAATGGTGTTACCAACATGTTCATGAGTCCATCCAATTAGGTGCTTCTTGTCAGCAAGACCACAGCCCACCCAACCGGGGGCTAATCAGGCCAACCGGGGGTTACCACAGCCCACCCAATCGGGGGCTAAGCTAACCAGGTGCTTCCTGTCAGCAAGACCACAGCCCACCCAACCGGAGGCTAATCAGGTGCTTCCTGTCAGCAAGACCACAGCCCACCCAACCAGTGGCTTATCAGGTGCTTCCTGTCAGCAAGACCACAGCCCACCCAACCGGTGGCTTATCAGGTGCTTCCTGTCGCAGCCCACCCAACCGGGGGCGAATCAAGCGCTTCCTGTCAGCAAAACCGCAGCCCACACAACCGGGGGCTAATCAGGTGCTTCCCGTCAGCAAGACCACAGCCCACCCAAACGGGGTCTACCACAGCCCACCCAACCAGGGGCTAATCAGGGGCTTCCTGTCAGCAAGACCGCAGCCCACCCAACCAGAGGCTAATCAGGTGCTTCCTGTCAGCAAGACCTCAGCCCACCCAACCAGAGGCTTACCAGGTGCTTCCTGTCAGCAAGACCACAGCCCACCCAACCGGGGGCTAATCAGGTGCTTCCTGTCAGCAAGACCACAGCCCACCCAACCGGGGGCTAATCAGGCCAACCGGGGGCTACCACAGCCCACCCAACCGGGGGCTAAGCTAACCAGGTGCTTCTTGTCAGCAAGACCACAGCCCACCTAACAGGGGGCTAATCAGGTGCTTCTTGTCAGCAAGACCACAGCCCACCCAACCGGAGGCTAATCAGGTGCTTCCTGTCAGCAAGACCACAGCCCACCCAACCTGGGGCTAATCAGGCCAACCGGGGGCTACCACAGCCCACCCAACCGGGGGCTACCCCAGCCCACCCAACCGGAGCCTAAACAGGTGCCCCCTGTCAGCACGACCACAACCCACCCAACCGGTGGCTTATCAGGTGCTTCCTGTCGCAGCCCACCCAACCGGGGGCGAATCAAGCGCTTCCTGTCAGCAAGACCGCAGCCCACCCAACCAGAGGCTAAACAGGTGCTTCCTGTCAGCAAGACCACAGCCCACCCAACCGGGGGCTAATCAGGCCAACCGGGGGCTACCACAGCCCACCCAACCGGGGGCTAAGCTAACCAGGTGCTTCTTGTCAGCAAGACCACAGCCCACCTAACAGGGGGCTAATCAGGTGCTTCTTGTCAGCAAGACCACAGCCCACCCAACCGGAGGCTA
The DNA here is from genome assembly GCA_002915635.3 of Ambystoma mexicanum. Taxonomy (NCBI): domain Eukaryota; kingdom Metazoa; phylum Chordata; class Amphibia; order Caudata; family Ambystomatidae; genus Ambystoma; species Ambystoma mexicanum. The sequence continues at coordinate 4,548,472 of CM030324.1, forward strand.
ATCAGGTGCTTCCTGTCAGCAAGACCACAGCCCACCCAACCTGGGGCTAATCAGGCCAACCGGGGGCTACCACAGCCCACCCAACCGGGGGCTACCACAGCCCACCCAACCGGAGGCTAATCAGGTGCTTCCTGTCAGCAAGACCACAGCCCACCCAACCGGTGGCTTATCAGGTGCTTCCTGTCGCAGCCCACCCAACCGGGGGCGAATCAAGCGCTTCCTGTCAGCAAGACCGCAGCCCACCCAACCAGAGGCTAAACAGGTGCTTCCTGTCAGCAAGACCACAGCCCACCCAAACGGGGTCTACTACAGCCCACCCAACCAGGGGCTAATCAGGGGCTTCCTGTCAGCAAGACCGCAGCCCACCCAACCGGGGGCTAATCAGGCCAACCGGGGCTACCACAGCCCACCCAACCAGGGGCTAATCAGGTGCTTCCTGTCAGCAAGACCACATCCCACCCAACCGGGGGCTACCACAGCCCACCCAAACAGGGGATAATCATTTCTTTAGTCATTTTGTTTGTATGCTTTTTAGTTCCTCATCACAATCTATTTATCCATAAAACCTGTGTCACTTGTGTTTTAGAGCTAAATACTTCGCAACAACTTTTGCCCTGGAGACCACGAAGTTTCTTACGAAGGAGACAGAGTACTTGCCGTGGCAGGCGGCCCTCGGCAGCCTGAGCTACTTCACTCTGATGTTTGACCGCAGCGATGTCTACGGACCAATGAAGGTAGGGCTCACGTTCTCACACCTTTCCATCAGCCAAGTCGACACAGTGGATAATAACAGATGCTTTTGTTTTCGATGGGTGATGTCCTATTGAAGTCTATGGAGGGTGTGTACGCCAAATGCATATGAGTTGAGAGGTATGCCTTCTTTCAAAACAACAGAAATATTCCTGCCACCAGAAAATACTGGTATATCTAAACGATATCATGGTTACACCACTGAATGGCGGATTCGTGGAAAAGTGCTCAGAATTCCTGCAATGGTCACGCGCCTAGAACATCACTGCGCGAGCCTGTGCACAGTGGTTTTTCTGCGTGCCCTGCATATTCATGGAATTGTTGGTGCAAAGTAACCGAATACTCTACTTGCAGCTGAAATTGCCTGACACGCCCCCATGAAAATGTGGTTACATTTGCATGCTCCCCGGGTGCGAATACATTCACCCTCAAAACAGAGCGTGGGGTCCTCCGCAAGCAAGCCTGCATCTCAGGGACCCTGCGCAGGCTCCCCCATAACTGTTGCACCCGATAACATGCGTACAATTTATCATAACTTGGGTAACACTCTGAAAATCTGCGTGCAAACTGCTGTAAACCGTTCCTGCACCCTGCTACACTGCGTACATGCAGCCCTTAGTTAGATTGGAACCCCGGCTGCGTAGACACACACTGAAATCTGACTGCCGATGTGACCTCTGCACATTGAATCCCATGCACAAGTGTTTGTACGTTGGCCTTCGGGTGGTGGATAGTATAGCAGTAGAGGGCTTTGCGTGGCCATTTCCCTGCTGGGAGGTTGAGCAATTGGATCCATTAATATATATAGTTCTGCACAAAAGTGAGCGTGAGATGCACTGCCTGTTGCCTGTCCCTCGTAACACCCACTATTTCCCATGTTCTTGCCCATTTTCTGTGTGCCGCCTTCTTCCCCGCCCTCTAAACTAGCCATGCAAAGGCTCTGCGTGGAGTCTCGCGCAAGGCACTCGGCCAATCGCAGGAGCGTGTCGGGACACAGCGAAATTCACGCAAGTCCAAGGAAAATCCCACGCATTCGATTCCATGAATCGATGAACGGGATTACGCACGCAGTTTGGCGCGCATGTTCCCTATTTTCCATGCAAATAATTCCATTGATAGGGCCCTGTGTGTCTAGCAACATTATCTGCTATGTAGGTCACCCACATACTACATTTACAAGCATCATGGTCATTAGGCCACCGTTACTGAACATGTCCTGTGTTTCCTCACAACAGCAATATCTACAGAAGCAAGTTCGACCTTTATTCCAGCATTTTAAGAATGTGACCAGCGACTGGACGCTTCTCCCTGAACGCCTCATGGAGCAGTGAGTTCTTATGCATCCTCTGGTTTTCCTGCTGTATGTCCGCATGCATGTTCCCATTACATGTTCAGGACATGCCAGACCGACCAATATACAGGGAAATGAATGAAAAGTAGACATGTCCACCTGCTTTGCACATTAAATGCTTTGCTTAATTATAATGTGGATAAAACCTTGTTTGCATGTTTCATAACGTGTGCATCTCATTTCGTGTATTTAGGAAGTATTAGACACTTTTAAGAGCCGAAACCATTCTGGAGAATTGTTAATTCAATACTAAGGGGTACACACCTGTGATTTGTCCAACCATTCATTGACTACATGTGTGCAACAAAAGGGTTGGGGTTAAGGTCAGAATCTCCACAATATTGGAAAATCAAGCAGCGCTCGCCTCCTCTGGGCGAGCCGCAGTGCGGCACGCGTGAGTCGCAAGCGCAGCCTGTACATTGCCAGGGTTAGGGTTAGGGTTAGGGTTAGGGTTAGGGTTAGGGTTAGGGTTAGGGGTTAGGGTTAGGGTTAGGGGTTAGGGTTAGGGTTAGGGTTAGGGTTAGGGTTAGGGTTTAGGGTTAGGGTTAGGGTTAGGGTTAGGGTTAGGGTTAGGGTTAGGGTTAGGGTTAGGGTTAGGGTTAGGGTTAGGGTTAGGGTTAGGGTTAGGGTTAGGGTTAGGGTTAGGGTTAGGGTTAGGGTTAGGGTTAGGGTTAGGGTTAGGGTTAGGGTTAGGGTTAGGGTTAGGGTTAGGGTTAGGGTTAGGGTTTGGGTTAGGGTTAGGGTTAGGGTTAGGGTTAGGGTTAGGGTTAGGGTTAGGGTTAGGGTTTGGGTTAGGGTTAGGGTTAGGGTTAGGAAAGAGTAGAGCCCTCACAAGACAGCGCTAATGAAGAACTCCAATGTCTAGTAAATAAAGCATTCACAAAAAGATTGTGTAGTTCTCCGGAGCATGAAATATGCTATAAAACTCAGCAAATGGACTGATGATGGAGATGGTCTCACAAAAGTAAAGACATCTCCAAAACGAAACCATTTAAACATATTTCCTTGTGCTTTCGGTTTCCTGCGCTGAAGATGACTGGCGTGAAACAATTCTAGCAGATTCTTTTTACGCCGCCAGTTATTTTTTGCTGGATGTGTTTCATCAGCAGCGTATTTGGAAAAAGAAATAGCAATTTTTCAAATGTGTAAAATCAAGAAGAATTAATTGTGCCCAATTACCGTCACTGGTCTTTGCATTGAATTCTTTGCATCGAGAATTCGATGCATCGAATCATTTCCATCGAAAATGATTCATCGAATTCCCATACATTAAGTGCAGACTGTTTATGTAACGAAACCCTTCCATCTATTAGGGTTTCGTTATATAAACACTTCACATTTTTTGCATGCAAATTCGATGAAACATGCATAACATTATAACGTTAGAAGGAGCTGTCCAGTGCTGAAATATTTTAAGTATTTCAGCACTAGCCAGCTTCGTCTAACTTTATTGGGGGGTTCCCCCCCAACCCCCAAACCTAACTCTAACACTAACCCTAACCTAACCCTAACCCTAACTCTACCCTAACTCAACCCTAACCCTAACTCTAACTCTAACCCTAACCCTAACTCTACCCTAACTCAACCCTAACCCTAACTCTAACTCTAACCCTAACCCTAACCCTAAAAATCCATCGAAAATGTATTCAATTAAATGCTTTTCGATGGAAAAGCATTTCAATGAATAGATTTCGATGGATAGTAAATTGATGCAAATTATTTCGATGCAAACACTGGATACCCTTTGTTTAAAATCCTCTGTATTTTGAATTTTGGGGGGCTGTAAATCCAACATACCAGGTTACAACCCAGAGCTTCCAAACGAGAACTGATGTGTTTCATGTGCGGGAGGTGGGAGGGCGATCGTTTGTCTTAGACGACCTTAGCCTCTGCTTTGTCTTAATCTTCTTCCTTTCCTCACAAGGTACAACGAAGTCAATGCAATCAGCGCTGCGTGCACCTATGGAATCCAGGAGTGCTCGGCGCTAGCTTCCGGCCTCTATGCCAAATGGATGTCCAACGCCGCTAACAACCCGTGAGTAAAGTGCATCTGAAGTGCACGTCTCTAGAGCTCCTTCCGTGCACACTGTCACTCTTGCTATCCAGGACCGGTGGTTATTTACAATGCACCCAGGGAGAGCACACTGTCACTCTTGCTATCCAGGACCGGTGGTTATTTACAATGCACCCAGGGAGAGCACACTGTCACTCTTGCTATCCAGGACCGGTGGTTATTTACAATGCACCCAGGGAGAGCACACTGTCACTCTTGCTATCCAGGACCGGTGGTTATTTACAATGCACTCAGGGAGAGTAGTGCACGTCTCTAGAGCTCCTTCTGTGCACACTGTCACTCTTGCTATCCAGGACCGGTGGTTATTTACAATGCACCCAGGGAGAGCACACTGTCACTCTTGCTATCCAGGACCGGTGGTTATTTACAATGCACTCAGGGAGAGTAGTGCACGTCTCTAGAGCTCCTTCTGTGCACACTGTCACTCTTGCTATCCAGGACCGGTGGTTATTTACAATGCACCCAGGGAGAGTAGTGCACGTGTCTAGAGCTCCTTCTGTGCACACTGTCACTCTTGCTATCCAGGACCGGTGGTTATTTACAATGCACCCAGGGAGAGTAGTGCACGTCTCTAGAGCTCCTTCTGTGCACACTGCCACTCTTGCTATCCAGGACCGGTGGTTATTTACAATGCACCCAGGGAGAGTAGTGCACGTCTCTAGAGCTCCTTCTGTGCACATTGTCACTCTTGCTATCCAGGACCAGTGGTTATTTACAATGCACCCAGGGAGAGTAATGCACATCTCTAGAGCTCCTTCTGTGCACACTGTCACTCTTGCTATCCAGGACCGGTGGTTATTTACAGTGCACCCAGAGAGAATAGTGCACATCTCTAGAGCTCCTTCTGTGCACACTGTCACTCTTGCTATCCAGGACCGGTGGTTACTTACAATGCACCCAGGGAGAGTAATGCACATCTCTAGAGCTCCTCCTGTGCACACTGTCACTCTTGCTATCCAGGACCGGTGGTTATTTACAATGCACCCAGGGAGAGTAGTGCACGTCTCTAGAGCTCCTTCTGTGCACACTGTCACTCTTGCTATCCAGGACCGGTGGTTATTTACAATGCACCAAGGGAGAGTAGTGCATGTCTCTAGAGCTCCTTCTGTGCACACTGGACCGGTGGTTATTTACAGTGCACCCCGGGAGAGTAGTGCACTTATGAGCATGAGGGAGCGGGCAGGGGGTGCTTAAAATGAGAGCGTTCTCCTCTGATGGTATGTCGTAGATATGTCCACATGTGAAGTATGTGTGTGAAGTAGCTCTTCTTTTTAGTACAAATTAAAGAAATAATGAAAAGAAGGATATTTAATCTCAATGGGCCTCATTACGACCCAGGCGGTAAGTTACCGCCTGGGTCGTACCTTTACCACCATGGCGTAAACTACGTTTATGCCATGGTGGTTGGCGGACTTACCGCCCCATTCCGAGGTTGGCGGGGCGGTAAGTCCCCATTAACCATACGGTGGCGTAATTAACAACAAGGTCCCTTAGCGCCATGGATTTTAACACCTGCTAAAAGCAGGTGTTAAATCCTCCATGGCGCTAAGGGACCTCGGAATCAGGCGGTAAGGGTCGGCGCTGTTTACGCCGCCGTAAACCCCTTACCGCCTGGGTCGTAATGAGGCCCATTAAAAGGTAGAAACATGACACCTTGGCTGCCCTTTGAAGCATACAAGGGCGCCTCTTGCTAAGTGTGTTGCACTGCAAAGGAGGCGGTGCTAACTACCTTCAGGTGTCAACATATCATGAAACATCTACAAACTGTAAAGACACCGTCTGACTGCGTGAACACGCAGGTCACGTTTGTCTTGTAACACCTTCCTCAGACAATGAAAGAAATGAAAGAATAGTGTGTGCTGAGATATTCGCAGGCGCTAATTTAAAGACTTTCACTTTGTTTCAAGACATAGGTTGAATAATGTTTGCACTATCACAACCCCGACGTTCCTAAATTCCTAAATGAATTCGTAAAGTAGCAAAATGGAGTATAACTACTTCAAGGGCCCGATTCATGGAACTGTGCAAAGTGTATGTTTGCAGTGCAAAGTCATTTTTGCAGTACAAAATGAACTTTGCACTGACTTTGCACTGCAAAAATACACTTTGCACAGTTCCATGATTCAGGGTTTATGTGGGCAGTGCAAAGTCACTTTGAAACGTGCAAACAATTCTATGAATCGGGCCCTAACACTATCTCCACACAGAATAGAATCTACTGGAAAAAATGAAATGGCTGAACCGAAAAAGCGCAACTTTACCGGCGCACAATGTTTCTTGACGGCATGTATTGACATGCTTCTGTAGTGCACAGCCCCACATGACTCTTGACCAATCAGAGAGAGGATCAGTTTGCATAAGGGGATATGAAATAAGGGCGGGAAGAGGGACAGTCTGGGGGTGGGTTTTTAAGAACTGGAGAATGGAATTGTTTTGATGAATAGGGAAGGAACATATCTCTTTTTTATTTTGACATTTTTGGCATATTTTCTTACATTAAGTTGGGTTATGTTTTTATTTCTGTACACAAGGTGCTTTTTAAACCAAAAGTGCTGTTTTAAAAATCAGACCCAAGGAAGGCAGCGTTGGGCCTAAGCGAGAACCAAGTTCTGTTGCCTCTCGGGGGTGGATTGCGAGTACTCCTCTGCGGGAGTACTCGCATGTGGGAAAGCCCGGGAACAGTGAGTGCAACCTCAACGCTCTTACATTGAGATGTGGTGAGTTCACGGAACTCCCCCTTCTTGTATGTGAGGGGAACGAGCCGCGGGGCGGGGTGCACCTGGGCACTCCCTGATCTGCCTCCCAGTGGGTGAGGAAGTGGGATCCAGTAGGTCACCTCCCCCACCGGGGCATAGTATTGCGTCATCCAGGTTATTTCAAATTTCATCTTCTGAACCAGAGTACAATGTGAAAACCTCGGAGTACTGCTCGTGCAGTTCCTCGTCGCCTCTGAGTACTGCTCGTGCAGTTGCTCGTCCCAGAGTACAATGTGAAAACCTCTGAGTACTGCTCGTGCAGTTCAAATCTCCAAACATAAAGGTGTCAAAAAGTGCTGCTCAGCACTCTCCTGTGTTCAAGGCGCCTGTGTTGCACCTCAGCTATCCTCACAGACTCACCCGAGCCACAATGCAGCCTCTCAAGTGCCATATATAAATGATGATTATTAATGTTATATAGAAGTAAACTTTACAGTCTATTACACCATGGATGACTGAGGCATTCTTGTGTGGGACACACTGAATAGGATGACTTCTACTTAATCCCAATGTGGGAAGCCAAACAAAATAAAAAAAGAGCCATTGGGTCGGGTGATTTGCCCAGGATCACATAGCTCGATCAGGTTTGCAAGCTGGGCTATTAGCCCAGGTTTTCTGGCTACACATGTGGCAAATGTTTAGGCTTCAGGCGACTGTCGATCCTGTTGCATCGTTAGTTTTGCAACAACATAGACTGCTGTCTGCCTGGATGTGTGGCAGTAGGCACACTAGCTCCCTGTACATGGATGCCGGCTAGATGCTATTCTGGGGAAGGGCCTCAACCTTCGAGTCTTCTGGGAGTGGCATCAGATTTAGAATACTGTGTCAGCAGAAAGAACAGCGGTAGATAACATATGAAAATAGTATCAGGATCTTGCAGAAATTCTGCAAGAAGTGTCCACAGTGTACTGCAGCAGGTGGGGGCGGTAAATATAGCCCCCCCCGATCTCACCAATCACCAAAGTGTTGCCCGTCCCACTCTCCGGTGACAATATCCGATTAGTATATGCTGCCGGCCTAGTCGGTCTCGCTGACATAGTTTCCGCTATATACAAGTGTTAGAGAATCATGTAAGCGGATAAGTGTTTGGAATAACTGACCTTTTCTGATTCGCAGATCTGTGTTTCAGGATGCAAACTGTAAGAGCGGAGGATGGGGGGCGGAGGGTCCACTAGGATGCTTCTGTGCACTTCTGAATGCATTGCTTAAACCTTCAGAGCGGCCATAACGCTGCTGTAAAAAGGCGGGGTCTGTGCTCTGGTACTGAATCTTTTGTCATTTTGGGAACTGGTTCACTAATGCTTGCCCTGTATCACTCGTCTTTTTGAATGCTGACGTCATAATGACTGGAGCTGGAAGAGCCACAAGGGGCCACCTCCAGCTCGATCCAGCGTTAAGCCAGTGGCAAGGCTCGTCCAATCACGGCTAGCCCGGAACCTGCCTCTAAACTGTGATGTATGAGGAAAATGGCCCGGCCCTCAAAGAATATGTACCTTCACTGAGAGGTCTGGGAGCCTTTGAGGGGTCAAAAATGTGAAGCGGACAACTTTGTGAAGGTTTTTCAAGAAAATACTATTTTATAAAACTCAAAAAGGATTTGATAAAAAGGATTTGATAAACGCCTCACTATCCCGACCCTGACGAGGATTTCCTAGCCTAAAATAAACTAAAGCAAACACGCTTAAGCTTATAGCCCTCTAGGAACGTGTATGCAATGGATGGGTTCCCAAAGTATAAGAGTCCAAATAACAGAACCAACTCAGGAAGATGGCAAAGTACTGTTTTATTAACAATTGTCTAAAGCAGGGAGTTACAACAAACATCAACGGACAGACGCTTGATTTCTCTGAGCGATCTTTCCAGAAAAACATGGTTATATATTAAAAATACATCAGAGGTGAGGTCATACTACATGGCAAATAATGAAAAACCTACTGGGGATCGGGATAGCCTTAAGGGTAACATCTAAGTACACATGTGTAGGAACTGTGATTAGGATTGGCTGCGCACTGTCAGGCTCAACAATATATGCTACCTCTAAAACACGTCATCTTCAGGAACATCAGATACACAGTTTCTTATTGGTTTTTAAACTATAAGGTCCTTCGTTATATGGACCGCTACATTTGGCTGGCACGCTTGTGCCAGGTCTGGAACATTCGGTTCACTTAGTGCCAGGTAAGCCCAGACCCAGGAGCAAGGAGATGGGCCTGACTCAACCTCCCCACCCAATTAGCCCAACATCGCTCATTGCCCATGCCTTCTGCCATGAAGATTGTCTTTGAACATGGCCTTGCAAAGTATCCTTGTCTCTGAGAACACATGGGAGTGTGAGCACTCACTATCGTGTTCTAGGACTCCAAGTTCCACTCTATTTTCATCCATGGATCACGTGACAGGATACCATGATTTGGTCCATTTTGCAGGTTTTAAATGTCTTAAATGAATTAAACTTGGCACTCTTGGTGTTCTTTCTTTGCACCTTAACAAGAAATTATTCATCCTTTGCACGTTCACTCCTTTTCACAATAGCTAACCAACCTTAGCTGCTTTAGTCATGACTCCAGGCCAGACAACCTCGCCATATTACTCCACGCTTCAGCTTATTTTTACACAATTTTCCATTTCTTCTTCATGGGTCCTGGTTTACAAAAAAATCACGATACCGATGTCCAGTTCCTATACAATGGCGGCTTTGTTTGCACTCTATTCACTATGTATGGCCAGCTTCTATGAAAACGTAGTCTATCTTGCATTTCAGCATCTGTACATTTATTGAACGGTTGATTCTCTGCAGCACTTTGTGCACCTGTAATCTTCTTTTTCATATTTAAGAGTTCACTCGATTCTTTACTTTGTCATTAGTTTCGGTAGGATCCATACCTCCTCTTCAGCCAGTATCCTGTGAGATCATTCATACTCTCTTATGACGTCACAGGATTCTTTCTTTGCTCTTTTTGTTATATTTTTTCAGGGAGTTCCTCCCTCAAATTTTCATCCCTTCGGGGATGCATTTGATAGTGTTGTCTCAATGGGTATCTTCTTTCGAACATACGTTGCGGTATTGGCACAACTGCTGCTCTCAAACCCGGCACAGTCTCAGGCTTCCAACATATGGGAGGTAGGGGGCGGGGTTTCCTGCAGAGGCAAGCAGCTGCTCCTCTGCACTATAACAAAAGGATTCTGTCCCTCACACTTGTACATACAACAACTCAAGAAGGTAATATATGGCAGTTCAGATACAACAGAATTAACAGTTATACTCAAGGCCAGGCCAGGTGACTGAGTCTCCTTGTACCCTGGGTGAGTCTCCCTTCCCCAGATTGAATCAGGATTCCAACAAATAGTTCAAAAGAATAAGGAAATCCCGTCTTGCTACAACGTTCCATGAAGTCTCTTACTTGGACTTGACCAACAGTTCAAAATGTTCAACAAATCTTCGATCTCAGATAATCAAGATCAACAAAAAGGCTTCTGTCCGAATGATTCTTAAACAGTTCACAAAACCCTTGCATCAGCAGTGTCGGGTTGTCAGGAAGATTCCACAACTATTCACAATGTGTTTTTGTGGTCTTTCCACTTCTCCTTCTGCATCAAACATTTTGACCACACCACAGTACTTCAATGACTTCTGCCTGGTTCACTCGTCTGCCAGGCCTATGCCACAAGGTCCCTTGTCCGGGTGTAGTCCCCTGCCAGGACCAGTAAAATGATTGCTACCTCACCAACTACTTCCGTGGTTTAGTTTTTCTTCACACAACTCAGAAAGTCTTATGATTTGGTCAACAAGTTTGACTACTTCTTCAGGGAAAACATGAGACACATCGGTGCTGTTGATTGCCACATGTAATGCAGGTTATGTTCCTCTCCTCCTGAATGCCTTCTGTCATGAGGGCAGCCTTCCTGCCATTCTTGTATTCCCACTGTCGCGCCAACCAGGTACTGATGAGGGTTCTCGTCTATTCCTGCTCTTCTTTGGTTTAGGCAATGATTGTTCAAATCACTGCCCCCTATCAGCTCTCCCGCTGACAATAGGGTCCACCAAATACTGCTTCCTAATGGCATTCTCTGGATTTTGGTAACCGTTTTTTATATTGGTTTCTAACAACATTGCCCTCTCGTGTTGATCATAGGAGTTTTCACCTTTATTCATGGACGTAATTTTGGAAGGGGGCTTTTTATTCGCAATGTATTACTTGTAACAGTTTCATCATCGTCAAGATAATTAGCCTTAAGAAAGAAAAGCTCCTTCTGACAAGAAGCTAGTATGGACTCTGGCATCACTGACACTTCCTCCTCTGAGAAAGACGAATACTGCGTCCCTCCCAACAGAGTCCTCCCGTTGCCTTGGATACCTTCTCCTCCCAGGTGATCCTCACAGTTAATACCACCACCAGGGTCAGGATCAGGAAGCAGCTGCCTTTCCCTGGCCACCCTGGAGGAGACTTTAGGTCGGGTTTTTGTGAGGGCTCCACAGGATTCATCACAAAGCCCCATTACCGAGAACGAATACGGCCAAATAACCTGTTCTCTGGGTAGTTATCCCCCTGGGAGGATCTAGAGCACGTTTTTCCTCACTGTACCTTTCACAGAGGGCAAATGCCCATTTGCACATCAGTCTGGTCTCACCCACTTGGGCAGCCCAGCACTGAAATGCTAGATAATTCTCCTCTGAACAAGAGTACCAACAGCAAACCCCAGACACGTGTTTCGGCCTAGTCGAGCCTCATCGGTGAGGTGGAGCTGTGCCTCTCTATGCACAGTGAGCAAGGGGTCCACGTCTGGATTACCCATGGTAACTTAGGGTAAAACCTCAAGCCCCTAAACATTCACAAAGCGGTCTGGGAGCCCCTCTACCAAGAACTAACCGGGCCAGAATTACCTGTTCTTTGGGAAGGTACCCACTCGGGTACCGTGAGCTAAAACGTGCCTGCAGAGTTTTCTGAGAGGGAAACCTCGTTTAGAACCGCTTATTTGAACCGTCTTCATTCTTAGTAGAGGGGGTGCCACAGTTGTGCAGCATTTTGAAGAATATATATGGTGCCCGTTCTCCCAATGGAATTTGGACCTGGAATATTACCTTGCCGAGCCAGTGCATCGGCACACAACACTGCATGTGGCTGAAGACATTCATTGTGCAGTGTGGGGGCAAGCCGTCTGCACAGGCCTGAGATAAAGCATGGTTTTATAAATACTATAGGTCTCTCTAGTAGCAGCCGAGAGGCTCATGTTACAGGGTAATGCAAACATCCTTCTAGATGGGGGGACATCTTGAGGCTGTATTACTTGCACCTGTTACTAAACCCCTCTGATGTCACATGTAGGTACCGTTGCTCTCGTGGGTGGTGCTAGCCACAGGCTTTCAGGGGCTGAAGATTGACACATGTTTGCTAAGTAGCCCCTGGCAGAGCAGTCTGCTGTGCCAGGCCCGCCCTGCAGCCATCATCTCAACTCAGGCAAGGAACAATTGCAGTGTTTTCCACACAGACTCTGTAGCTGAGCACTGCATGTGTGCTCGCCGAAGTGTGCTCACCGCATGTGTGCTGCCACGTGTTGCAGAGTGGCTAACACGAATTCAATCCAAGATAGTCGTGGGCTGTCAGTGTGCTTCCTGCAAAGTAAATTAAATCACAAATGTAACTCTAGACTGCTGACTACAACATTTTTTAAATGGCGGTGTTTTGTGGCACTGCATGTTTGCACATGTTTGCACATCATACATAGCAACAACACACACGCCTGTGTCAAACACTAATGAAAGCAGGGGCCTAATCACAGAGGCTCTGCGGGGCTGTGAATAAGAGGAACTCCTAGGGCAGTTTGCAGCCATCCCCCGTTGGGCCTCATTAGGCGTGCAATGCTGAAGCAGTCCCTGTGTTTAGGCTGAACTCATATGGAGTGGCGCTGCTCGCAGTCCTGCGTGTATGACGTGACCACACCACGCGCACTGCACTGGAAGCTCAGCCAGCAGAGCCTGGCTGAAAGGGCGCAGGGGGGTGTCGGTATTTTTAGCTTCTGTGCACTTTTGGATTGTAGTGCTACACTTCTTCACATGCAGCTTCCTCTTAAGTGGCATCACACGGGTATATTATGGCGTCCCAGCATATACGGTGGCACAAGGCAATGTGAGGGTATTTCATGACAACATTCAGTGGATGTTTGTGGACACTCCGAACAGGCATTCTTTGTTCGTTTAGATCACACTGTTTTAAGTGGACCTCTCCAGTGGCGTCACTAGAGGGGAGCCTGGGGGGGGCGGGGGCGGGGCCCCCCTGTGAATCCCTGTGCCCTCCCTTGTGCCCCCCCACCTAAGACGAGCAGTGACCCTGTTCTCCCCTTACTTTTGTCTTTGACCCCCTCTGTGCCCCTCCTAAATGTGATTCCTTGCGACGCCACTGATCCCGCCCCCCAAAACCTGGTGTTGTACTCTGCCCCTCTCAAACCCAAAATGCTACATCTGCGATGTGCAAAATAGTCCATTCAAGATTTCTGGAAAAGATCCGGGGCTGCACTAAGGTCGGGACTGTCCTCACTCGGGGCTGGCTGGCCTTTTGGCAGTAGCCCCTGAGCTTCTAGTACAGGCATAAGACCCCAGGGCTATAGCCCAAATCCCCCCCCCCCGCAACGCCACTGGAAGCAGCACCTTTCTCTCTAGGACAGACCACTTCATCGAGGGACAGCACTTCTCTGCCATTTAGAAAAAGCAGCTGCACCTCAGACACCGAGCAATGCCTTCAATGTTCCATGCAATAGTTAAACTGCAGCCACCACTATTAAAACAAGTTTCACAATGAAATGCCTCTTCAGGGAAAACCTATAAAGAACTGATGCATAGCGTTGCTGATGCATAGAGTTGATGCTATAAAGAACTGATGCATAGCTTTGCTGATGCATAGATTTGCTGCTATAAAGAACTGATGCATAGCGTTGCTGATGCATAGAGTTGCTGTTATAAATGACTGACGCATGCAGTTGCTGCAATAAAGAACTGATGCATAGCGCTGCTGACGCATAGAGTCGCTGCTATAAAGACGCATAGAGTTGCTGCATAAAGAACTTGCGCATAGAGTTGCTGCTATAAAGAACTGACGCATAGAGTTTCTACTATAAAGAACTGACGCATACAGTTGCTGACGCATACAGTTGCTGCTATAAAGAACTGATGCATAGTGTTGCTGATGCATAGAGTTGCTGCTATAAAGAACTGATGCATAGCGTTGCTGATGCATAGAGTTGCTGTTATAAAGAACTGATGCATGCAGTTGGTGCTATAAAGAACTGATGCATAGCATTGCTGACGCATAGAGTCGCTGCTATAATGATGCATAGAGTTGCTGCATAAAGAACTTGCGCATAGAGTTGCTGCTATCAAGAACTGACGCATAGAGTTTCTGCTATAAAGAACTGACGCATACAGTTGCTACTATAAAGAACTGACGCATACAGTTGCTGCTATAAAGAACTGACACATAGAGTTGCTGACGCATACAGTTGCTGCTATAAAGAACTGACGCATACAGTTGCTGCTATAAAGAACTGACACATAGAGTTGCTGACGCATACAGTTGCTGCTATAAAGAACTGATGCATACAGTTGCTGCTATAACGAACTGACACATAGAGTTGCTGACGAGTAGAGTTGCTGCTATAAAGACTCACGCATAGAGTTGCTGCATAAAGAACTGACGCATAGAGTTTCTGCTATGAAGAACTGATGCATACAGTTGCAGACGCATACAGTTACTGCTATAAAGAACTGACGCATACAGTTGCTGCTATAAAGACTCACGCATAGAGTTGCTGCATAAAGAACTTGCGCATAGAGTTGCTGCTATAAAGAACTGACGCATAGAGTTGCTGATGCATAGAGTTGCTGCTATAAAGAACTGATGCATTAAGTTGCTGATGCATAGAGTTGCTGCTATAAAGAACTGATGCATAGAGTTGCTGCTATAAAGAACTGACGCATAGAGTTGCTGATGCATAGAGTTGCTGCTATAAAGAACTGATGCATAGAGTTGCTGCTATAAGGAACTGACGCATAGAGTTGCTGCTATAAAGAACTCATGCATAGAGTTGCTGCTATAAAGAACTGAGGCATAGAGTTGCAGCATAAAGAACTCGCGCATAGAGTTGTTGACACATAGAGTTGCTGTTGCATAGAGTTGCTGCTATAAAGAACTGATGCATAGAGTTGCTGCTATAAAGAACTGATGCATAGAGTTGCTGCTATAAAGAACTGACGCATAGAGTTGCTGATGCATAGAGTTGCTGCTATAAAGAACTGATGCATAGAGTTGCTGCTATAAGGAACTGACACATAGAGTTGCTGCTATAAAGAACTCATGCATAGAGTTGCTGCTATAAAGAACTGAGGCATAGAGTTGCAGCATAAAGAACTCGCGCATAGAGTTGCTGACACATAGAGTTGCTGTTGCATAGAGTTGCTGCTATAAAGAACTGACGCGTAGAGTTGCTGCTATACATAACTGATGCATAGAGTTGCTGCTATAAGGAACTGACGCATAGAGTTGCTGACTCATAGAGTTGCTCATGCATAGCATAGAGTTGCTGCTATAAAGAACTCACGCATAGAGTTGCTGCATAAAGAACTGACGCACAGAGTTGCTGCTATAAAGAACTGAGGCATAGAGTTGCTGCAAAAAGAACTCACGCATAGAGTTGCTGACGCGTAGAGTTGCTGTTGCATAGAGTTGCTGCTATAAAGAACTGATGCATACAGATGCTGTTGCATAGAGTTGCTGCATAAAGAACTGATGCATAGAGTTGCTGACGCATAGAGTTGCTGTTGCATAGAGTTGCTGCTACAAAGAACTGATGCATAGAGTTGCTGCATGAAGAACTGATGCATAGAGTTGCTGTTGCATACAGTTGCTGCATAAAGAACTGACGCATAGAGTTCCTGCTATAAAGAACTGAGGCATAGAGTTGCTGCATAAAGAACTTGCGCATAGAGTTGCTGACACATAAAGTTGCTGTTGCATAGACTTGCTACTATAAAGAACTGATGCATAGAGTTGCTGCATAAAGAACTGACGCATAGAGTTGCTGTTTCATAGAGTTTCTGCATAAAGAACTGACCGATAGAGTTGCTGTTGCATAGAGTTTCTGCATAAATAACTGACGCATAGAGTTGCTGTTGCATAGAGTTTCTGCATAAAGAACTGACGCATAGAGTTGCTGGCGCATAGAGTTACTGCATAAAGAACTGATGCATGGAGTTGCTGTTGCATAGAGTTTCTGCATAAAGAACTGACGCGTAGAGTTGCTGTTGCATAGAGTTGCTACATAAAGAACTGACGCATAGAGTTGCTGCTATAAAGAACTGACGCATAGAGTTGCTGATGCATAGAGTTGCTGCTATAAAGAACTGATGCATAGAGTTGCTGCTATAAGGAACTGACGCATAGAGTTGCTGCTATAAAGAACTCATGCATAGAGTTGCTGCTATAAAGAACTGAGGCATAGAGTTGCAGCATAAAGAACTCGCGCATAGAGTTGCTGACACATAGAGTTGCTGTTGCATAGAGTTGCTGCTATAAAAAACTGACGCGTAGAGTTGCTGCTATACATAACTGATGCATAGAGTTGCTGCTATAAGGAACTGACGCATAGAGTTGCTGACTCATAGAGTTGCTCATGCATAGCATAGAGTTGCTGCTATAAAGAACTCACGCATAGAGTTGCTGCATAAAGAACTGACGCACAGAGTTGCTGCTATAAAGAACTGAGGCATAGAGTTGCTGCAAAAATAACTCACGCATAGAGTTGCTGACGCATAGAGTTGCTGTTGCATAGAGTTGCTGCTATAAAGAACTGATGCATACAGATGCTGTTGCATAGAGTTGCTGCATAAAGAACTGATGCATAGAGTTGCTGACGCATAGAGTTGCTGTTGCATAGAGTTGCTGCTATAAAGAACTGAGGCATAGAGTTGCTGCATAAAGAACTTGCGCATAGAGTTGCTGCATAAAGAACTTGCGCATAGAGTTGCTGCTATAAAGAACTGATGCATAGAGTTGCTGCATGAAGAACTGACGCATAGAGTTGCTGTTGCATAGAGTTGCTGCATAAAGAACTGACGCATAGAGTTCCTGCTATAAAGAACTGAGGCATAGAGTTGCTGCATAAAGAACTTGCGCATAGAGTTGCTGACGCATAAAGTTGCTGTTGCATAGACTTGCTGCTATAAAGAACTGATGCATAGAGTTGCTGCATAAAGAACTGACGCATAGAGTTGCTGTTTCATAGAGTTTCTGCATAAAGAACTGACCGATAGAGTTGCTGTTGCATAGAGTTTCTGCATAAATAACTGACGCAAAGAGTTGCTGTTGCATAGAGT
This sequence comes from Ambystoma mexicanum, assembly GCA_002915635.3. Classification (NCBI taxonomy): domain Eukaryota; kingdom Metazoa; phylum Chordata; class Amphibia; order Caudata; family Ambystomatidae; genus Ambystoma; species Ambystoma mexicanum. Next base: position 4,565,766 of record CM030324.1, read on the forward strand.
TTCTGCATAAAGAACTGACGCATAGAGTTGCTGGCGCATAGAGTTACTGCATAAAGAACTGATGCATGGAGTTGCTGTTGCATAGAGTTTCTGCATAAAGAACTGACGCGTAGAGTTGCTGTTGCATAGAGTTGCTACATAAAGAACTGACGCATAGAGTTGCTTCTATAAAGAACTGAGGCATAGGGCCTCATTACACGTTGTGCGGTAAAAACCTCAAAATACCGGCATGGCGCTATCAACGTGTCCGCCCTCGCAAGAGGGCGCTAATAACGTACCATTACGAGTACGCGGACACGAGCATAGCGCCATGCCGGTAAACCCCCTACCGCCATGGCGGTAAAGACCCAAAAAAGTCACTTACCGCCCTCGACGAAAGTGCAGATTGAACCTCCGTCGTCCTGCTGCATGCAAATAGGGGTCACCGCAATTAGCGGTGACCGTTAAATTGCGGAACCGGAAATAGCGTCATCGCACAGGAACGGAAAAGAGCACGGCGGCCATCTTCAAAAACACAATCCATTGCCATCCTCTGCCCCCTGGACCTGTTTGGAGTCGTTAGCAGTTGAAAATCATCCGGGACACCTTCAACATGCTCAAGGCATTCAAGAAAAGCACTGACAGGCAGCGCAAAGAAAAATTTACAGCAGAGGAGTTGAACATGCTGACCCAGACCCTGGCTGAGAATACTGAGGTTGTTTTTGCCAATGACATGCGGCTGCCGACACTACTTAAAAAAAAAGCCATCTGGGAAGAAGTTGCGGTGAAAGTCAGTGCAGTGGGCACCAGCACCCGCACTGTGCGTGAGTGCAGGAAAAGGTGGGACGACCTCAGACTGTGGGTGAGGGGCATCCTTGCCAAAAACCACCGAATAGCCAGTGCAGGTGGAGCTGGTTTACCCATCAGACTTAGAGAATGGGAGGAGACCTGTGGAAACCTAATCGCTGTGGAATCCATTGAGGGAGTAGGCACCATGGAGCATGGCGTGGGTACCACTTCGTATGGAGGTGAGTGTACACATGACAGGATGCGATGTGAATGTACTGTTCCCCCCATATGTGAGCACAGACTCCTCTCATGCATGGCTACACATCCACACATGCATCCATCCCTCACCATGTCAGTGTCAGACCCAAACACACACACATGCACACATCACCAGAGACAAGTTCAAAACACAACCATGCATGGATGAGGCACTGAACTGGCACATCACCTGCATCCACATCTACTAAGTCCCAATGGCCACAACTGCATCATTGATGTATTCTGCATTAAGTATATTGAAACGCAACCAATGCCATCCCCCTTCTCGTCCCTGACAGGCTCACATACAGATGGTGAGGATGCCTCAAATGCATCCCAGGCACCAGCTACGAGTAAGAGGCCAAGGGCACAGGACTCGGAGGACACCCCCACAACATCAAGGGGCAAGGGGGAAAGGTCACACCTGATGAGTGTGAAACATCGTAGGAGTGCCACTGCCAGGGCAGAAGTAGCTGCACCACAAACTGCAGCCCCACCACCGGAGGTGAACCCACAGCCACCAATACCAGCCACCGAGGGCCCACCATCAGCTGCGGCAAGCTCCGCTGGAGAGGCAGCCGCCACTGCCCCCCTATCTGATCCTGAGGATACTATAGTTGGCCCAATGGAGATGCACACCCCAAGCCCCCCTAGAACTCCGGAGCCAGCACCATTCCAGACACCTGGGTCTGATGTTACTGTTGAGGACAACAATCCAGCCATAATGTCCCCCATGGTGGCTTCACCTGCTGCAATGGATGCATCTGAGGGCACAGCATCCAGTACATCATCACCCAGCACTGCCCCCCCATCTGCCCACCATCCTGCAGCGTCAACAGGAACTGACTGTGCTGGTGGGCCAGCATGTTGAGGAGGCTGCCCATCTCAGGGAGGATATTGTGGAGACGGCAAGGCACTCCACTGAGAGGATGGACGCCTGTACTGACAGGCTGTGTGACGAGATATCCAGGCTCAGGGAGGTCCTTACTCGCATAGCTGACACAATGGACCGCCACTTCTCACAACCAGGACAGTCTGCACCATCGTCATCTGCCGGCTCAACACAGACAAGCCCCCTCCGCCGCTCAACACACACCACCAGACGCACGTCTGGCCATCCTCCAAATGCTGCTACAGACAATGGCCAATAGGGGGTTAATGGCGATTCCTCTGCGTGCATGGGCCAACGCAAACATGGCAGACACATGAGGAACTGTTGTGGGGGGTGGGGGGAAGGTGTCATGGGTCTGTTGTGGGGGGTGGGGGGAAGGCTGTTATGAGTCTGTTGTGGGGATAGGGAAAAGGGTGTTATGGGTCTGTTGTGGGGGGTGGGGGGAAGGGTGTTATGGGTCTGTTGCGGGGGGTGGGGGAAGGTGGTGGGATGTTTGGGGACATGCACTTTTTTATCTTTCCGTTACTTAATACACTGGTGTCTAATCAAAACACAGGCTTGGACATCTTCATTGTGTTTGTGTACTTTATTGGAGACAGTGTTCATTGCGTACTTCTAAACATACACCAGTGCATCACTACCCATGTCCACGTGACAGTACCAAAACATGTCCCTCAGAATATTTGGTTGATCAGATGCTGTCTCACAGCACGTCCCTCCTGGCCATCCTCTCTTGCATGACCTGCAGCCCCGTCACCTCCGTCCTCATCACCATCATCATCCTCATCAGGTGGTTGCATTTGAACGTCAGGGGGCAGTGGCACATTCCGTCTGATACACATATTGTGCAGCATGACACATGCCATGGTGATCTTGGCCACCTTCTCATGGCCGTACAGGAGAGTGCCACCAGACTTGCTAATGCACCTAAACCGTGATTTCAAAAGGCCAAAAGTCTGTTCGATCACGATGCGGTTACGGGTATGTGCACGTTTGTATTCCTCTTCGTGCCTGTTCTGTAGGTTCCGTACAGGTGTGAGGAGCCAGCTCTTCAGGGGATAGCCGGCATCGCCTGTATGGGGGGATGAATGGGGTCCTGTTACTGTTCACCTGCAGAGCAGCCTGTTCATATCACACAAATTGACATTGCATAGGGATTCCAGTACACAGTCAATGGCATACATGCAGATGGTCCGTGTGCAGCAATGTGCAAGGGTGAGGTCGACCCTGCAAGTAGACATGCCCCAATACTGTCTACAACAGTAATTGACATGTCCTGGGTGAGGCGAGGTCTTAGGTGTCCCTGGGCCCAGGCAGATTGTGTTCCTCACTGTTGTTGTACTGCCATTCCAACATAGATGTTGCCATGCAGAGAGGCATCACTGCAGTGGTGGTAAAGGTGTGTGGTGAAATGCTATCTCTATGGCTAGGGCTGATCCCTTTGCATGCATCATAGGGCACATTGCATTATTGTTGTTATGCTGGACTGATTCCAGACGACTATCTTCATGGCACATATGGAATCTGGCCATTTTGTGGCATACAATGTTGTGCAATGTGTATGTGAATGGATGTTTGATGCTACTAGACCTGGAATTTCTGGTGTGTAGCGTAGCTCATACTTGCATGTCGGTTCATCTGTAGTACGTTGCGGCCTTCCCAGATGGACATTGGCGTACATCTGCATGTGCATTTCCTAGACAGATGACAAGCTACACCCAGTTGGAGTATGTATCCCCCCCCCAATCACACCCAGTTGGAGTATGTATCTCTCCCACCCCCCCAATCACACCAAGTTGGAGTATGTATCTCTCCCACCCCCCAATCACACCCAGTTGGTGTATGTATCTCTCCCACCCCCCCAATCACACCCAGTTGGAGTATGTATCTCCCCCCCAATCACACCCAGTTGGAGTATGTATCTCCCCCCCCCAATCACACCCAGTTGAAGTATGTATCTCCCCCCAATCACACCCAGTTGGAGTATGTATCTCTCCCACCCCCCCCCCAATTACACCCAGTTGGAGTATGTATCTCCCCCCCCAATCACACCAGTTGGAGTATGTATCTCTCCCACCCCCCATCACACCCAGTTGGAGTATGTATCTCTCCCACCCCCCAATCACACCCAGTTGGAGTATGTATCTCCCCCCAATCACACCCAGTTGGAGTATGCATCTCCCCCCCAATCACACCCAGTTGAAGTATGTATCTCCCCCCAATCACACCCAGTTGGAGTATGTATCTCTCCCACCCCCCCCCAATCACACCCAGTTGGAGTATGTATCTCCCCCCAATCGCACCCAGTTGGGGTATGTATCTCTCCCACCCCCCAATCACACCCAGGTGGAGTATGTATCTCTCCCACCCCCCAATCACACCCAGTTGGAGTATGTATCTCCCCCCCCCAATCACACCCAGTTGGAGTATGCATCTCCCCCCCAATCACACCCAGTTGGAGTATGTATCTCCCCCCCCCAATCACACCCAGTTGAAGTATGTATCTCCCCCCCAATCACACCCAGTTGGAGTATGTATCTCTCCCACCCCCAATCACACCCAGATGGGGTATGTATCTCTCCCACCCCCCAATCACACACAGTTGGAGTATGTATCTCCCCCCAATCACACCCAGTTGGAGTATGCATCCCCCCCCAATCACACCCAGTTGGAGTATGTATCCCCCCCCAATCACACCCAGTTGAAGTATGTATCCCCCCCAATCACACCCAGTTGGAGTATGTATCTCTCCCCCCCAATCACACCCAGTTGGAGTATGTTTCTCTCCCCGCCAATCACACTGCCATGTGCTTGCCCTGCTACTCACCAAGTAGCCATGAACGTTGTGCAGTTTGTCGCTCCTTGTAGCGTGGGATAGTTGAGTTCCGCAGGACCATGGAGTCATGGGTTGATCCGGGAAATTGGGCACAGCAATGTGTGATTGTCTTGTTGGCGTCACATACCATTTGGACATTGATGGAGTGGAATTGCTTCCTGTTTCGGGTAGACCACTTCATTGCGATGTGGGACCACCAATTCCACATGTGTACAGTCGATGGCCCCGATGCAACTTGGGATGCCTGCCAGTAAATAGAATCCAACTTTTGTGTTTGCAATCTCCTGCGCAGTCCGTGGCATGGTTATGTGTTCAGGTGCATGCTTCAGGAGGGCATCGAGTACCTGGTTCAGCGTGCGTGAGAATACTGGTTGTGAGATGCCATGCATCTGGCCCACTGTATGCTGATAGGTGCCTGTGGCCAGGAAGTGGAGCACAGTCACCACCTTGAGTAGAGGGGGGGTGGCAGTTCTGATGTCTATGAGGCTCACAATGTCGTGGTGTATCATGTCCACGATGCTGGTGATGGTATCCCGGTCCAGACGGTACAGGGTGTGTATCTGCTCAGGGGTTAGGTTAAATGGACTGGCTCTGATCCTGGGGATTGGTGGGTGCCTCTGTGGTATGATTAGGTGCCGTGGTGGTGCTTGCTGTGCCTGTCTTGCCCTCCTCCTCCTCCCCTGCGTCTTCTTTGTGCTGCCTGTTGTTGTTGCAGCTGTGCTGCAATCATGTCCTCCAGCCCATGTAATGCTGCTAGTATTGGAACCATCTTGGTGTTGGAAGGGGTGTGTGAAGGGGTGTGGTGTGCTCCTTTTGAGCTGCCACAGTCTCCATTGCCTCCACCTGTGCTGATTGTGTCCACCTGTGGCAGGTGGGAACACTGCTCAGTTCTCTTAACGTGTGGTTTGCGATGCTGGTATTTGCGCCATGGCGAAAGGGGTTTGGGGGGCTTTACCATGCCGATATTGGCGTGTCCGCTCAACTTGTGATGCTGTGCTAATAGCGGCATGGCGTAATTTACGGGATGGTGGGTCACGCGCACGCGGACTGCCCGCTATTAGTGGCACCGTACGTAGCGGTGCCGCTAATAGCGGTGTGTCGGGTCGTGATTCGCATGGGGATTTAACGTTACCGGTATTTCATCACTGGTAACGTTAAATCACTACCGCCTACCGTGTAATGAGGCCCATAGAGTTGCTGCATAAAGAACTCACGCATAGAGTTACTGACGCATAGAGTTGCTGTTGCATAGACTTGCTGCTATAAAGAACTGACGCATAGAGTTGCTGGTGCATAGAGTTTCTGCATAAAGAACTGCGCATAGAGTTGCTGACGCATAGAGTTGCTGTTGCATAGACTTGCTGCTATAAATAACATGCATAGAGTTGCTGCATAAAGAACTGACGGATAGAGTTGCTGTTTCATAGAGTTTGTCCATAAAGAACTGACGCATAGAGTTGCTGCTGTTTGTAACCCGCAGGAGAGGCAGACAGCTAAACTTTTCAGATTAAAAGTCCAAACTTATTTGTTCACCTGAAGTTAAATGCATCTGTCCACGTGGCACGAGCTCAGTTTAATGACCGCTAATGTTTTTCATCTTTCAGGATAACGCCAAACCTGAGGTCCGCCATCTACTGCCAGGCGATAGCACGAGGCGGAGAAGAGGAGTGGAACTTCGCCTGGGAGAGGTTCCAGAACGCCACGGTGGCCACGGAGGCCGACAAGCTGAGAGAGGCGATGGCCTGCAGCAGGGAGCCCTGGATCCTGACCAGGTCAGTGCACGCTTTTCGGTGCTGACATTCGTCATGGGCTCTTGAGTCTTGAGGTGCAGGCCGGTGGAAACCTTTACAGCACCGAACAGTTCTCAGTACCAACGCCAGTGCCACTGAGATCCACTTAACAGGATCGCAATCAGCCAGTCTTCCAAGCACTGCTATGCGCGGGACACACTGATGCTCTGCACATACGTGCTTCCTCCTATCACTCTGCTCAGTGTACTGCAATCACACTGGCGAGCAGAGGTCATGTAGGTGCACTGGGAGCGTGCATAACATGGATGAAACATGTGATCCCTGTGGCCACGTGGGAAAGGCCCACTCACCCATTTCTAGTGTTGGCTCGTTTATAGCCCAGCCACTGATTGCCAAATGTACAGGTGGTAAGTACTGTATGCACACGGCCTGTGCTGTGTGCATCTTTCCAGGTCTATTCTGCAGTATAGGGATAAGCACAAGGCTCCCCATTGCAGGGGCCGAGGGGAGCAGGGGTGCCTCCTGCAGAGGGGTGCAGAGGTGCTGTGACAAGCTGGATAGGGATAAGCACAGTGCTCCCCAATGCAGGGACAGAGGGGTGCAGAGGTGCTGTGACAAGCTGCATAGGGATAACACAATGTTCCCCAATGCAGGTGCAGGAGGGGTGGAGGGGTGCTGTGACAAGCTGCATAGGGATAAAACAATGCTCCCCAATGCAGGTGCAGGAGGGGTGGAGGGGTGCCGTGACAAGCTGCATAGGGATAACACAATGCTCCCCAATGCAGGTGCAGGAGGGGTGCAGGGGTGCCGTGACAAGCTGCATAGGGATAACACAATGCTCCCCAATGGATGGGCAGAGAGGTGCAGGAGTGCCGTGACAAGCTGCATAGGGATAACACAATGCTCCCCAATGCAGGGGCAGAGGTGTGCCGTGACAAGCTGCATAGGGTTAAACACAAGGCTCCCCAATGCAGGGGCCGAGGGATGCAGGGGTGATATGACAAGCTGCATAGGGATAACACAATGCTCCCCAATGCAGGGGCCGAGGGGTGCAGAGGTGCTGTGGCAAGCTGCATAGGGATAACACAATGTTCCCCAATGCAGGGGCAGAGGAGTGCAGAGGTGCTGTGGCAAGCTGCATAGGGATAACACAATGTTCCCCAATGCAGGGGCAGAGGAGTGCAGAGGTGCTGTGGCAAGCTGCATAGGGACACACACAATGTTTCCCAGTGCAGCGGTAGCGGGTTCCAGGTGTGCTGTGGTAGCAAAAGCCTTCTTTACATTTCAATCCCCTCTTCAAACCTGGTGGTCAATGGTATGAGCACCTGGAAGTGTGACCGCAATTCCTGGCAATGGCACGCACACTTGGTCCTCGAATGCCAGTAACTCTTATATGAGGTGTACAAGAGCAAATGACAGCCCTACCAGATCCTGTGGCAATGGCTGTCCAGTGGTGAATGGCTGACAATGCATATACAAAATCCCAATGTATTGACTTTTCTATGCACAGAAAGCTTTAACGCTGCCTTAGTCCAATTTTAAAATCACACAAGAAGCAGGTTTTGATACTTTTTATTCAACTAACTCAAGATACCTCAAAGGATTAATGCTCAGAGTCCTACCGACTTCTTTACCAGATGGGGCAGTGAGAAATTGTTTGTAAAAGAAAGCCACAGCACACTGTGACGGTTCACACTACATGTTGTCACCCCGTCCCATGAGGCTAGGGAGGTGAGGCTGCTATCCAATGGTCCCACGGATGTTGGTATAATGAGGGAAGATCTCATGGGGAGGGACTCCCCCCTGGGCAGAAGGTCGACCATCTAAGGTGTAGCCCTTATAGGAACATCGCACCCACACACACGCTAGCCTCTTCTTCCACTGCTAATCTCTGTGTAGACACCAAGGGCCTCATGACACGGACGGCGGTAAGGGTTAACGGTCACCGTTAATGGTACCGGTGACCGTTAACCCTTACCGCCTTACTACGAGGTCCCTTTGTGGGTTGGAGACTTTAACGCCTGCTTTTTGCAGGTGTTAAAAACCAACCCGCAAAGGGACCAGGGAGCTAATTACGGTAACGCAATTTGTGGTGCCATAATTAGCACCTTCCCCATTCCCATTAAGCCCTATGGGGCAAAAATGGGAATGGGGAAGGGCAATGGGGAAAGGGGGAATTACCACCCCACCAACCTTGGAATAGGGCGGTAATTCCCCTTTCCTCCAAGGCGGTGCCAGCTAATAGCACCTTGGTCCACCGCCATCCGTGTAATGAGACCCCAAGTCTATGGGCCTCATTACACGGAAGGCGGTGGTCCAGAGTGCTATTAGCACCCTGGACCATGCCGGTAAATTACCGGCACCGCCTTGGCGGAAAGGGGATTTACCGCCCCATTCCAAGGTTGGTGGGGCGGTAAATCCCCCTTCCGCCATTGCCCTTCCCCATTCCCATTTCTGCCCCATAGGGCTCTATGGGAATGGGGAAGGCGCTAATTACGGCACCGCAATTTTGCGGTGCCGTAATTAGCTCCGAGGTCCCTTAGCGGGTTGGTTTTTAACGCCTGCAAAAAGCAGGCGTTAAAACACCAACCCGCTAAGGGACCTCGTAGTAAGGCGGTAATGGTTAACGGCCACCGTTACCATTAACGGTGGCCGTTAACCATTACCGCCTTCCGTGTAATGAGGCTCTATGTGTTGTTGTAAAGTAAACTATCTCAAAGTCCTGGAAAGTACTGAGATGAAGAAAAACATCAGTAACATAGCTATCCCAAGTACTAAGATGAGGTTGGACAAAAGAGCAATGAAAAACCATGGTAAGAAGGAATTTCAGGGATATAGACTTCCATGGAGGCGTGGTCCCACTTATGCGATAAAGATCAAAGAACGACTGCCTGAAATGGATACAGCCTCCCAGGACGGGAACCCGTGAAGCCTGGGAAGCATGAAGGGGACGTGGAGAAGGCCTGAAAGGAGCCAATAGCAGTCTACTCCTAAAGTCAAGAAGACAACGGGATTCCTTTACCTAATGGTGTCCAGATGGTACCAGGAGGCTGACAGTCAGTGATGCGAATGCTGGTAGCAGCGTCCCTACCGTCACTCCAATGGCTCGGCAGGAGATCCACAAGGCAAAGGGACTGAGATGCAGAGAAGCCTGTGCACCACTCTGAACAGGAGAAGGACCCCAGGAAGAACCGGCCATACATCCCGGGTGCAGACAAGATAACGGGAAAGATGCAGGGACCGGTAGGGTCCAAAAGGTGCATGAAGCACAAACCCTGTACCTGGATTACGAGCAGGAACATCTTCCTCATGTCATTCCCCTGGATAATTTGAGACAGAGACCGACCAATCTTCGGGGGACGGGAGGCGTTCTCCTGGCTTATGAAGTACCTATTATTTTGAACTTTGGGACCTGGTAAAAGGAGTCATTCTGCCAGGTTGTTTACGAATGAACGCAGGAGAAGGGAGGCCTTCTCCTGGGATCAGCACAGTGCATCGTTATTTATTAGTTTACAGTGTAAGGGCCAGCCAGAAGTAGGGTGTTCTTGACACAGGACGGTGGACATCCTGACAGACGCCGTAGATCTTTTGTTGAGGCAAGGAAACGCTCTTAGAAATAATGAAAGATAGATTTTCTCTTGCTTTACTTTTACTAATAAATGTCTATAGTCCCACACATGCCATCTTTGTGTCAGAGTCGTTCTCCTCTATCCTTACAGCACTTCATTCTCAAAACTCAGAAACAAAGGAGCATTTGGAACTTCATTGGCTGAAAGAACAGTATTCATGGATCGTGGGTCTGGAATTTCTGCCTTATCTAAAATATCCTAAAAGCAGGAAGCAGGGAACATAACGTTTAGAAAACAGTGCAGAGTTCTAGCTGAGAGTTGCATTTAAAAAACATCCTTTTCACATGTAACTGTTAAGTTAGGCCGGTACCTAAGGTTGCGCCATGTCACATTAATGCGCACAGTAGGAGCATCAAGGAAAACCACTTGAGTCCAGTCTTTCCACCTCTGGCCTGCACTGCCACAGCAGGTGGGTATCCCGTGTTCCCTGTCAAATGTCACGAGTGCCGTCAAAAGTGTCCCTTTAAAGAGGACTTTATCTTATCTGGACTCTGTCTCTCTGTCCAGGTCACTAATAGGACCATAATCCCTTCCAAGGATGAACCAGGCCCACCGCTTGGCCATTTCGGGACAGGCCAATGTCCTGTGCCAACCAATGGCATTGAGTTAACCATTGAATGAATCCTCATGGTCCATCCATCTGTGATGAATTTGAACACGTGACTCGGTTTATTCTCTGCAGAGCAAATGCATGAGTGTGTAAATAAATAACAGGAGAACTGGTAACAGCTCAGACCTTCTGTTCTGTCTTTTGAGGGTGACTGCCCTATTTACAATTATGAGCTCTTTACATTTTTTGTTCTTGTTTTAGGTATCTTGAGTACACCTTGGATTCCACAAAGATCCGGACGCAAGATGCTGCTACTACCATCAATTCCATTGCCAGGAACGCCGTTGGACAAAGTCTTGCCTGGGACTTCATCCGAGAAAATTGGGGGCAGATTTACAGCCAGTGAGTGTCATGGGTGGGTTAAGGGTAGAGAGAAGGAGATAGGAGGTGGTACTCCCAGTGGGACATCCAAACGATGTCCTTCTAGATGTTCCTGTTAGGCCACCCATGGCATTCAGAGAAACCATGAAGGAAAGCAAGGCGTTGCTGGCCTCCTTAGAAGCTGAACCCGTTGACTCAAGGCTGTGTCCGTCTCATCAGAGGTGGACGGAGCTGGAAGCATCAGGCAGAACACATTGCTTAGCTCAGGTTTAAGATTCCCTTCTGGACTCCTGATGATGGAGGAATGGTGTGGATGTTCAGAAAGGGTGAACGTGAAGAGTCGGGCTCTGGAAAATGAAGGACCTTTCGAGATGCTCAGAATATGAAAATGTACTTTACTCCGCTAGACCCAGAAGGAGTCTCTGATGCTTTTTCATAGAACACCAAGAATGTGGAAACTCTAAAGAGGAAAGACCTTTACCCTGAATGACAGGAGAAGGCCTTGTCCAGCTCTATTTCCTGTCTCTGTAACAAGTTGCCAAAGCAGATAAGAGTCACCCCCCCACCCCATCCTACACTTCCCAGAGGACCTGGAGATCCTCATCTTCACAGAACACTGATCCCTCCACTCACCCTTTATCCCCCTAGGGGGTTCCCACCCTTCCCTGCTTTCCCTGTCCATCCCAGCACCTCTATTACCCCTGCACCCTTGCCTGTAACCCCATGGGTGTACCCCTCTCGAGTTCCCACCCTTCCCTGCTTTCCCTGTCCATCCCAGCACTTCTATTAACCCTGCACCCTTGCCTGTAACACCATGGGTGTACCCCCTCTGGAGTTCCCACGCTTCCCTGCTTTTCCAATCCATCCCAGCACCTCTATTACCCCTGCACCCTTACCTGAAACACCATGGGTGTACCCCATCTGGAGTTCCCACCCTTCCCTGCTTTCCCGATCCATCCCAGCACCTCTATTACCCCTGCACCCTTGCCTGTAACCCCATGGGTGTACCCCCTCTGGAGTTCCCACGCTTTTCTGCTTTCCCTATCCACCCCAGCACCTATATTACCCCTGCACCCTTGCCTGTAACCCCATGGTTGTACCCCCTCTGGAGGTCTGATGCTTCCCTGATTTCCCTATCCTTCCCAGCACCTCTATTACCCCTGAACCCTTGCCTGTAACCCCATGGGTGGACCCCTCTGCAGTTCCCACGCTTCCCTGCTTTCCCGATCCATCCCAGCACCTCTATTACCCCTGCACCCTTGCCTGTAACACCATGGGCGTACCCCCTCTGGGGGTCTGCTGCTTCCCTTATTTCCCTATCCATCCCAGCACCTCTATTACCCCTGCACCCTTGCCTGTAACCCTATGGGTGTACCCCCTCTGGAGTTCCCACCCTTCCCTGCTTTCCCTATCCATCCCAGAACCTCTATTACCCCTGCCCCCTTACCTGTAACCCCATGGGTGTACCCCTCTGGAGTTCCACCCTTCCCTGCTTTCCCTATCCATCCCAGCACCTCTATTAGCCCTGCATCCTTGCCTGTAACCCCATGGGTGTAACCCCTCTGGAGATCCCACCCTTCCGGGCTTTCCCAATCCATCCCAGCACCTCTATTACCCCTGCACCCATGCCTGAAACACCATGGGTGTACCCCCTCTGGACTTCCCACCCTTCCCTTCTTTCCCTGTCCATCCCAGCACCTCTATTACCCCTGCACCCTTGCCTGTAACCCCATGGGTGTACCCCTCTCGAGTTCCCACCCTTCCCTGCTTTCCCTGTCCATCCCAGCACTTCTATTAACCCTGCACCCTTGCCTGAAACACCATGGGTGTACCCCCTCTGGAGTTCCCACCTTCCCTGCTTTCCCGATCCATCCCAGCACCTCTATTACCCCTGCACCCTTGCCTGTAACCCCATGGGTGTACGCCCTCTGGAGTTCCCACGCGTTTCTGCTTTCCCTATCCACCCCAGCACCTATATTACCCTGCACCTTGCTTGTAACCCCATGGGTGTACCCCCTCTGGAGTCTGATGCTTCCCTGATTTCCCTATCCTTCCAGCACCTCTATTACCCTGCACTCTTGCCTGTAACCCCATGGGCGTACCCCCTCTGGAGGCCTGATGCTTCCCTGATTTCCCTATCCATCCCAGCACCTCTATTACCCCTGCACCCTTGCCTGTAACCCCATGGGTGTACCCCTCTCGAGTTCCCACCCTTCCCTGCTTTCCCTGTCCATCCCAGCACTTCTATTAACCCTGCACCCTTGCCTGTAACACCATGGGTGTACCCCCTCTGGAGTTCCCACGCTTCCCTGCTTTTCCAATCCATCCCAGCACCTCTATTACCCCTGCACCCTTACCTGAAACACCATGGGTGTACCCCATCTGGAGTTCCCACCCTTCCCTGCTTTCCCGATCCATCCCAGCACCTCTATTACCCTGCACCCTTGCCTGTAACCCCATGGGTGTACCCCCTCTGGAGTTCCCACGCTTTTCTGCTTTCCCTATCCACCCCAGCACCTATATTACCCCTGCACCCTTGCCTGTAACCCCATGGTTGTACCCCCTCTGGAGGTCTGATGCTTCCCTGATTTCCCTATCCTTCCCAGCACCTCTATTACCCCTGAACCCTTGCCTGTAACCCCATGGTGGACCCCTCTGCAGTTCCCACGCTTCCCTGCTTTCCCGATCCATCCCAGCACCTCTATTACCCCTGCACCCTTGCCTGTAACACCATGGGCGTACCCCTCTGGGGGTCTGCTGCTTCCCTTATTTCCCTATCCATCCCAGCACCTCTATTACCCCTGCACCCTTGCCTGTAACCCTATGGGTGTACCCCCTCTGGAGTTCCCACCCTTCCCTGCTTTCCCTATCCATCCCAGAACCTCTATTACCCCTGCCCCTTACCTGTAACCCCATGGGTGTACCCCTCTGGAGTTCCACCCTTCCCTGCTTTCCCTATCCATCCCAGCACCTCTATTAGCCCTGCATCCTTGCCTGTAACCCCATGGGTGTAACCCCTCTGGAGATCCCACCCTTCCGGGCTTTCCCAATCCATCCCAGCACCTCTATTACCCTGCACCCATGCCTGAAACACCATGGGTGTACCCCTCTGGACTTCCCACCCTTCCCTTCTTTCCCTGTCCATCCCAGCACCTCTATTACCCCTGCACCCTTGCCTGTAACCCCATGGGTGTACCCCTCTCGAGTTCCCACCCTTCCCTGCTTTCCCTGTCCATCCCAGCACTTCTATTAACCCTGCACCCTTGCCTGAAACACCATGGGTGTACCCCCTCTGGAGTTCCCACCTTCCCTGCTTTCCCGATCCATCCCAGCACCTCTATTACCCCTGCACCCTTGCCTGTAACCCCATGGGTGTACGCCCTCTGGAGTTCCCACGCGTTTCTGCTTTCCCTATCCACCCCAGCACCTATATTACCCCTGCACCCTTGCTTGTAACCCCATGGGTGTACCCCCTCTGGAGGTCTGATGCTTCCCTGATTTCCCTATCCTTCCCAGCACCTCTATTACCCCTGCACTCTTGCCTGTAACCCCATGGGCGTACCCCCTCTGGAGGCCTGATGCTTCCCTGATTTCCCTATCCATCCCAGCACCTCTATTACCCCTGCACCCTTGCCTGTAACCCCATGGGTGTACCCCTCTGCAGTTCCCACGCTTCCCTGCTTTCCTGATCCATCCCACCACCTCTATTACCCCTGCACCCTTGCCTGTAACCCCATGGGCGTACCCCCTCTGGAGGCCTGATGCTTCCCTGATTTCCCTATCCATCCCAGCACCTCTATTACCCCTGCACCCTTGCCTGTAACCCCATGGGTGTACCCCTCTGGAGTTCCCACCCTTCCCTGCTTTCCCGATCCATCCCAGCACCTCTATTACCCCTGCCCCCTTACCTGTAACCTCATGGGTGTACTCCCTCTGGAGATCCCACCCTTCCCTGCTTTCCCGATCCATCCCAGCACCTCTATTGCACCTGCCCCCTTACCTGTAACCTCATGGGTGTACTCCCTCTGGAGATCCCACCCTTCCCTGCTTTCCCTATCCATCCCAGCACCTCTATTACCCCTGCACCCTTGCCTGTAACCCCATGGGTGTAACCCCTCTGGAGATCCCACCCTTCCCTGCTTTCCCTATCCATCCCAGCACCTCTATTACCCCTGCACCCTTACCTGTAACCCCATGGGTGTACCCCTCTGGAGTTCCCACCCTTCCCTGCTTTCCCTATCCATCCCAGCACCTCTATTACCCCTGCACCCTTGCCTGTAACCCCATGGGTGTAACCCCTCTGGAGATCCCACCCTTCCCTGGTTTACCAATCCATCGCAGCCCCTCTATTACCCCTGCACCCTTGCTTGTAACCTCATGGGTGTACTCCCTCTGGAGATCCCACCCTTCCCTGCTTTCCCGATCCATCCCAGCACCTCTATAACCCCTGCCCCCTTACCTGTAACCCCATGGGTGTACCCCTCTGGAGTTCCCACCCTTCCCTGCTTTCCCTACCCATCCCTTCACCTCTATTACCCCTGCGCCCTTGCCTGTAACCCCATGGGTGTAACCCCTCTGGAGATCCCACCCTTCCCTGGTTTACCAATCCATCGCAGCCCCTCTATTACCCCTGCACCCTTGCTTGTAACCTCATGGGTGTACTCCCTCTGGAGATCCCACCCTTCCCTGCTTTCCCGATCCATCCCAGCACCTCTATAACCCCTGCCCCCTTACCTGTAACCCCATGGGTGTACCCCTCTGGAGTTCCCATCCTTCCCTGCTTTCCCTACCCATCCCTTCACCTCTATTACCCCTGCGCCCTTGGGCGTACTCCCTGTGTGCAGCGCTCTGGTGACTGCCGGCTAGGTTCGCGTGTTATAGATCCAATATACACCTGCACGGTCAGACACAAGTCTCTGCCTTGCACTACTTCATTTTGCACCATCTCTCTTTCACAACATGCCTGACTGCAGGAATGCCATGTGCTAGAGGGCTGTGGGGGGGCTTATTCACTTGATTACATCATAAGCTGTTGTTTGTACGATTGGTGTGAACGTACAATGCCTAGTAGAGTTGCAGTGCTGGTTTCTATAGAAGTGCTAGTTACCATTCTGTGATAGTGTCACTAGATCTAATCAAGTAGGAAGCAGGTTCCTCTGAACCCACATTGTTGACATTCACACCATGCTCAAGGCTCCACATTCAATCCCTCTCATCGGCTTTCTGTTTCACAGGTGGAGTGGGAGCTCGTTTTCCATTTCAGGGTTGATTGACGGAGTGACGCAGAGGTTTTCTTCTGCATTTGAGCTGAAGCAGGTAAGGTCCGAGGGAAAGCAACATGCCTGTCTATACCAGGAGATACCGCGGTGTATGTTTACTGCCACACATACGCACACATCCAGGGAACACCTACAGGTGTTCCTTTACCTTCTCTCATACTCAGCCCCACTGCACATCATTCCATGACATTATGTCTTCATTGGGGTCCAGCCAGAAGGAAACCAGTTTTAGGGTTACACCAGATCCTATGATGCGTTCTTGTAGAGATCAAGGAGTTGCCTGTATCTGAGGATCTATGAACCTCTACATTTACCTCCCCACAAAAATCCTCATTCTATGGATCAAAGAGTGTATTCATTAGAGAAGGATTGAGCGGCACGCAGCCAGCGCTGCGCGTCTGGATATCGCGAGCTTTGCATAGTTCAGTTGCCTGGTCTCCCAATCATGATTAATGTAACCTGATGATGGAGTGATCATAAACTAGAACTGTGCCTCATGTATCATTTTTGGGAACATTAATTGGTGTCAGGCTCAGGAAACCAATAAACAGAAATGTTCGGCCAGTGTTTATCACACACCAGAGAATTAGTAGCCGAGAGATCCTTTCAGCCAGTTACTATGTTAATGTTAATGATAAAGGACATTTGTACCGCGCACTATCACCACCGGAGTGGTCCCCTGGTGCTCTGGCGGCTCTGAAAGAGGAGGGGAGGACGAGTTAGTGGGAGGAAGCAGGAAAAGTGCAAGAGAGCAGTGATGTGCTGTTGGCGGCCTCAGCCCGGGGGGTCCGTTGGCTGGGCCTGGGGTGTTTGCAGCCGGTAGTCGTCGTGTACTGTTGTGTGAGTCTATGTGTGTTTTTTGTTTTGTTGTTGCAATGTAGTGAAGTTTGTGTGGTTTGTTGTGCTGTAGGTTTTGGTTGTGTTTGGTTTGGAGTTTGAGAGGTGTATGCAGAAGGGGAAATTGTTAGTGGGTTTCGTTATTTGTATCTCTTTCCTGAATTGAGGTGCTCGGCTTGCGTAGTCTCCCATGATGCGCCTGTGTCCTGATCTGGGTTCGTCTGGCATACAAGGTTCCTTACTCCTCTGGCCCCCACCTCTATAATTCTCACTCATAACCCCCCCTGTCCTCCCGTCATACTCCTGTGACCAGTACACCTGCCAATGTCAACATCTTAGGTAGTGTGGTGATTGCCAATATCTTGACAATTCCACAACACTGTGGTACCTGGCGGTAACTAAGGGCGGGCAAAGGTGTTAGTGGGGTTGGCTGGGGTAGTTGACTCAGTCTCTGTGCGTGTCGCCTGTGTTCCAGTCTATCCGGTGTCACCCGTCCAGGTGCGTGGGAGCTTCTCTGTCGGTTCGGGGTTGTCCGTGTCCTTTCCAGTTTAGTCATCCTTTTTCCTGTTTGGGTTTTCAGTTTTTTAGTCTATGGTTTTGAAGAGCCAGGTTTTTAGTGATTTCCTAAATTTTAGGTGATCTTCGGTGTTTCTTATTTCTTTTGGGATGTTGTTCCATTTTTTTGCGGCTAAGTGGTAGAAGGAGGTGCCTCCAAGTTTTTTCTTAAGGTATGGTTTGAGTTGCAGGCAGATTTCGTTGCTTGATCGGAGGGTTCTTGTTGGTTTGTAAACTGTTATTTTCTTTTGTAGGAATTCTGCTCCTTGTCCGCTGATTGCCCTGTGCGTGATGCACATTGTTTTGAAGGTGATGCGATGTTTTACTGGGAGCCAGTGTAGTGTTTTTACGGCTGGAGTGATGTGGTCTCTTCTGGATAGTTTGAGGACTAGTCCTGGTGCTGCATTTTGGATCCATTGCAGTTTCTTAAGGAGGTATTCTGGTATTCCGAGGTAAAGGCTGTTTGCAGAGTCGATTTTTGACATGATTAGGGCGACGATAGTAAGTGTTTTGTGTGTGAAGGAGAGGAAAGGTAGAATTCTTCTTGCCGTGTGGAGGAGGAAAAAGCATTTCTTCACTGTTGCATTTATTTGTGGCTCCAGAGTAAGGTTGTTGTCCATTAGTACTCCCAGATTTTTTACTACCTTTGATGGTGTTGGTGCGTTTCCCATTTCCGTAGGCCACTGGATGGTGGTTTCGTTCCCTTGGTCTTTGGATACGATCATGATTTCTGTCTTTCCTGGGTTGATTTTCAGGTTGTTGGCATCCATCCAGTTGAAGACTTCTTTTAGACAGTCGTTTAGGGTTGAGTGGTCGGCATCAGTGTCTTTGATTTTGTAGATGATCTGAGTGTCATCTGCGTAGTTGTAACATGTAATGTTGTATTTTATGAAGATTCTGATGACCGGAGTCTGGTAGATGTTGAAATATAGTGGTGATATGAGGATCCGTGTGGCACTCCACAGTCGTTCACTCGTGGGGTGGATTTGAAAGGTTTGATCCATGGTAGCCATCAAGGAGTGGATTTGTGAAAACATGACTTTGTTGCAAGTCTCTCTGATTAAAGCCGTACTAATAAACACTCAACAAAGCGCTACATGAGGAAGAAGTAGGGGATACTGCACAGGCACTACAGCTGAGACCGGGCAGTTTGCCTGCTCTGGCTGAGAGTTCGTAGGTTGGAAGACTGCATCATTGTCCTTTCTTGTATGAACATATCTGCTGCAGCTGCACATGCAAGCTCTGTGCAAAGTCTGCACATTCACAGCATGAAGGTCCGCTGTCGAACTGTCACAAGCCGCAGTGAGAGACGAGAAGAGGCCTCGGCCCTTCCACAGACGGACTTCAAGCTCCCTTGCTATCCAGATTCCAGCGCGCTCTTTACTCCCAGGTCCAAGTCAAAACTAGACACCCCGAGCTCTCATGGCTCCACTTTGGGAGGGAGGTCCAAGGGTCAGACGTGTGCTCTCGAGGAGCTGCAACGATGGAGTGTAATGCATTATGACACAATGCCATACAATATTATATAGGCTCTTACAGGGGTCGCTTTGGCTAGTCACCAGACAGTAGCCCCTTAGCCCCCACTCTCTAGAGAGCATAGGAAGCGGGGGGGGAACTCCCTGTCTGCAACATTACAGGCTCTTACCGGGGCCGCTTGGGCTAGTCACCACACAGTAGCCCCTCAGCCCCCACTCTCTAGAGAGCATAGGAAGCGGGGGGGGCACCCTGTGTGCAACATCAACATTACAGCCTCTTACCGGGGCCGCTTGGGCTAGTCACCACACAGTAGCCCCTCAGCCCCCACTCTCTAGAGAGCATAGGAAGCGGGGGGGGCACCCTGTGTGCAACATTACAGCATTTTACCGGAGCGGCTTGGGCTAGTCACCACACAGTAGCCCCTTGGCCCCCACTCTCTAGAGAGCATAGGAAGCGGGTGGGGGGGCACCCTGTGTGCAACATTACAGGCTCTTACCGGGGCTGCTTGGGCTAGTCACCACACAGTAGCCTCTCAGCCCCCACTCTCTAGAGAGCATAGGAAGCGGGGGGGGCACCCTGTGTGCAACATTACACCTCTTACAGGGACCGCTTGGTCCCTCTGGGGAGTAGCCCCTGGGGGAGTTTAGAATGTTCTGGGGAGATGTGCCCAGCAGTGAATGGATCTCCCCAGATCCCCACGTGATGTCAGAACAGAGAGACACACATGGCCCAAAGCTTGCAGGCTGGCACATATCCCCGGGGGTCGCCTTCAATGTGCGTCGCTAGAGAAGGAACCACATGGACGAGGCAGGATAGCTGCCAGCTGCCAAGCCTCCATGCATTATCCCTGCAAGATATGAAGGACCTGCAGACGGCTTTAAAGGAAGACGTCCTGTGTTCCAGCGCACGAGCCCTATTGATAAGTGGGTTGGTAACAACTTATTGTCCGACCCTGTAGACAAAAGATTAACCTCTCCTGGGGGCCTGGAATCTAACTGGCCCCCACTACCCGGATCCCGCAGTAGGGAGCAATCAGAAGGGTAGCCCCTAACAGTCCCACTGGGAGGATGCCGGAGGTGTAGGGAGGTAATGATTGTGGAGTGAGAAGCTGTGTGTAGGTCAACGGTGAGACGCCTAGAAGCGCAGCAACACTTGCAAGACGGATGGCTAATGTGATGCAGAGTGGGCACGTTTCCCGCAATGGGGCTCCCCACCCCCAGCTCAGCCCATTGCTCACAGTGGCTTCCATTCCCTTCTCAGTGTTTGCAGAATGCACCTCTGTGAGTAAGTAGTGAGTGGTTCTCATACACAGGAGAACAGGCTGCGGCTGCTTTGTGTGATAGCGAGGGCCTCCCACGTATTATTCATAACTTTTATCAGACCTCTTTCCTGAAGGAAAAGGACCCCAACCAAAATGACACTTGCCAACCCTGAAAAGGCGTATTCCAAGATGGAAGGCGCTACGTGTGCTGTAAAGGCTGGGGTTCCATCTTACTTGCACGTCATGCTAAGCACATGTACCCAGTCCAGCATTCAAATGCAAAACATGAGGTTGAGCGGTGTCAAACTCACAAAGGGAGGATAGGGGACTCGACCCCCTCTCCCGAACCACAGAAGCCGAATAGATCGACCCTCCCACCGTGGTTGGCACAGGCTCCTGACAATGAATAACACAGGAAGCCACGTGGCAGCCAATGGGGGGAAGACGGAGTTAGGGAAAGGGGATGGAACGACAAAGGAAAGAAGGGGAAAACATAACAAGCAAGTACATGACAATAGCTACGGTGTAAGTCAATACCCCTATACCGCTTTTCTCAATCCTGAACACCTAACCTGGCCTCCTAAAGCCTGAAACTAACCTCCTGCATACAAGATAATAACAGTAGAGTACCTAGCATAGCATATCGTTATTACTCGTCATATAGACACCATTCACCAGACAAAGAACATGTTGTTAATACTTAGACATGACACAATACTGAAGCAAATGGTGGAATATTCCACTTAGCACATAGAAGTTTGCAAATAAGCGTGATGGCACAAACAAAAGGGATGTCCCTTGCATGAAAACACAAGACTCATGGCGCACGGCGCACAGTGAAGCGATAAACAATGAATCACAACAGAGTACACGACCCACGTGCCCTCTTGCTGTGGGACACTATGTAATGTTCCCAAAAATAAACTAGAGATGATTCTCTCCTTGTAACTCCATAATGAGTCAGGCGTAATGTTTGTCAGTTCTTAGATTAGTGGCGTGTTTTCTCCAACGCTCTCAGCAAGTTAAGCAACCAAATGAACACATACTTCATAAACAATGCCAAATGAAGTGATACACTTAACTGGCGGTCTGGATGCCTCACGAGGACACCCGGACCCTGAAGTCGGTTGCCCATCACAAAGTGAAAAGTTGATTCACCGCCACGGCCTCAGCTCCTTCTCCTTCCTGCATATCATGCTGTAAATCACAGTCGCGGCCCAAGGAGAAGCTTCACAATCCTTCGGCGTCCCAATGCGATCTCATCTGCTGGTGTCCTCAGCTGTCGCCGCCCGTGCTGATAACTGTAATTACCTGCACTGAGGCACGGGTGGCGGCGGACTTTAAGCAACTCCTCATTAAGCCCAGCTGGAGTGCCGCGCGAAAACCTCTGAACTACACACTCCCAAATCATGCTGGAAAATGTAGTATTTTCCTATTTATCGTCTTTTTGGGTACAGGAAACACCGTCCTTTACCCCAACCATTAACCCTGACAAGCGGAAACGCTGGACTTTCCCTTTCCGGCAGTTCATGCACCACCTCTCCATGCACGCTAGTAATCTAGCCTTACACCTGGAGGATGGCAGCCATCCCATAAACACATCTAGATTCTGACACGCTCTGCACACACAGGATGGTGTGCATGGAGCTGGACCAAGACACAGATCCAGGAGCGCAGGGTGGGGTTACCAGCGTCATGCTCCCCTCTTCCCTCCATCTCTTAGGCCTTCGTTCTGGAATAAGAGCCGCAATTACTAAGGTAGAGCAGTCGGGCGGCTCCTTCCAGAGGTGGGAACATGTCCAAACTGCTGTCTGCCAGAAAGGTCCCTGTCAGACCAGATCCATTGCAAGTCTCAGAACATGAAGGACCTTGGCCTGCGAAAACCAATGGCGCTTTAATTGCACTTATTTTCTCGCAAGCCTCAGAATATGTAGGACCTTAGCCTGGGAAAACCAATGGCGCTTTAATTGCACTTATTTTCTCGCAAGTCTCAGAACATGAAGGACCTTGGCCTGGGAAAACCAATGGCGCTTTAATTGCACTTATTTTATCGCAAGCCTTAGAACATGAAGGACCTTAGCCTGGGAAAACCAATATTGCTTTAATTCTACTTATTTTCTCTTTCTCTTTCTGCAGCTGGAGGCTTTTAAGAAAGATAACGAGCTTGTTGGGTTCGGTCCTGCTACCATCGAACTGGAGCAGGCGCTGGAGAAGACCAAGGCCAACATTAAGTGGGTGCGGGAGAACCGCGAGCCGGTGCGGCTGTGGTTTGAGGTTGAAGCTGCACGCTCACCGTAGATCCATTTCTAAGATGTCGTCCCCAAAGGAGAGCTCCCCACTGATGCGTTTTGAGTTGGTGCAGTTGGTATCTCCGTTTTGGTAGTATGAGTAAAGCGGAGAACTGATGGACCCCTCAAGGAGCACGTAGGCAGACCCTCTGTCCCTCACAAGAGACCCATACAGAACTTTATTCAGAAAGACCATCGAATGAGTAAAACGAGTTATTGAAAGCACTTGTTCACCACTGCAGAGTTTCTAGGCGCTACCCACACTCTGATTGGAAATAGAGAAAGACTGGATGGTGATTGGAGGATCTTCACTCTCACTCCAATGCCCCTGTTGCCATGGGATTTCATCTCCTAGGTGTTTTCCGATGAGCAGTAGTTTATCAGCCCACAGAATCCATGATGCGAGCCCGTGGGACTGGGCGGAGCGCTTCATAGATAACTCCACATCGAGACCCCATTCAGCAGGACTACAGAGGCTAACGCTGTTCACATGAGTAGAGCTTTAAAAAATGTACTGAAAAAAGGGAAGTATAAATCCATGTGGGCACTGAAACCCAAAACATACAAGCAAGGGTTGGCAACCACCTTCCTCGGCTCACCCAAGGGAGTGCACGCTGCGCCTGACCTCGTGATGACGCTTTAAAGAGGATATGCATTATTTGAACTTCAGTTGAAAAGGGGGGCTGGTTGATGTCTGTCAAGGATGGCCTCAGCAGGTTAAGGTAGGAAGGTGGTGTTGCCCACCCAGAGTGCCCTCATCTCCAGGTGCCACCGCTCCACTGCAGGGCTGGGAGGACCCTGGCACTCTGCAGTCACGTGACATGATGGAGACGTGAAACTACGTGACACCACGGCACAGTCCTGGAGTGGAGGCCGCCACAATGACACATTCCGTTCAGAACTTCATGCGACTGAGAGGGGACACCCACTCCCAGCAGCCAGCGGCAGCCCCTCCTCCACAGGGGGTGGGGGGAGGGCGCACTATCAAACGGAACCATCTGAATCCTACCCCCCCCTACATGTGAGATCTCGAGTGAATTGCTGTTCACAAACCATCCAATCTCTACATCATCTGTTCACACAACGTCCACTGTTGCACAATCTGAGGGTGTGTATGTTTGGGAGGTTTTGCACATAACTTTGACTGGCCCATGAATTATGGCTGCGACTCTCCAGCGGCAACGGAGTCCCATTATTAATTGCAGTAAAAGATTAATGTTCATAATTAAGATGAGTTTGGTAAAATGGCAGTAATGTGTCAAGTGATTGATAATAAAGTGTCTTGCCTCATTTGAATTGCCTATATATATATATATGTGTGTGTACGTGGCGCGTATACAATGCAATAGTATCTTTTCATAGAATTCACACATTGTTAAGGTTTTCTTGTTATCCATTTGTGTACATGCATTAAGTCATTGTTTAAATATTCTATACATTGTGCGAGGTTTACTTTGTTTAAGCATTTCACAAAAAATGCAAATAAATAATAAACAAAACTCACCTGTGATGCTAGCCACTGCTCAGGGTTGGCAGTTGCCAGAACAGTGATGGTGTAGCACTAGAATTAGTCAGCGCGTGGGTGTGTGATGTACCCACGAGATGTTGTGGCGCTAGAATGAGTCTGCGGGTGGATGTGTGATGGACCCACGAGATGTTGTGGAGCTAGAATTAGTCAGCGCGTGGGTGTGTGATGGACCCACGAGATGTTGTGGCGCTAGAAGTAGTCTGCGCGTGGGTGTGTGATGGACCCACGAGATGTTGTGGCGCTAGAATTAGTCAGCGCTGGGATGTGTGATGGACCCACGAGATGTTGTGGCGCTAGAATTAGTCAGCGCTGGGATGTGTGATGGACCCACAAGATGTTGTGGCACTAGAATTAGTCTGCGGGTGGAAGTGTGATGGACCCACGAGATGTTGTGGCGCTAGAATTAGTCAGCGTGTGGGTGTGTGATGGACCCACGAGATGGCGTGGCGCTAGAAGTAGTCAGCACGTGGATGTGTGATGGACCCATGAGATGTTGTGGCGCTAGAATTAGTCAGCGCTGGGATGTGTGATGGACCCACGAGATGTTGTGGCGCTAGAATTAGTCTGCGGGTGGATGTGTGATGGACCCACGAGATGTTGTGGCACTAGAATTAGTCAGCGCGTGGGTGTGTGATGGACCCACGAGATGGCGTGGCGCTAGAATTAGTCAGCACATGGATGTGTGATGAACCCATGAGATGGTGTGGTGCTAGAATGAGTCAGTGCGTGGATGTGTGATGGACCCACGAGATGGTGTGGCGCTAGAATTAGTCAGCGCGTGGATGTGTGATGGACCCACGAGATGGCGTGGCACTAGAATTAGTCAGCACGTGGATGTGTGATGGACCCACGAGATGGTGTGGCGCTAGAATTAGTCAGTGTGTGGATGTGTGATGAACCCATGAGATGGTGTGGCACTAGAATTAGTCAGCGTGTGGATGTGTGATGGACCCACGAGATGGTGTGTTGTGTTATGTCATGGTATGCATTTTTATAAAGCGTACGGTCGCCCAAAGGCATCATGGTGCTTGAGAGTAAGGGGTGCAGGGACCAGGCAGAGAAAGCGTGAAACGAGCATATCAAGAATCAGAACAGAAGCGTTTTAGAGCCTTTCGAAAAGACCAATGATTAGTCAGTAGCTTCAGTGATGGAGGGAGGGTATTCCAGAGCTGAGCGGCAGCAATGGAAAAACACCCGACCCTCCACCCAAGTGAGCCGGAAACAGGCAGCAGACCGCAGGGGGCGATTGGTAGCACAGCGTACAAACATAGTGCGCCGATATTCCGCTCCTTGGTCATAGAGAGCGCAGTGCATGATGCACAAAGACTTGAACTGAATGCGCGGGGCAACTGGGGACCAGTGCAGAGACCACAGCACAGGGGTGATATGGGCCCCATAGGGGGCCCGGTTTCCACTCGATCCGCCATGTTTTGGAGGAGTTGCAACCGACCTACCAGCCCCTTAGGCTGGGCCAGATAGAGGGAGTTGCAATAATCCAACTTGCTCATAATCATGGCGGCTACCACAGGGGGATGAAGTGTGCCCGGGATCAGATGACGGGTCTTTCTCAATATTTTGAACTGAAGATGGCCTGTCTGGCAGACCGCTGATACCTGAGCTGCCATTGACAAGTTGTTAGTCATAAGGACCCCCAGGTTTTTAACCTTTGTAGAGGGCACCGGGAGGGGGCCAAGAGAAGAGGGCCAGAAGGAGGAAATCGAGAGTGAGGGAACGGGGGGGATCCTACCACCATCACCTCTGTCTTGTCCCCATTCAGCTTCAACCATTTGTGGCCCATCCACTCACCCATGGCCGCCAGGCACTTGTACAAGCACGCCTCCGCCTCAGCCTGATCAAGATCGAGACGGATCAGCAGCTGGGTATCGTCGGCGTATGACTAGCACCTGATGCTGAGGGAGTGGATGAGGTGCACCAACAGTCGGATATAGATATTAAACAGAATGGGAGACAAAGCAGATCCCTGAGGGACACCGCAGCTGAGGTGACAGGCCTTAGAGGTGAATGGAGGAAGAGACACCTCGCAGCGCAAAAGATATCATTTGGCAAATATTCGGCCACAAAGAAGCAGATTGTACGCCTGTATAATAATGCATGTAGAAGACATTGTTATTTTATGCATCTTCAAGACAATCAAAAAATGATAAACCATCTATGTAAGCACAATACAAAATCTATCTGGCAGATGTTTAAAAATTCTGGCTCTAGTGTGACTGCGAGGGCCTTGCCCAATACCATTTCTGCAAATACATGGTCTATGTTCATTTTGGAAAATATCCAACTCCCTAGGCACTTCCAACATCAACAGTTCACCACTAGAAATTAGCTACACTTCCTTGCTTCTTTTGGTCCATTGATGATATCATCTGGGCCATAGGTAAACGTAACTTTTCCCTGGCATCTGGACCGGACTGCATTCCGGCATGTGCTCTCAAAACGGATCCAACCTTCTGGGCCAGAATTCTGTTCTTAAAATTTGAATTTTTTTTTTTAATACAGGTACCATTCCTCACTCATGGCACATCGCATTGATTGTACAGGGTGAGGTGAGTGGAGCGGCAGAGAGTCGAGATAATTCCATTTACTCAAGCAGAGGAACGTGATGAAAGGGGCCACACTTATCTACACACATCCCAGAATTATAGCACCAGAGAGATGCAGAGAGGTTCACTGTCAGAGAAATTAACTTTGGTAAGGTTGGGAATTAGTGTATGATACGCTACCTTGGTCAAAGGAAATATTCACATAGGGACAACGGTCCGTTATAAAGGCCTGGACACAGTGACAGTCCAGCAACTATTTGTGCAAAAGGCATGGGCGAAATTTTAGGAGGGGAAAAGGATGTTGTCCCCCTCAACTTCCGTGGCACACCATTTTGTCCCTCTCATTTGGCAGGGGCCCTTTACTTTAGATGTCACCCTCCCCCACCCCCAAGATGCGCAGCAAAGTTATTCCACTAGCAAAAGCTTGTAGTAATGCATGTAGACCTTTGGCTCAGCGGTGGTCAGGGTTTGAAGCTTCCCTGAACCACCTGGCGATCACAACCAGTTCACACCGGAACAAGAGAGCAGGCTAAACAACCTGGTGATCACCAGCTATTTCACATCGGAATAAGAGAGCAAGCTGAACCACCTGGTGATCACCAACCAGTTCCCACGGGAACAGGAGAGCAGGCTGAACCACATGGTGATCACCAACCAGTTCACACCGGAACAAGAGAGCAGGCTAAACCACCTGGCGATCACCAACCAGTTCACACAGGACAGGAGAGCAGGCTGAACCTCCTGGTGATCACCAACCAGTTCCCATAGGAACAGGAGAGCAGGCTGAGCCACATGGCGATCACCAACCAGTTCCCACGGGAACAGGAGAGCAGGCTGAACCACATGGCGATCACCAACCAGTTCCCACGGGAAAAGGAGAGCAAGCCGAACCACATGGCGATCACCAACCAGTTCCCACGGGAACAGGAGAGCAGGCTGAACCACATGGCGATCACCAACCAGTTCCCACAGGAACAGGAGAGCAGGCTGAACCACCTAGCGATCACCAACCAGTTCCCATGCGGGAACGGCAGAGCAGGCTGAACCACCTAGCGATCCCCAACCAGTTCCCACAGGAACAGGAGAGCAGGCTGAACCACCTGGCGATACGCATCCAGTTCCCACAGGAACAGAACAGGCTGAACCACCTGGCGATCACCAACCAGTTCACACGGGAACAAGAGAACAGGCTGAACCACCTGGCAATCACCAACCAGTTCACACCGGAACAGGAGAGCAGGCTGAACCACCTGGCAATCCCCAACCAGTTCCCACGGGAGCAGGCGAGCAGGCTGAACCACCTGGCGATGCCCATCCAGTTCCCACGGGAACAGGAGAACAGGCAGCACCACCTGGCGATCAGAGCAGGCCTCTGCTACTTATTACTCAGGACACACACAGCCAGGCGAGGAGGAACGTGCATGCCTAAATGAGGCTGGGTGCTGAGCTGTGCCTGCTCCCTGTAGTATAAGCACTAAAGGCCTTCTAGGAGTTATACGGGGACAGAGCGGCTGCATGAATGTGAAACAAAAAACCACTACATGAGTAATATCTCATTATATAAAAGGGCATGTCAATTACATGGTAGTTTAGCATAACTGGCATTACGCCCACGAGAAATGGAGGAAAGCGAGAAACCAAATAAACACATGAACAAAACCGAAATGAGCAAAACTCCCTCAAAACTGACAAATGCCCTTCAGTTGCAAAAATCAAAATGTAAACAAATACAAGCACAAGGATGGAGCAGGTGCAGTTAGCGGAAAAATTGGAGTCTAAGAGGAATGTGTGTGTGCAGGGGTGGGGGAGGGGCGGGTGGTTCAGGGGCCACACCCATAAAGGCAAAAGGAAGGTGTACATCAAAACACACGATTTCTTATCAACATTTTCGGCAAAGCGGGGTTTGGGAACCAAAACATACAACTCAAATGAGCAGCATTGCATAACATATCACGTGGAGACAGCCCCCGCCTCCAGCCCCCTTCCAGATGTCATCTTTTCTCCTCTGAGTGCCTGGGGACCCCACGCGAAGAGGAACCCGCCCGTGACAGCCCTGCTGCATTCTGCCCTCACACTAACAGCCCCTGTCTCGGATGTAGGAACCTAAGATGGTTGTGCCATCTTTTACTCTATGTCCTTCCAGGATTGAAAGCCAGGCGCACAGGGAAGCACAATGCTGCTGAGGATTGCATGCCAGGCGCACAGGGAAGCACAATGCTGCTGAGGATTGAAAGCCAGGAGTACAGGGAAGCACAATGCTACAGAGGATTGCAAGCCAGGTGCACAGGGAACCACAATGCTGCTGAGGATTGCATGCCAGGCGCACAGGGAAGCACAATGCTGCTTAGGGTTGCAAGCCAGGCACACAGGGAAGCACAATGCTGCTGAGGGTGGCAAGCCAGGCGCACAGGTAAGCACAATGCTGCTTAGGGTGGCAAGCCAGGCGCACATGGAAGCACAATGCTGCTGAGGATTGCATGCCAGGCGTACAGCGAAGCACAATGCTGCTGAGGATTGAAAGCCAGGTGCACAGAGAAGCACAATGCTGCTGAGTATTGCATGCCAGACGCACAGGGAAGCACAATGCTGCTGAGGATTGTATGCCAGGCGCACAGGCAAGCACAATGCTGCTGAGGATTGCAAGAAAGGCGCACAGGGAAGCACAAATCTGCTGAGGATTGAAAGCCAGGAGTACTGGGAAGGACAATGCTGCCAAGGATTGCATGCCAGGTGCACAGGGAAGCACAATGCTGCTGAGGATTGCATGCCAGGCGCACAGGGAAGCACAGTGCTGCTCAGGATTGAAAGCCAGGTGCACAGGAAAGCACAATGCTGCTGAGGATTGCATGCCAGGTGCACAGGGAAGCACAATGCTGCTGAGGATTGAAAGCCAGGCGCACAGGGAAGCACAATGCTGCTGAGTATTGCATGCCAGGAGCACAGGGAAGCACAATGCTCCTGAGGATTGCATGCCAGGTGCACAGGCAAGCACACTGCTGCTGAGGATTGCAAGCCAGGCGCACAGGGAAGCACAAATCTGCTTAGGATTGAAAGCCAGGAGTACAGGGAAGGACAATGCTGCAGAGGATTGCATGCCAGGCACAGAGGGAAGCACATGCTGTGGAGGATTGAAAGCCAGGGACACAGGGAAGCAGAATGCTGCTGAGGATTGCATGCCAGGCGCACAGGGAAGCACAATGCTGCTGAGGATTGAAAGCCATGTGCACAGGAAAATACAATGCTGCTGAGGATTGCATGCCAGGCGCACAGGCAAGCACAATGCTGCTGAGAATGGAAAACCAGGTGCACAGGGAAGCACAATGCTGCTGAGCATTGCAACCCAGGAGCACAGGGAAGCACAATGCTGCTGAGGATTTCAAGCCAGGCGTACAGGGAAGCACAATGCTGCTGAGGATTGAAAGCCAGGTGCACAGGAAAGCACAATGCTGCTGAGGATTGCAAGCCAGGTGCACAGGAAAGCACAATGCTGCTGAGGATTGCATGCCAGGCGCACATGGAAGCACAATGCTGCTGAGGATTTCAAGCCGGGCGTACAGGGAAGCACAATGCTGCTGAGGATTGCATGCCAGGCGCACAGGGAAGCACAATGCTGCTGCGGATTGAAGCCAGGCGCACAAGGAAGCACAATGCTGCTGAGGATTGAAAGCCAGGAGTACAGGGAAGCACAATGCTGCTGCGGATTGTAAGCCAGACGCACAGGAAAGCACAATGCTGCTGAGGATTTCAAGCCAGGCGTACAGGGAAGCACAATGCTGCTGAGGATTGCATGCCAAGCGCACAGGGAAGCACAATGCTGCTGCGGATTGCAAGCAAGGCGCACAGGGAAGCACAATGCTGCTGAGGATTGAAAGCCAGGCGTACAGGGAAGCACAATGCTGCTGAGGATTGCATGCCAGGCACGCAGGGAAGCACAATGCTGCTGAGGATTGCAAGCCAGGCACACAGGGAAGCACAATGCTGCTGAGGATTGCATGTCAGGCGCACAGGGAGCACAAGGCTGCTGAGGATTGCAAGCCAGGCACACAGGGAAGCACAATGCGGCTGAGGATTGCATGCCAGGCGCACAGGGAAGCACAATGCTGCTGAGGATTGCAAGCCAGACGCACAGGGAAGCACAATGCTGCTGAGGATTGAAAGCCAGGCTTACAGGGAAGCACAATGCTGCTGAGGATTGCATGCCAGACGCACAGGGAAGCACAAATCTGCTGAGGGTTGCAAGCCAGGCACACAGGGAAGCACAATGCTGCTGAGGATTGCATGCGAGGCGCACAGGGAAGCACAATGCTTCTGAGGATTGAAAGCCAGGAATACAGGGAAGCACAATGCTGCTGAGGATTGAAAGCCAGGCACACCGGGAAGCAGAATGCTGCTGAGGATTGCATGCCAGGCGCACAGGGAAGCACAATGCTGCTGAGGATTGAAAGCCAGGTGCACAGGAAAGCACAATGCTGCTGAGGATTGCATGCCAGGCGCACAGGGAAGCACAATGCTGCTGAGAATTGCAAGCCAGGCGCACAGGGAAGCACAATGCTTCTGAGGATTGCATGCCAGGTGCACAGGGAAGCACAATGCTGCTGAGAAGTGCATGCCAGGCGCACAGGGAAGCACAACGCTGCTGAGGATTGCAAGCCAGGCGCACAGGGAAGCACAATGCTGCTGAGGATTGCGTGCCAGGCGCACAGGGAAGCACAATGCTGCTGAGGATTGAAAGCTAGGAGTACAGGGAAGCACAATGCTGCCGAGGATTGCAAGCCAGGTGCACAGGGAACCACAATGCTGCTGAGGATTGCATGCCAGGCGCACAGGGAAGCACAATGCTGCTGAGGGTGGAAAGCCAGGCGCACAGGTAAGCACAATGCTGCTTAGGGTGGCAAGCCAGGCACAAATGGAAGCACAATGCTGCTGAGGATTGCATGCCAGGCGTACAGCGAAGCACAATGCTGCTGAGGATTGAAAGCCAGGAGCACCGAGAAGCACAATGCTGCTGAGTATTGCATGCCAGGCGCACAGGGAAGCACAATGTTGCTGAGGATTGCATGCCAGGCGCACAGGCAAGCACAATGCTGCTGAGGATTGCCACCCAGGCGCACAGGGAAGCACAAATCTGCTGAGGATTGAAAGCCAGGAGTACAGGGAAGGACAATGCTGCTGAGGATTTAAAGCCAGGCACACAGGGAAGCAGAATGCTGCTGAGGATTGCATTCCAGGCGCACAGGGAAGCACAGTGCTGCTGAGGATTGAAAGACATGTGCACAGGAAAGCACAATGCTGCTGAGGATTGCATGCCAGGTGCACAGGGAAGCACAATGCTGCTGAGGGTGGAAAGCCAGGCGCACAGGTAAGCACAATGCTGCTTAGGGTGGCAAGCCAGGCACAAATGGAAGCACAATGCTGCTGAGGATTGCATGCCAGGCGTACAGCGAAGCACAATGCTGCTGAGGATTGAAAGCCAGGCGCACCGAGAAGCACAATGCTGCTGAGTATTGCATGCCAGGAGCACAGGGAAGCACAATGCTGCTGAGGATTGCATGCCAGGTGCACAGGCAAGCACAATGCTGCTGAGGATTGCAAGCCAGGCGCACAGGGAAGCACAAATCTGCTGATGATTGAAAGCCAGGAGTACAGGGAAGGACAAATCTGCTGAGGGTTGCTAGCCAGGCACACAGGGAAGCACAATGCTGCAGAGGATTGCATGCCAGGCGCAGAGGGAAGCACATGCTGTGGAGTATTGAAAGCCAGGCACACAGGGAAGCAGAATGCTGCTGAGGATTGCATGCCAGGCGCACAGGGAAGCACAATGCTGCTGAGGATTGAAAGCCAGGTGCACAGGAAAACACAATGCTGCTGAGGATTGCATGCCAGGCGCACAGGGAAGCACAATGCAGCTGAGAATTGAAAACCAGGTGCACAGGGAAGCACAATGCTGCTGAGCATTGCAACCCAGGAGCACAGGGAAGCACAATGCTGCTGAGGATTGCAAGCCAGGCGCACAGGGAAGCACAATGCTGCTGAGGATTGAAAGCCAGGTGTACAGGGAAGCACAATGCTGCTGAGGATTGCATGCCAGGCACGCAGGGAAGCACAATGCTGCTGAGGATTGCAAGACAGGCACACAGGGAAGCACAATGCTGCTGAGGATTGCATGTCAGGCACACAGGGAGCACAAGGCTGCTGAGGATTGCAAGCCAGACACACAGGGAAGCACAATGCGGCTGAGGATTGCAATGCAGGGCACAGGGAAGCACAATGCTGCTGAGGATTGCAAGCAGACGCACAGGGAAGCACAATGCTGCTGAGGATTGAAAGCCAGGCTACAGGGAAGCACAATGCTGCTGAGGATTGCATGCCAGCGCACAGGAGAACAAATCTGCTGAGGGTTGCAAGCAAGGCACACAGGAAAGCACAATGCTGCTGAGGATTGCATGCCAGGCGCACAGGGAAGCACAATGCTGCTGAGCATTGAAACCAGGAGCACAGGGAAGCACAATGCTGCTGAGGATTGCAAGCCAGGCGCACAGGGAAGCACAATGTTGCTGAGGATTGCATGCCAGGCGCACAGGCAAGCACAATGCTGCTGAGGATTGCCACCCAGGCGCACAGGGAAGCACAAATCTGCTGAGGATTGAAAGCCAGGAGTACAGGGAAGGACAATGCTGCTGAGGATTTAAAGCCAGGCACACAGGGAAGCAGAATGCTGCTGAGGATTGCATTCCAGGCGCACAGGGAAGCACAGTGCTGCTGAGGATTGAAAGACATGTGCACAGGAAAGCACAATGCTGCTGAGGATTGCATGCCAGGTGCACAGGGAAGCACAATGCTGCTGAGGGTGGAAAGCCAGGCGCACAGGTAAGCACAATTCTGCTTAGGGTGGCAAGCCAGGCACAAATGGAAGCACAATGCTGCTGAGGATTGTATGCCAGGCGTACAGCGAAGCACAATGCTGCTGAGGATTGAAAGCCAGGCGCACCGAGAAGCACAATGCTGCTGAGTATTGCATGCCAGGAGCACAGCGAAGCACAATGCTTCTGAGGATTGCATGCCAGGCGCACAGGGAAGCACAAATCTGCTGATGATTGAAAGCCAGGAGTACAGGGAAGGACAAATCTGCTGAGGATTGCTAGCCAGGCACACAGGGAAGCACAATGCTGCAGAGGATTGCATGCCAGGCGCACAGGGAAGCGCATGCTGTGGAGTATTGAAAGCCAGGCACACAGGGAAGCAGAATGCTGCTGAGGATTGCATGCCAGGCGCACAGGGAAGCACAATGCTGCTGAGGATTGAAAGCCAGGTGCACAGGAAACACAATGCTGCTGAGGATTGCATGCCAGGCGCACAGCGAAGCACAATGCTGCTGAGAATTGAAAACCAGGTGCACAGGGAAGCACAATGCTGCTGAGCATTGCAACCCAGGAGCACAGGGAAGCACAATGCTGCTGAGGATTGCAAGCCAGGCGCACAGGGAAGCACAATGCTGCTGAGGATTGAAAGCCAGGTGTACAGGGAAGCACAATGCTGCTGAGGATTGCATGCCAGGCACGCAGGGAAGCACAATGCTGCTGAGGATTGCAAGCCAGGCACACAGGGAAGCACAATGCTGCTGAGGATTGCATGTCAGGCACACAGGGAAGCACAATGCTGCTGAGGATTGCAAGCCAGGCACACAGGGAAGCACAATGCTGCTGAGGATTGCATGCCAGGCGCACAGGGAAGCACAATGCTGCTGAGGATTGCAAGCCAGGCGCACAGGGAAGCACAATGCTGCTGAGGATTGAAAGCCAGGCTTACAGGGAAGCACAATGCTGCTGAGGATTGCATGCCAGACGCACAGGGAAGCACAAATCTGCTGAGGG
This sequence comes from Ambystoma mexicanum, assembly GCA_002915635.3. Lineage (NCBI taxonomy): Eukaryota > Metazoa > Chordata > Amphibia > Caudata > Ambystomatidae > Ambystoma > Ambystoma mexicanum. Next base: position 4,600,487 of record CM030324.1, read on the forward strand.
TTGCAAGCCAGGCACACAGGGTAGCACAATGCTGCTGAGGATTGCATGCCAGGCGCAAAGGGAAGCACAATGCTGCTGAGGATTGAAAACCAGGAGCACAGGGAAGCACAATGCTGCTGAGGATTGCAAGCCAGGCGCACAGGGAAGCACAATGCTTCTGAAGATTGCATGCCAGGCGCACAGGGAAGCACAATGCTGCTGAGAAGTGCATGCCAGGCGCACAGGGAAGCACAATGCTGCTGAGGATTGCAAGCCAGGCGCACAGGGAAGCACAATGCTGCTGAGGATTGCATGCCAGGCGCACAGGGAAGCACAATGCTGCTGAGGATTGCATGCCAGGCGCACAGGGAAGCACAATGCTGCTGAGGATTGAAAGCCAGGAGCACAGGGAAGCACAATGCTGCCGAGGATTGCAAGCCAGGTGCACAGGGAACCACAATGCTGCTGAGGATTGCATGCCAGGCGCACAGGGAAGCACAATGCTGCTGAGGGTGAAAAGCCAGGCGCACAGGTAAGCACAATGCTGCTTAGGGTGGCAGGCCAGACACAAATGGAAGCACAATGCTGCTGAGGATTGCATGCCAGGCGTACAGCGAAGCACAAGGCTGCTGAGGATTGCAAGCCAGGCACACAGGGAAGCACAATGCTGCTGAGGATTGCATGTCAGGCGCACAGGGAGCACAATGCTGCTGAGGATTGAAAGCCAGGTGCACAGGAAAGCACAATGCTGCTGAGGATTGCATGCCAGGCGCACAGGGAAGCACAATGCTGCTGAGAATTGAAAACCAGGAGCACAGGGAAGCACAATGCTGCTGAGGATTGAAAGCCAGGTACACAGGGAAGCACAATGCTGCTGAAGATTGCATGCCAGGTGCACAGGGAAGCAAAATGCTGCTGAGAAGCGCATGCCAGGCGCAATGGGAAGCACAATGCTGCCAAGGATTGCAAGCCAGGCACACAGGGAAGCACAATGCTGCTGAGGATTGCAAGCCAGGCGCACAGGGAAGCACAATGCTGCTGAGGATTGAAAGCTAGGAGTACAGGGAAGCACAATGCTGCTGAGGATTGCAAGCCAGGTGCACAGGGAAGCACAATGCTGCTGAGGATTGCATGCCAGGCGCACAGGGAAGCACAATGCTGCTGAGGGTGCAAAGCCAGGCGCACAGGAAGCACAATGCTGCTGAGGATTGCAAGCCAGGCGCACAAGGAAGCACAATGCTGCTGAGGATTGCATGCCAGGTGTACAGCGAAGCACAATGCTGCTGAGGATTGAAAGCCAGGCGCACAGGAGAAGCACAATGCTGCTGAGTATTGCATGCCAGGCGCACAGGAAGCACAATGCTGCTGAGGATTGCATGCCAGGCGCACAGGAAGCACAATGCTGCTGAGGATTGCAAGCCAGGCGCACAGGGAAGCACAATCTGCTGAGGATTGAAAGCCAGGAGCACAGGGAAGCACAATGCTGCTGAGGATTGCAAAGCCAGGCACACAGGGAAGCAAATGCTGCTGAGGATTGCATGCCAGGCGCACAGGGAAGCACAATGCTGCTGAGGATTGCAAGCCAGTTGCACAGGGAAGCACAATGCTGCTGAGGATTGCATGCCAGGCGCACAGGGAAGCACAATGCTGCTGAGGTTGAAGCCAGGCGCACAGGAAGCACAATGCTGCTGAGGATGGCAAGCCAGGCACAAGGAAGCACAATGCTGCTGAGGATTGCATGCCAGGCGTCACAGGAAGCACAATGCTGCTGAGGATTGAAAGCCAGGCGCACAGGGAAGCACAATGCTGCTGAGGATTGCATGCCAGGCGCACAGGGAAGCACAATGCTGCTGAGGATTGCAAGCCAGGTGCACAGGGAAGCACAGTGCTGCTGAGGATTGCAAGCCAGGCACACAGGGAAGCACAAATCTGCTGAGGATTGCAAAGCCAGGCGTACAGGGAAGCACAAATTGCTGCTGAGGATTGCAAGCCAGGCACACAGGGAAGGACAATGCTGCAGAGGATTGCATGCCAGGCGCAGAGGGAAGCACATGCTGTGGAGTATTGAAAGCCAGGCACACAGGGAAGCAGAATGCTGCTGAGGATTGCATGCCAGGCGCACAGGGAAGCACAATGCTGCTGAGGATTGAAAGCCAGGTGCACAGGAAAACACAATGCTGCTGAGGATTGCATGCCAGGCGCACAGGGAAGCACAATGCTGCTGAGGATTGAAAGCCAGGTGCACAGGGAAGCACAATGCTGCTGAGGATTGCAAGCCAGGAGCACAGGGAAGCACAATGCTGCTGAGGATTGCAAGCCAGGCGCACAGGGAAGCACAATGCTGCTGAGGATTGAAAGCCAGGTGCACAGGGAAGCACAATGCTGCTGAGGATTGCATGCCAGGCATGCAGGGAAGCACAATGCTGCTGAGGATTGCAAGCCAGGCACACAGGGAAGCACAATGCTGCTGAGGATTGCATGCCAGGCACACAGGGAAGCACAATGCTGCTGAGGATTGCAAGCCAGGCACACAGGGAAGCACAATGCTGCTGAGGATTGCATGCCAGGCGCACAGGGAAGCACAATGCTGCTGAGGATTGCAAGCCAGGCGCACAGGGAAGCACAATGCTGCTGAGGATTGAAAGCCAGGCTTACAGGGAAGCACAATGCTGCTGAGGATTGCATGCCAGAGCACAGGGAAGCACAATGCTGCTGAGGATTGCAAGCCAGGCACACAGGGAAGCACAATGCTGCTGAGGATTGCATGCCAGGCGCACAGGGAAGCACAATGCTTCTGAGGATTGAAAGCCAGGAGTACAGGGAAGCACAATGCTGCTGAGGATTGAAAGCCAGGCACACAGGGAAGCACAATGCTGCTGAGGATTGCATGCCAGGCGCACAGGGAAGCACAATGCTGCTGAGGATTGAAAGCCAGGTGCACAGGGAAGCACAATGCTGCTGAGGATTGCATGCCAGGCGCACAGGGAAGCACAATGCTGCTGAGGATTGAAAGCCAGGAGCACAGGGAAGCACAATGCTGCTGAGGATTGCAAGCCAGGCGCACAGGGAAGCACAATGCTGCTGAGGATTGCATGCCAGGCGCACAGGGAAGCACAATGCTGCTGAGAATTGCATGCCAGGCGCACAGGGAAGCACAATGCTGCTGAGGATTGCAAGCCAGGCACACAGGGAAGCACAATGCTGCTGAGGATTGCATGCCAGGCGCACAGGGAAGCACAATGCTGCTGAGGATTGCATGCCAGGCGCACAGGGAAGCACAATGCTGCTGAGGATTGAAAGCCAGGAGCACAGGGAAGCACAATGCTGCCGAGGATTGCAAGCCAGGTGCACAGGGAAGCACAATGCTGCTGAGGATTGCATGCCAGGCGCACAGGGAAGCACAATGCTGCTGAGGATTGAAAGCCAGGCGCACAGGGAAGCACAATGCTGCTGAGGGTTGCATGCCAGGCGCAAAGGAAGCACAATGCTGCTGAGGATTGCATGCCAGGCGCACAGGGAAGCACAATGCTGCTGAGGATTGCAAGCCAGGCGCACAGGGAAGCACAATGCTGCTGAGGATTGCATGCCAGGTGCACAGGGAAGCACAATGCTGCTGAGGATTGCAAGCCAGGCGCACAGGGAAGCACAATGCTGCTGAGGATTGCATGCCAGGCGCACAGGGAAGCACAATGCTGCTGAGGATTGCATGCCAGGTGCACAGGGAAGCACAATGCTGCTGAGGATTGCATGCCAGGCGCACAGGGAAGCACAATGCTGCTGAGGATTGAAAGCCAGGTGCACAGGGAAGCACAATGCTGCTGAGGATTGCATGCCAGGTGCACAGGGAAGCACAATGCTGCTGAGGATTGCAAGCCAGGCGCACAGGGAAGCACAATGCTGCTGAGGATTGCAAGCCAGGTGCACAGGGAAGCACAATGCTGCTGAGGATTGCATGCCAGGTGCACAGGGAAGCACAATGCTGCTGAGGATTGAAGCCAGGCGCACAGGGAAGCACAATGCTGCTGAGGATTGCATGCCAGGCGCACAGGGAAGCACAATGCTGCTGAGGATTGCATGCCAGGTGCACAGGGAAGCACAATGCTGCTGAGGATTGCAAGCCAGGCACACAGGGAAGCACAATGCTGCTGAGGATTGAAAGCCAGGAGCACAGGGAAGCACAATGCTGCTGAGGATTGCATGCCAGGCGCACAGGGAAGCACAATGCTGCTGAGGATTGAAAGCCAGGCGCACAGGGAAGCACAATGCTGCTGAGGATTGCAATGCCAGGCGCACAGGGAAGCACAATGCTGCTGAGGATTGCATGCCAGGCGCACAGGGAAGCACAATGCTGCTGAGGATTGAAAGCCAGGTGCACAGGAAAGCACAATGCTGCTGAGGATTGCATGCCAGGCGCACAGGGAAGCACAATGCTGCTGAGAATTGAAAACCAGGTGCACAGGGAAGCACAATGCTGCTGAGGATTGCAAGCCAGGCGCACAGGGAAGCACAATGCTGCTGAGGATTGCAAGCCAGGCGCACAGGGAAGCACAATGCTGCTGAGGATTGAAAGCCAGGTGCACAGGGAAGCACAATGCTGCTGAGGATTGCATGCCAGGCGCACAGGGAAGCACAATGCTGCTGAGGATTGCAAGCCAGGCACACAGGGAAGCACAATGCTGCTGAGGATTGCAATGCCAGGCGCACAGGGAAGCACAATGCTGCTGAGGATTGCAAGCCAGGCACACAGGGAAGCACAATGCTGCTGAGGATTGCAAGCCAGGCGCACAGGGAAGCACAATGCTGCTGAGGATTGCAAGCCAGGCGCACAGGGAAGCACAATGCTGCTGAGGATTGCATGCCAGGCGCACAGGGAAGCACAATGCTGCTGAGGGATTGCAAGCCAGGCGCACAGGGAAGCACAATGCTGCTGAGGATTGCATGCCAGGCGCACAGGGAAGCACAATGCTGCTGAGGATTGAAAGCCAGGAGTACAGGGAAGCACAATGCTGCTGAGGATTGAAAGCCAGGCACACAGGGAAGCAGAATGCTGCTGAGGATTGCATGTCCAGGCGCACAGGGAAGCACAGTGCTGCTGAGGATTGAAAGACATGTGCACAGGAAAGCACAATGCTGCTGAGGATTGCATGCCAGGTGCACAGGGAAGCACAATGCTGCTGAGGATTGCAAGCCAGGCGCACAGGGAAGCACAATGCTGCTGAGGATTGCAAGCCAGGCGCACAGGGAAGCACAATGCTGCTGAGGATTGCAAGCCAGGTGCACAGGGAAGCACAATGCTGCTGAGGATTGCAAGCCAGGCGCACAGGGAAGCACAATGCTGCTGAGGATTGCAAGCCAGGCGCACAGGGAAGCACAATGCTGCTGAGGATTGCAAGCCAGGCGCACAGGGAAGCACAATGCTGCTGAGGATTGAAGCCAGGCGCACAGGGAAGCACAATGCTGCTGAGGATTGCATGCCAGGCGCACAGGGAAGCACAATGCTGCTGAGGATTGAAAGCCAGGTGCACAGGGAAGCACAATGCTGCTGAGGATTGCATGCCAGGCGCACAGGAAGCACAATGCTGCTGAGGATTGAAGCCAGGCGCACAGGGAAGCACAATGCTGCTGAGGATTGCATAGCCAGGCGCACAGGGAAGCACAATGCTGCTGAGGATTGCAAGCCAGGCGCACAGGGAAGCACAATGCTGCTGAGGAATTGCAAGCCAGGCGCACAGGGAAGCACAATGCTGCTGAGGATTGCAAGCCAGGCGCACAGGAAGCACAATGCTGCTGAGGATTGCAAGCCAGGCGCACAGGGAAGCACAATGCTGCTGAGGATTGCAAGCCAGGCACAGGGAAGCACAATGCTGCGAGGATTGCAAGCCAGGCGCACAGGGAAGCACAATGCTGCTGAGGATTGCAAGCCAGGGCACAGGGAAGCACAATGCTGCTGAGGATTGAATGCCAGGGCACAGGGAAGCACAATGCTGCTGAGGATTGCAAGCCAGGCGCACAGGGAAGCACAATGCTGCTGAGGATGAATGCCAGCGCACAGGGAAGCACAATGCTGCTGAGGATTGCAAGCAGGCGCACAGGGAAGCACAATGCTGCTGAGGATTGCAAGCCAGGCGCACAGGGAAGCACAATGCTGCTGAGGATTGCAAGCCAGGCACAGGGAAGCACAATGCTGCTGAGGATTGCAAGCCAGGCGCACAGGGAAGCACAATGCTGCTGAGGATTGCAAGCCAGGGCACAGGGAAGCACAATGCTGCTGAGGATTGCATGCCAGGCGCACAGGGAAGCACAATGCTGCTGAGGATTGCAAGCCAGGCGCACAGGGAAGCACAATGCTGCTGAGGATTGCATGCCAGGCGCACAGGGAAGCACAATGCTGCTGAGGATTGAAAGCCAGGCACACAGGGAAGCACAATGCTGCTGAGGATTGCAAGCCAGGCGCACAGGGAAGCACAATGCTGCTGAGGATTGCAAGCCAGGCGCACAGGGAAGCACAATGCTGCTGAGGATTGCAAGCCAGGCGCACAGGGAAGCACAATGCTGCTGAGGATTGCATGCCAGGCACACAGGGAAGCACAATGCTGCTGAGGATTGCAAGCCAGGCGCACAGGGAAGCACAATGCTGCTGAGGATTGCAAGCCAGGCGCACAGGGAAGCACAATGCTGCTGAGGATTGCAAGCCAGGGCACAGGAAGCACAATGCTGCTGAGGATTGCATGCCAGGCGCACAGGGAAGCACAATGCTGCTGAGGATTGCAAGCCAGGCACACAGGGAAGCACAATGCTGCTGAGGATTGCAAGCCAGGCGCACAGGGAAGCACAATGCTGCTGAGGATTGCAATGCCAGGCGCACAGGGAAGCACAATGCTGCTGAGGATTGCAAGCCAGGCGCACAGGGAAGCACAATGCTGCTGAGGATTGCAAGCCAGGCGCACAGGGAAGCACAATGCTGCTGAGGATTGCAAGCCAGGCGCACAGGGAAGCACAATGCTGCTGAGGATTGCAAGCCAGGCACAGGGAAGCACAATGCTGCTGAGGATTGCAAGCCAGGTGCACAGGGAAGCACAATGCTGCTGAGGATTGCAAGCCAGGCGCACAGGGAAGCACAATGCTGCTGAGGATTGCAAGCCAGGCGCACAGGGAAGCACAATGCTGCTGAGGATTGAAGCCAGGCGCACAGGGAAGCACAATGCTGCTGAGGATTGCAAGCCAGGCGCACAGGGAAGCACAATGCTGCTGAGGATTGCAAGCCAGGCGCACAGGGAAGCACAATGCTGCTGAGGATTGCATGCCAGGCGCACAGGGAAGCACAATGCTGCTGAGGATTGCAAGCCAGGCGCACAGGGAAGCACAATGCTGCTGAGGATTGCATGCCAGGCGCACAGGGAAGCACAATGCTG
>CM030324.1:4607897-4665071 GCA_002915635.3 Ambystoma mexicanum
AGCACCAACTCTACTGTAATGTGTCTGCCTGTCCCAGAGAAGCACCAACTCTACTGTAATGTGTCTGCCTGTCCCAGAGAAGCACCAACTCTACTGTAATGTCGCTGTCTGTCCCAGAGAAGCACCAACTCTACTGTAATGTGTCTGCCTGTCCCAGAGAAGCACCAACTCTACTGTAATGTGTCTGCCTGTCCCAGAGAGCACCAACTCTACTGTAATGTCTGCCTGTCCCAGAGAAGCACCAACTCTACTGTAATGTTCTGCCTGTCCCAGAGAAGCACCAACTCTACTGTAATGTCTCTGCCTGTCCCAGAGAAGCACCAACTCTACTGTAGATCCGCTTTACTGTCCCAGAGAAGCACAACTCTACTGTAATGTCTCTGCCTGTCCCAGAGAAGCACCAACTCTACTGTAATGTTCTGCCTGTCCCAGAGAAGCACCAACTCTACTGTAATGTCTCTGCCTGTCCCAGAGAAGCACCAACTCTACTGTAATGTGTCTGCCTGTCCCAGAGAAGCACCAACTCTACTGTAATGTGTCTGCCTGTCCCAGAGAAGCACCAACTCTACTGTAGCACCAGCTTTACTGTCCCAGAGAAGCAGCAACTCTACTGTAATGTCTCTGCCTGTCCCAGAGAAGCACCAACTCTACTGTAATGTGTCTGCCTGTCCCAGAGAAGCACCAACTCTACTGTAATGTCTTTGCCTGTCCCAGAGAAGCACAACTCTACTGTAATGTGTCTGCCTGTCCCAGAGAAGCACCAACTCTACTGTAATGTGTCTGCCTGTCCCAGAGAAGCACCAACTCTACTGTAATGTCTCTGCCTGTCCCAGAGAAGCACCAACTCTACTGTAATGTGTCTGCCTGTCCCAGAGAAGCACCAACTCTACTGTAATGTGTTGCCTGTCCCAGAGAAGCACCAACTCTACTGTAATGTGTCTGCCTGTCCCAGAGAAGCACCAACTCTACTGTAATGTGTCTGCCTGTCCCAGAGAAGCACCAACTCTACTGTAATGTCTCGCCTGTCCCAGAGAAGCACCAACTCTACTGTAATGTCTCTGCCTGTCCCAGAGAAGCACCAACTCTACTGTAATGTGTCTGCCTGTCCCAGAGAAGCAGCAACTCTACTGTAATGTGTCTGCCTGTCCCAGAGAAGCACCAACTCTACTGTAATGTCTCTGCTGTCCCAGAGAAGCACCAACTCTACTGTAGACCTGCTTTCTGTCCAGAGAAGCACCAACTCTACTGTAATGTCTCTGCCTGTCCCAGAGAAGCACCAACTCTACTGTAATGTGTCTGCCTGTCCCAGAGAAGCACCAACTCTACTGTAATGTGTCTGCCTGTCCCAGAGAAGCACCAACTCTACTGTAATGTCTTGCCTGTCCCAGAGAAGCACCAACTCTACTGTAATGTCTCTGCCTGTCCCAGAGAAGCACCAACTCTACTGTAATGTGTCTGCCTGTCCCAGAGAAGCACCAACTCTACTGTAATGTGTCTGCCTGTCCCAGAGAAGCACCAACTCTACTGTAATGTCTCTGCCTGTCCCAGAGAAGCACCAACTCTACTGTAATGTGTCTGTCTGTCCCAGAGAAGCACCAACTCTACTGTAATGTGTCTGCCTGTCCCAGAGAAGCACCAACTCTACTGTAATGTATCTGCTCTGTCCCAGAGAAGCACAACTCTACTGTAATGTGTCTGCCTGTCCCAGAGAAGCGCCAACTCTACTGTAATGTGTCTGCCTGTCCCAGAGAAGCACCAACTCTACTGTAATGTGTCTGCTCTGTCCCAGAGAAGCACCAACTCTACTGTAATGTCTCTGCCTGTCCCAGAGAAGCACCAACTCTACTGTAATGTGTCTGCCTGTCCAGAGAAGCACCAACTCTACTGTAATGTCTCTGCCTGTCCCAGAGAAGCACCAACTCTACTGTAATGTCTCTGCCTGTCCCAGAGAAGCACCAACTCTACTGTAATGTCTCTGCCTGTCCCAGAGAAGCACCAACTCTACTTGTATGTGCTGTCTGTCCCAGAGAAGCAGCAACTCTACTGTAATGTCTCTGCCTGTCCCAGAGAAGCACCAACTCTACTGTAATGTGTCTGCCTGTCCCAGAGAAGCACCAACTCTACTATAATGTCTCTGCCTGTCCCAGAGAAGCACCAACTCTACTGTAATGTGTGTGTGCCTGTCCAGAGAAGCACCAACTCTACTGTAATGTGTCTGCCTGTCCCAGAGAAGCACCAACTCTACTGTATGCTCTGCCTGTCCCAGAGAAGCACCAACTCTACTGTAATGTGTCTGCCTGTCCCAGAGAAGCACCAACTCTACTGTAATGTGTCTGCCTGTCCCAGAGAAGCACCAACTCTACTGTAATGTACTCTGCCTGTCCCAGAGAAGCACCAACTCTACTGTAATGTGTCTGCCTGTCCCAGAGAAGCACCAACTCTACTGTAATGTGTCTGCCTGTCCCAGAGAAGCACCAACTCTACTGTAATGTGTCTGCCTGTCCCAGAGAAGCACCAACTCTACTGTAATGTCTCTGCCTGTCCAGAGAAGCACCAACTCTACTGTAATGTCTCTGCCTGTCCCAGAGAAGCCACCAACTCTACTGTAATGTGTCTGTCTGTCCCAGAGAAGCACCAACTCTACTGTAATGTCTCTGCCTGTCCCAGAGAAGCACCAACTCTACTGTAATGTCTCTGCCTGTCCCAGAGAAGCAGCCAACTCTACTGTAATGTGTCTGCCTGTCCCAGAGAAGCACCAACTCTACTGTAATGTGTCTGCCTGTCCCAGAGAAGCACCACTCTACTGTAATCTAGCTCTCTGTCCCAGAGAAGCACCAACTCTACTGTAATGTCTCTGCCTGTCCCAGAGAAGCACCAACTCTACTGTAATGTGTCTGCCTGTCCCAGAGAAGCACCAACTCTACTGTAATGTCTCTGCCTGTCCCAGAGAAGCACCAACTCTACTGTAGCATCAGCTTTACTGTCCCAGAGAAGCAGCAACTCTACTGTAATGTCTCTGCCTGTCCCAGAGAAGCACCAACTCTACTGTAATGTGTCTGCCTGTCCCAGAGAAGCACCAACTCTACTGTAATGTCTCTGCCTGTCCCAGAGAAGCACCAACTCTACTGTAATGTGTCTGCCTGTCCCAGAGAAGCACCAACTCTACTGTAATGTCTCTGCCTGTCCCAGAGAAGCACCAACTCTACTGTAATGTGTCTGCCTGTCCCAGAGAAGCACCAACTCTACTGTAATGTGTCTGCCTGTCCCAGAGAAGCACCAACTCTACTGTAAGCACCGCTTTCTGTCCCAGAGAAGCACCAACTCTACTGTAATGTCTCTGCCTGTCCCAGAGAAGCACCAACTCTACTGTAATGTGTCTGCCTGTCCCAGAGAAGCACCAACTCTACTGTAATGTCTCTGCCTGTCCCAGAGAAGCACCAACTCTACTGTAATGTCTCTGCCTGTCCCAGAGAAGCACCAACTCTACTGTAATGTGTCTGCCTGTCCCAGAGAAGCACAACTCTACTGTAATGTGTCTGCCTGTCCAGAGAAGCACCAACTCTACTGTAATGTGTCTGCCTGTCCCAGAGAAGCACCAACTCTACTGTAATGTCTCGCCTGTCCCAGAGAAGCACCAACTCTACTGTAATGTGTCTGCCTGTCCCAGAGAAGCACCAACTCTACTGTAATGTGTCTGCCTGTCCCAGAGAAGCACCAACTCTACTGTAATGTGTCTGCCTGTCCCAGAGAAGCACCAACTCTACTGTAATGTGTCTGCCTGTCCCAGAGAAGCACCAACTCTACTGTAATGTCTCTGCCTGTCCCAGAGAAGCACCAACTCTACTGTAATGTGTCTGCCTGTCCCAGAGAAGACCAACTCTACTGTAATGTCTCTGCCTGTCCCAGAGAAGCACCAACTCTACTGTAATGTGTCTGCCTGTCCCAGAGAAGCACCAACTCTACTGTAATGTCTCTGCCTGTCCCAGAGAAGCACAACTCTACTGTAATGTCTCTGCCTGTCCCAGAGAAGCACCAACTCTACTGTAATGTGTCTGCCTGTCCCAGAGAAGCACCAACTCTACTGTAACTGTGTTCTGTCCCAGAGAAGCAGCAACTCTACTGTAATGTGTCTGCCTGTCCCAGAGAAGCACCAACTCTACTGTAATGCACCGCTTTGTCCAGAGAAGCAGCAACTCTACTGTAATGTCTCTGCCTGTCCCAGAGAAGCACCAACTCTACTGTAATGTGTCTGCCTGTCCAGAGAAGCACCAACTCTACTGTAGCACCAGCTTTACTGTCCCAGAGAAGCACCAACTCTACTGTAATGTCTCTGCCTGTCCCAGAGAAGCACCAACTCTACTGTAATGTGTCTGCCTGTCCCAGAGAAGCACCAACTCTACTGTAATGTCTCTGCCTGTCCCAGAGAAGCACCAACTCTACTGTAATGTGTCTGCCTGTCCCAGAGAAGCACCAACTCTACTGTAATGTCTCTGCCTGTCCCAGAGAAGCACCAACTCTACTGTAATGTGTCTGCCTGTCCCAGAGAAGCACCAACTCTACTGTAATGTGTCTGCCTGTCCCAGAGAAGCACCAACTCTACTGTAATGTGTCTGCCTGTCCCAGAGAAGCACCAACTCTACTGTAATGTCTCTGCCTGTCCCAGAGAAGCACCAACTCTACTGTAAATGTCTCTGCCTGTCCCAGAGAAGCACCAACTCTACTGTAATGTGTCTGCCTGTCCCAGAGAAGCACCAACTCTACTGTAATGTCTCTGCCTGTCCCAGAGAAGCACCAACTCTACTGTAATGTCTCTGCCTGTCCCAGAGAAGCACCAACTCTACTGTAATGTCTCTGCCTGTCCCAGAGAAAGCACCAACTCTACTGTAATGTTCTGCCTGTCCCAGAGAAGCACCAACTCTACTGTAATGTGTCTGCCTGTCCCAGAGAAGCACCAACTCTACTGTAATGTGTCTGCCTGTCCCAGAGAAGCACCAACTCTACTGTAGCATCAGCTTTGCTGTCCCAGAGAAGCACCAACTCTACTGTAATGTCTGTGCCTGTCCCAGAGAAGCACCAACTCTACTGTAATGTCTCTGCCTGTCCCAGAGAAGCACCAACTCTACTGTAACATCCAGCTTTACTGTCCAGAGAAGCACCAACTCTACTGTAATGTCTCTGCCTGTCCCAGAGAAGCACCAACTCTACTGTAATGTGTCTGCCTGTCCCAGAGAAGCACCAACTCTACTGTAATGTGTCTGCCTGTCCCAGAGAAGCACCAACTCTACTGTAATGTGTCTGCCTGTCCCAGAGAAGCACCAACTCTACTGTAATGTGTCTGCCTGTCCCAGAGAAGCACCAACTCTACTGTAATGTGTCTGCCTGTCCCAGAGAAGCACCAACTCTACTGTAATGTGTCTGCCTGTCCCAGAGAAGCACCAACTCTACTGTAAGCATCAGCTTTCTGTCCCAGAGAAGCACCAACTCTACTGTAATGTGTCTGCCTGTCCCAGAGAAGCACCAACTCTACTGTAATGTGTCTGCCTGTCCCAGAGAAGCACCAACTCTACTGTAATGTTCTGCCTGTCCCAGAGAAGCACCAACTCTACTGTAATGTCTCTGCCTGTCCCAGAGAAGCACCAACTCTACTGTAATGTCTCTGCCTGTCCAGAGAAGCACCAACTCTACTGTAATGTCTCTGCCTGTCCCAGAGAAGCACCAACTCTACTGTAATGTCTCTGCCTGTCCAGAGAAGCACCAACTCTACTGTAATGTGTCTGCCTGTCCCAGAGAAGCACCAACTCTACTGTAATGTCTCTGCCTGTCCCAGAGAAGCACCAACTCTACTGTAATGTCCTGCCTGTCCAGAGAAGCACCAACTCTACTGTAATGTCTCTGCCTGTCCCAGAGAAGCACCAACTCTACTGTAATGTGTCTGCCTGTCCCAGAGAAGCACCAACTCTACTGTAATGTCTGTCTGCCTGTCCCAGAGAAGCACCAACTCTACTGTAATGTGTCTGCCTGTCCCAGAGAAGCACCAACTCTACTGTAATGTTTCTGCCTGTCCCAGAGAAGCACCAACTCTACTGTAATGTGTCTGCCTGTCCCAGAGAAGCACCAACTCTACTGTAATGTCTCTGCCTGTCCCAGAGAAGCACCAACTCTACTGTAATGTGTCTGCCTGTCCCAGAGAAGCACCAACTCTACTGTAATGTCTCTGCCTGTCCAGAGAAGCACCAACTCTACTGTAATGTGTCTGCCTGTCCCAGAGAAGCACCAACTCTACTGTAATGTGTCTGCCTGTCCCAGAGAAGCACCAACTCTACTGTAATGTGTCTGCCTGTCCCAGAGAAGCACCAACTCTACTGTAATGTCTCTGCCTGTCCCAGAGAAAGCACCAACTCTACTGTAATGTCTCTGCCTGTCCCAGAGAAGCACCAACTCTACTGTAATGTCTCCTGTCTGTCCCAGAGAAGCACCAACTCTACTGTAATGTCTCTGCCTGTCCCAGAGAAGCACCAACTCTACTGTAATGTCTCTGCCTGTCCCAGAGAAGCACCAACTCTACTGTAATGTCTCTGCCTGTCCAGAGAAGCACCACTCTACTGTAATGTGTCTGCCTGTCCCAGAGAAGCACCAACTCTACTGTAATGTGTCTGCCTGTCCCAGAGAAGCACCAACTCTACTGTAATGTGTCTGCCTGTCCCAGAGAAGCACCAACTCTACTGTAATGTCTCTGCTGTCCCAGAAAAGCACCAACTCTACTGTAATGTGTCTGCCTGTCCCAGAGAAGCACCAACTCTACTGTAAGCACCGCTTTACTGTCCCAGAGAAGCACCAACTCTACTGTAATGTGTCTGCCTGTCCCAGAGAAGCACCAACTCTACTGTAGACTCTGCTTTCTGTCCCAGAGAAGCACCAACTCTACTGTAATGTGTCTGCCTGTCCCAGAGAAGCACCAACTCTACTGTAATGTGTTGCCTGTCCCAGAGAAGCACCAACTCTACTGTAGATCTGCTTCTGTCCCAGAGAAGCACCAACTCTACTGTAATGTCTCTGCCTGTCCCAGAGAAGCACCAACTCTACTGTAATGTCTCTGCCTGTCCCAGAGAAGCACCAACTCTACTGTAATGTGTCTGCCTGTCCCAGAGAAGCACCAACTCTACTGTAATGTCTCTGCCTGTCCCAGAGAAGCACCAACTCTACTTAATATCTCTGCCTGTCCCAGAGAAGCACCAACTCTACTGTAATGTGTCTGCCTGTCCCAGAGAAGCAGCAACTCTACTGTAATGTCTCTGCCTGTCCCAGAGAAGCACCAACTCTACTGTAATGTGTCGTGTCTGTCCCAGAGAAGCAGCAACTCTACTGTAATGTCTCTGCTGTCCCAGAGAAGCACCAACTCTACTGTAATGTGTCTGCCTGTCCAGAGAAGCACCAACTCTACTGTATATCTCTGCCTGTCCCAGAGAAGCACCAACTCTACTGTAATGTGTCTGCCTGTCCCAGAGAAGCACCAACTCTACTGTAATATGTCTGCCTGTCCCAGAGAAGCAGCAACTCTACTGTAATGTGTCTGCCTGTCCAAGAGAAGCACCAACTCTACTGTAATGTCTCTGCCTGTCCCAGAGAAGCACCAACTCTACTGTAATGTGTCTGTCTGTCCCAGAGAAGCACCAACTCTACTGTAATGTCTCTGCCTGTCCCAGAGAAGCACCAACTCTACTGTAATGTATCTGTCTGTCCCAGAGAAGCGCCAACTCTACTGTAATGTGTCTGCCTGTCCCAGAGAAGCACCACCTCTACTGTAATGTGTCTGCCTGTCCCAGAGAAGCACCAACTCTACTGTAATGTCTCTGCCTGTCCCAGAAAAGTACTAACTCTACTGTAATGTGCCTGCCTGTCCCAGAGAACTACCAACTCTACTGTAATATGTCTGCCTGTCCCAGAGAAGCAGCAACTCTACTGTAATGTTCTGCCTGTCCCAGAGAAGCACCAACTCTACTGTAATGTCTCTGCCTGTCCCAGAGAAGCACCAACTCTACTGTAATGTCTCTGCCTGTCCAGAAAAGCACCACTCTACTGTAATGTTGTCTGCCTGTCCCAGAGAAGCACCAACTCTACTGTAATATGTCTGCCTGTCCCAGAGAAGCACCAACTCTACTGTAATGTGTCTGTCTGTCCAGAGAAGCACCAACTCTACTCTAATGTCTCTGCCTGTCCCAGAAAAGTACCAGCTCGACTGTAATGTGTCTGCCTGTCCCAGAGAAGCACCAACTCTACTGTAGCACCAGCTTTACTGTCCCAGAGAAGCAGCAACTCTACTGTAATGTGTGTGCCTGTCCCAGAGAAGCGCCAACTCTACTGTAGCACCAGCTTTACTGTCCCAGAGAAGCGCCAACTCTACTGTAATGTGTCTGCCTGTCCCAGAGAAGCACTAACTCTACTGTAATGTGTCTGCCTGTCCCAGAGAAGCACCAACTCTACTGTAGCACCAGCTTTACTGTCCCAGAGAAGCACCAACTCTACTGTAATGTCTCTGTCTGTCCCAGAGAAGCACCAACTCTACTGTAGATCGTCTGCCTGTCCCAGAGAAGCACCAACTCTACTGTAATGTGTCTGCCTGTCCCAGAGAAGCACCAACTCTACTGTAATGTCTCTGTCTGTCCCAGAGAAGCACCAACTCTACTGTAATGTGTCTGCCTGTCCCAGAGAAGCGCCAACTCTACTGTAATGTGTCTGCCTGTCCCAGAGAAGCACCAACTCTACTGTAATGTGTCTGCCTGTCCCAGAGAAGCACCAACTCTACTGTAATGTGTCTGCCTGTCCCAGAGAAGCACCAACTCTACTGTAATGTCTCTGCCTGTCCCAGAGAAGCACCAACTCTACTGTAATGTGTCTGCCTGTCCCAGAGAAGCACCAATCTACTGTAATGTCTCTGCCTGTCCCAGAGAAGCACCAACTCTACTGTAATGTCTCTGCCTGTCCCAGAAAGCACCAGCTCTACTGTAATGTCTCTGCCTGTCCCAGAGAAGCACCAACTCTACTGTAATGTGTCTGCCTGTCCCAGAGAAGCACAACTCTACTATAATGTCTCTGCCTGTCCCAGAAAGTACCAGTTCTACTGTAATGTGCCTGCTGTCCCAGAGAAGCACCAACTCTACTGTAATGTGTCTGCCTGTCCCAGAGAAGCACCAACTCTACTGTAATGTCTCTGCCTGTCCCAGAGAAGCACCAACTCTACTGTAATGTCTCTGCCTGTCCCAGAGAAGCACCAACTCTACTGTAATGTGTCTGCCTGTCCCAGAGAAGTCCAACTCTACTATAATATCTCTGCCTGTCCCAGAGAAGCACCAACTCTACTGTAATGTGTCTGCCTGTCCAGAGAAGCACCAACTCTACTGTAATGTCTCTGCCTGTCCCAGAGAAGCACAACTCTACTGTAATGTGTCTGCCTGTCCCAGAGAAGCACAACTCTACTGTAATGTCTCTGCCTGTCCCAGAGAAGCACCAACTCTACTGTAGCACCAGCTTTACTGTCCCAGAGAAGCACCAACTCTACTGTAATGTCTATCTGTCCAAGAGAAGCAACAACTCTACTGTAATGTATCTGCCTGTCCCGGAGAAGCACCAACTCTACTGTAATGTCTCTGCCTGTCCAGAGAAGCACCAACTCTACTGTAATGTGTCTGCCTGTCCCAGAGAAGCACCAACTCTACTGTAATGTTCTGCCTGTCCCAGAGAAGCACCAACTCTACTGTAATGTCTCTGCCTGTCCCAGAGAAGCACCAACTCTACTGTAATGTGTCTGCCTGTCCCAGAGAAGCACCAACTCTACTGTAATGTCTCTGCCTGTCCCAGAGAAGCACCAACTCTACTGTAGAATGTCTTGCCTGTCCCAGAGAAGCAGCAACTCTACTGTAATGTGTCTGCCTGTCCCAGAGAAGCACCAACTCTACTGTAGCACCAGCTTTACTGTCCCAGAGAAGCACCAACTCTACTGTAATGTCTCTGCCTGTCCCAGAGAAGCACCAACTCTACTGTAATGTGTCTGCCTGTCCCAGAGAAGCACCAACTCTACTGTAATATCTCTGCCTGTCCGAGAAGCACCAACTCACTGTAATATGTCTGCCTGTCCCAGAGAAGCAGCAACTCTACTGTAATGTCTCTGCCTGTCCAGAGAAGCACCAACTCTTCTGTAATGTGTCTGCCTGTCCAGAGAAGCACCAACTCTACTGTAATGTGTCTGCCTGTCCCAGAGAAGCACCAACTCTACTGTAATGTCTCTGCCTGTCCCAGAGAAGCACCAACTCTACTGTAATATGTCTGCCTGTCCCAGAGAAGCAGCAAACTCTACTGTAATGTCTCTGCCTGTCCAGAGAAGCACCAACTCTACTGTAATGTGTCTGTCTGTCCAGAGAAGCACAACTCTACTGTAATGTGTCTGCCTGTCCCAGAGAAGCACCAACTCTACTGTAATGTCTCTGCCTGTCCCAGAGAAGCACCAACTCTACTGTAATGTGTCTGCCTGTCCCAGAGAAGCACCACTCTACTGTAATGTGTCTGCCTGTCCCAGAGAAGCACCACTCTACTGTAGTACCAGCTTTACTGTCCCAGAGAAGCAGCAACTCTACTGTAATGTCTCTGCCTGTCCCAGAGAAGCACCAACTCTACTGTAGATCGCTCTACCTGTCCCAGAGAAGCAGCAACTCTACTGTAATGTCTCTGCCTGTCCCGGAGAAGCACCAACTCTACTGTAATGTCTCTGCCTGTCCCAGAGAAGCACCAACTCTACTGTAATGTCTCTGCCTGTCCCAGAGAAGCACCAACTCTACTGTAGATCAGCTTTCCTGTCCCAGAGAAGCAGCAACTCTACTGTAATGTCTCTGCCTGTCCAGAGAAGCACCAACTCTACTGTAATTGTGTCTGCCTGTCCCAGAGAAGCACCAACTCTACTATAATATCTCTGCCTGTCCAGAGAAGCACCAACTCTACTGTAATGTGTCTGCCTGTCCAGAGAAGCAGCAACTCTACTGTAATGTCTCTGCCTGTCCAGAGAAGCACCAACTCTACTGTAGCACCAGCTTTACTGTCCCAGAGAAGCAGCAACTCTACTGTAATGCCTCTGCCTGTCCCAGAGAAGCACCAACTCTACTGTAATGTGTCTGCCTGTCCAGAGAAGCACCAACTCTACTGTAATATCTCTGCCTGTCCCAGAGAAGCACCAACTCTACTGTAATGTCTCTGCCTGTCCAGAGAAGCACCAACTCTACTGTAATGTGTCTGCCTGTCCCAGAGAAGCACAAACTCTACTGTAATGTCTCTGCCTGTCCAGAGAAGCACAACTCTACTGTAATGTGTCTGCCTGTCCCAGAGAAGCACCAACTCTACTGTAATATGTCTGCCTGTCCCAGAGAAGCAGCCAACTCTACTGTAATGTCTCTGCCTGTCCCAGAGAAGCACCAACTCTACTGTAATGTGTCTGTCTGTCCCAGAGAAGCACCAACTCTACTGTAATGTCTCTGCCTGTCCCAGAGAAGCACCAACTCTACTGTAATGTATCTGTCTGTCCCAGAGAAGCGCCAACTCTACTGTAATGTGTCTGCCTGTCCCAGAGAAGCACCAACTCTACTGTAATGAGCTTTCTGTCCCAGAGAAGCACCAACTCTACTGTAATGTGTCTGCCTGTCCCAGAGAAGCACCAACTCTACTGTATGTCTCTGCCTGTCCAGAGAAGCACCAACTCTACTGTAATGTGTCTGCCTGTCCCAGAGAAGCATCAACTCTACTATAATATCTCTGCTGTCCCAGAGAAGCACCAACTCTACTGTAGCACCAGCTTTACTGTCCCAGAGAAGCATCAACGCTACTGTAATGTCTCTGCCTGTCCCAGAGAAGCACCAACTCTACTGTAATGTGTCTGCCTGTCCCAGAGAAGCACCAACTCTACTGAAATGTCTCTGTCTGTCCCAGAGAAGCGCCAACTCTACTGTAATGTGTCTTCCTGTCCCAGAGAAGCACCAACTCTACTGTAATGTCTCTGCCTGTCCCAGAAAAGCACCAACTCTACTGTAATGTCTCTGCCTGTCCCAGAGAAGCACCAACTCTACTGTAATGTCTCTGCCTGTCCCAGAGAAGCACCAACTCTACTGTAGCACCAGCTTTACTGTCCCAGAGAAGCAGCAACTCTACTGTAATGTCCTCTGCCTGTCCCATAAGAGCACCAGCTCTACTGTAATGTGTCTGCCTGCCCCAGAGAAGCACCAACTCTACTGTCGCACCAGCTTTACTGTCCCAGAGAAGCACCAACTCTACTGTAATGTCCCTGCCTGTCCCAGAGAAGCACCAACTCTACTGTAATGTGTCTCCTGTCCAGAGAAGCCAACTCTACTGTAATGTGTCTGCCTGTCCCAGAGAAGCACCAACTCTACTGTAATGTCTCTGCCTGTCCCAGAAAAGTACTAGCTCTACTGTAATGTGCCTGCCTGTCCCAGAGAACTACCAACTCTACTGTAATATGTCTGCCTGTCCCAGAGAAGCAGCAACTCTACTGTAATGTGCCTGCCTGTCCCAGATAAGTACCAACTCTACTGTAATGTCTCTGCCTGTCCCATAGAAGCACCAACTCTACTGTAAAGTCTCTGCCTGTCCCAGAAAAGTACCAGCTCTACTGTAATGTGCCTGCCTGTCCCAGAGAAGTACCAACTCTACTGTAATATGTCTGCCTGTCCCAGAGAAGCACCAACTCTACTGTAATGTGTCTACCTGTCCCAGAGAAGCAACAACTCTACTCTAATGTCTCTGCCTGTCCCAGAAAAGTACCAGCTCGACTGTAATGTCTCTGCCTGTCCCAGAGAAGCACCAACTCTACTGTAGCACCAGTTTTACTGTCCCAGAGAAGCACCAACTCTACTGTAATGTGTCTGCCTGTCCCAGAGAAGCACCAACTCTACTGTAGCACCAGCTTTACTGTCCCAGAGAAGCACAAACTCTACTGTAATGTGTCTACCTGTCCCAGAGAAGCAACAACTCTACTGTAATGTCTCTGCCTGTCCCAGAAAAGTACCAACTCTGCTGTAATGTCTCTGCCTGTCCCAGAGAAGCACCGACTCTACTGTAGCACCAGCTTTACTGTTCCAGAGAAGCACCAACTCTACTGTAATGTCCCTGCCTGTCCCAGAGAAGCACCAGCTCTACTGTAATGTCTCTGCCTGTCCCAGAGAAGCACCAACTCTACTGTAGCACCAGCTTTACTGTCCCAGAGAAGCACCAACTCTACTGTAATGTGTCTGACTGCCCCAGAGAACACCAATTCTACTGTAATGTCTCTGCCTGTCCCAGAAAAGTACCAGCTGTACTGTAATGTGCCTGCCTGTCCCAGAGAAGTACCAACTCTACTGTAATATGTCTGCCTGTCCCAGAGAAGCACCAACTCTACTGTAATGTGTCTACCTGTCCCAGAGAAGCAACAACTCTACTATAATGTGTCTGCCTGTCCCAGAGAAGCACCAACTCTACTGTAATGTGTCTGCCTGTCCAGAGAAGCACCAACTCTACTGTAATGTCTCTGCCTGTCCCAGAGAGCACCAACTCTGCTGTAATATGTCTGCCTGTCCCAGAGAAGCACCAACTCTACTGTAGCACCAGCTTTACTGTCCCATAGAAGCACCAACTCTACTGTAAAGTCTCTGCCTGTCCAAGAGAAGCACCAACTCTACTGTAGCACCAGCTTTACTGTCCCAGAGAAGCACCAACTCTACTGTAATGTCTCTGCCTGTCCCAGAGAAGCACCAACTCTACTGTAATATCTCTGCCTGTCCCAGAAAAGTACCAGCTCTACTGTAATGTGCCTGCCTGTCCCAGAGAAGTACCAACTCTACTGTAATATGTCTGCCTGTCCCAGAGAAGCACCAACTCTACTGTAATGTGTCTACCTGTCCCAGAGAAGCAACAACTCTACTGTAATGTCTCTGCCTGTCCCAGAAAAGTACCAGCTCTACCGTAATGTCTCTGCCTGTCCCAGAGAAGCACCAACTCTACTGTAGCACCAGCTTTACTGTCACAGAGAAGCACCAACTCTACTGTAATGTGTTTGCCTGTCCCAGAGAAGTACCAACTCTACTGTAGCACCAGCTTTACTGTCCCAGAGAAGCACCAACTCTACTGTAATGTGTCTACCTTTCCAAGAGAAGCAACAACTCTACTGTAATGTCTCTGCCTGTCCCAGAAAAGTACCAGCTCTACTATAATGTCTCTGTCTGTCCCAGAGAAGCACCAACACTACTGTAGCACCAGCTTTACTGTTCCAGAGAAGCACCAACTCTACTGTAATGTGTCTGCCTGTCCCAGAGAAGCACCAACTCTACTGTAGCACCAGCTATACTGTCCCAGAGAAGCACCAACTCTACTGTAATGCCTCTGCCTGTCCCAGAAAAGTACCAGTTCTACTGTTATGTGCCTGCCTGTCCCAGAGAAGTACCAACTCTACTGTAACACCAGCTTTACTGTCCCAGGGAAGCAGCAACTCTACTGCAAAGTGTCTGCCTGTCCCAGAGAAGCACAGACTCTACTGTAAAGTCTCTGCATGTCCCAGAGAAGCACCAACTCTACTGTAATGTATCTGCCTGTCCCAGAGTAGCACCAACCCTACTGCAGCAACAGCTTTACTGTCCCAGAGAAGCACCAACTCTACTGTAATGTCTCTGCCTGTCCCAGAGAAGCACCAACTCTACCGTAATGTGTCTGCCTGTCCCAGAGAAGCAGCAACTCTAATGTAGCACCAGCTTTACTGTCTCAGAGAAGCACCAACTCTACTGTAATGTCTCTGCCTGTCCCAGAGAAGCACCAACTCTACTGTAATGTCTCTGCCTGTCCCAGAGAAGTGCCAACTCTACTGTAATATGTCTGCCTGTCCCAGAGAAGCACCAACTCTACTGTAATGTGTCTGCCTGTCCCAGAGAAGCGCCAACTTTACTTTAATGTGTCTGCCTGTCCCAGAAAAACGCCAACTCTACTGTAATGTGTGTGCCTGTCCCAGAGAAGTACGAACTCTACTCTAATGTGTCTGCCTGTCCCAGAAAAGCGCCAACTCTACAGTAATGCGTGTGCCTGTCCCAGAGAAGTACAAACTCTACTGCAATGTGTCTTGCAGGACTCAGCCCCTTATTAAAAGAAATGCCCGCTACACCATGGTAAAAGAGGGATTTACATCAGAGAAGATGGAGGTCCATGACGTAGCAGGCAGGGTGGATAACGTTACTCTGCATACAAGGACATCTTTCATATTATATAGCACTAGTACAGGTGAAAACGCATGCTTTGAATAAAATGTAAGTGTGTTAGGATTTTTTGGTTTGTTTATTTTGCTCTGCACACACTATAGAATGAATGGCATCTTGGCACTGCCACAGCCGGAACCTATTGTGGTTATAGAGTGGCAGCATGAGCAAACCACAGCTGGGCAGGTTAAAGATTAGCAGGGAACAGCAGCTGAGCAGGGAATTTGGTAGCAAGCCTAGAGGGTGTTCAGGGTAGGGGTCTACCAAACTTCGGCTTCAAGTAAGTATTCGGCCGAATTTTGGCCGAAAAGCAGGTATTCGGCTTCGGCCAAATGCTTACTGCAAACCTTACTCGAAGTCAAAGTTACACCCCTACAAACAAGTCTCTGAGCAGAGGATTCTTCTTTAATATTGCCCCGGCAACCTTCGGTAGTGAGAGCGAGGCGCATTGACGTCAATACAGAGTGAAGGATTGGCTGACGTAGAGGTTGCTCCTGGTGGAGGGGCCTCACCAGGACCCAAAGAGCCGCCGCCCGTGTCTGCAGGGATTGAGGCAACGCAATACACTACCGGCACCTGTAAGATTACTAAAATGAGTCCCATGGAGCCGCCGATTGGCCACTGTACTTCCGATATCCGAGCTCCGGCGGGGCTCTCAAAAGGGCATTGTGAAATAAGGAGGGGGCTTCGATGAACTTAGGGGTGCAGAAAGTCCTTTGCTTTAGTTGCAGTGAGCCGTATACTAGCATTGCAAATTGGTCTGTGCCACGGTTGGGGTTAGAGAGAGAACAGTGCAGGCAAGTTGGACACCATGGGTGGTGGGTTGGAGGGGGCATTCCAGATACCCGAGGACTTGTGTGTGTGCGCAGAGTAACATCTTCTTATGTTGGTGGTGCGAGGGGATGGGTAGTGCATGTTCTGGTGTTGGTGTTGTATTGCAGAAGGTACTCTGCGACCGGATAGGGAATCACAGGGGGTTCCGGTCCTGTCTGTGGGTTATATGTGTGGGGGACCTTTGATCCATAATTGCTATTTCACATATCCTGTATGAAATGCCCTTCACACTGCCCCGCCGTTCAATCACTGGCAAGCTCAGTGAAACTGCCTGGCGGTTGCTTGTGGCGCTATATAAAGACATCACTATCATCAATAAAGTGTGAGTCTGCTCTGAATTGCCCCGCGTGTCAGTGCAGTTTGTCAATGCAGCGTGCCAGGCAGTGTGCCAGGCAGCGTGCCAGGCAGCATGCCAGACAGTGTGCCAGACGCAAGCAGAGCAGGAGCAGAAGGCAGAGTGCAGGGACCATACCCAGGCCCAGAGCTGGGGCAGGGGTTGCCTCTGAGGGCATTGCAAGTCCGGGCAGCTTCACTCTCACCGGCAGCTGCATTGCTATCATTTCAAACTGTGTGGAAAACAAAACAAACCAATGGGCAGTTCTGTTGCATATTATTTTGCAATCAATATTTCATTTTTTTTTTCAAAGGCTACAGCATTGCTTTCATTGCTTTTCAATTGCACAGTATATATGCTTTAATTTAAAGAAAACCATTAGTGGGCGGCAAAGATGCTCCAATTCACCCATGTGTTTATAGCTTTGCTTGCCCATTGTCGTCCACCATTCGCATGGTCTGAAGGAGGTTAAATGACAAAGGGGCTCCTACAGGCCTGTGCAAATGATGGAGAGCGCGCCGAGCCCCGGGGTGTGAGGCAGTGTTCAACACCTTGCTGCCAGGTGGTGCATCACAATGAAGGCTCCCTTTGAAGTGCTGTGGGACCACCTCAGGATCTCCTGTGTCCCTTAATGGTCGGAGCCAAGGCTTGCATTCTCTTGCACTCGGACTGCATCTGCCTTAACGCCATTGTGGAAGGGCCCAACTCACGAGGGCCCAACAAAGCTGCACGGAGGCTCGCACACCAGCCTGAGGTGTTATGTATTTATGTGAAGCCTCGCACAGAGTCACTATCGGCACAAGCTTCAGCAAAAAACCAGTCACATTATTTGTAGACTAATGCCCCCCAGTTAATCTGTGATCAAAGAACGGGGCTCAAAAAGGCCAGGATATTTATGTGGTAGTCTGACAAAAAAGAAACGCATTTCAAAGAAAACTCGTGAATGCAAGTTTAAGCAGCATTTTTGAGTTTGGAAATGTCTTTTTTTTCTAGGAAAGTGTAAGATGCACATTTGAAAAACAATAGCCTGCTCAGCATTAGAAAGCCTGCTTTAACAGTGATGGCCCCCACCCCAGTGCTAGGAATTGGTGGACACTACATAGGTTTCAAGCAATACATAAGCAATGACAGCTTATGCTTCATGCCATAGGTGGGAAATAGCTACTCAGTCGGTATTCGGCATCGGCCGAATACTTTGGCCAACTATTCAGTATTCGGCCGAATACTAAATCTTCTATTCGGTACAGCCCTAGTTCAGGGTGAGGGTAGTTATGAGCCGCGTGGCTGCAATAGGGCAAGGGTTGCAGAGTGTGGAAGTGGCGAGGAGATGGCCTGGCCATTCATTGGCATGTCAAGGGATAGCCCAGATGTTAGGCACATCATTCTCATTGGGCCGAGGCGTTTTTAGGGGCCCTAATGGTAGTCAAAA
The DNA here is from genome assembly GCA_002915635.3 of Ambystoma mexicanum. Taxonomy (NCBI): domain Eukaryota; kingdom Metazoa; phylum Chordata; class Amphibia; order Caudata; family Ambystomatidae; genus Ambystoma; species Ambystoma mexicanum. The sequence goes on from CM030324.1 coordinate 4,625,767, forward strand.
TGTCCAGTTTTTGAGGAGTTTCAAAGGTTGTCTTTCAGTGACCCCCTAAATCACATCCATGTTGGGGGGTTGCATATCATCTACACAGTTATGCGTGATTGCTAAGTTAGGTCCGTCTCTCCTCTCCTTTCCATGCATGTGGAGGTTGGCGTTGAGAGGAACGCACTAGAGGACTGGGGTCAGAACAGCTTATTCCGGCCCTGCAGGTACCTAGGTCTGTTGCCCACAATTAATTTGCAGGTGATATGCAGAAGCAAGGAGGTGACCTGAGTGTACTGGGAGAAGCCAGTGGAGGGTTCTCTGTGGTGCTGCGACTGGTTGACATTATTACGCGTCATAGATCAGGTGCAGAGAGCTTTGCATCTTTTGAAGTATTTTGTGTTGGCAATCTGGGAGGCGTGCTTAAAGCAGATTAGTGTGACAGAGACATGAGCTTCACCTGAACACATATGTAACCTGATGTACAGCTGCAAATCAGGCTAACTAGCAGGTGAGACATTGCTCAGTTATGAGGGCAGTTCTTGCCTACATCAGAGGATGGCGCGTGTGCCAATCCTGGTTCTAAAACCATTCCATAGAAATAAAACCTTTCAGTCCTCCTCAGTATATTTACTTGAACTCTGATGGCCGAGTGACAACGGATTCCGGATCCAGCAGGAAGTGCTTTTGTGTGATGGCACCGGTTGTTGTGTTCACGGTCACAACAGGAAACCCCATTTGGAGGACCCAGGTGTTCATGATGTCTTTGATGCTTGCGGGCAGCTGCACGGATGTCTGGTTGTCCACAGCCTGTGTAGATATGAAAAGAAGAAAAGGCCAGACAATGATAACTCAAGTGTATGGGTCAGTCACATATCCACACTTGCAGATGAGGTCTGGGACAAGAAATAACCATGTTATTTCCTGTGACATTCTCATATCATCAGTTACACTGAAAATTAATGCACTGACTTTGATGAAAATAACTCGGGATATAATCCAAACTATGACAGCCCCTCTTCTGAGTATTCATCATCATCACACAATGCGTTATTCGACACGCGCGCTTCAGCGACAATTAGACAAAACCAATCAATTTCTCATCAAACATGAAAAGATATGATATGATATGGCATTTATAACGTGCCTATACACATGTGTTTCAAGGCGCGATGAGGCAAGGAAGGGGGAATTGAAGGAAGACAGAGACAACGATTTTACTAGGCCAGGGGGCATTGAGATTGCGCAAGTGCAGGGGAGGGGGAAGGGTTAAAGTGTGGGGGGTAAGGGGAGAGAGCAGTACAGTACATAGGATTAACAGTAAATAAATAAGAGTGGAGCCCCACCACACCCTCCAGAGCTGCAGGAGCAGCGTGATCTTCAGAGCAGCACGAACGCCGAGCAGCATCCGAGCTGCAGGGTCAGCGCGACGCGTGCTCCTTCCCTCAGCCTTATCACGGAGGCACGCTTCATCCCTTGCTTGATCTGTCGTGAATTCGCCTGCTACTACCCTCCTTCCAGGCCAGTGTGAGTGAGCCTCCCTCTCACTACCACGCAGTGCCTCCATGAAGCGGCCCACACCATAAGATGGCCGCTGCCCGGCATCTTTGCATTTTGTTTACTTTGGTTGCCTAGCTACCTGCTTGAGCGGCTACTAAACCAATAGTGAGCGACCGGAGGCGAAAGCCGGCCTCACTCGATGAAGGCTTACCGAACAAAGCCATCTCCTGTCCGTGCCTGTCAGTGCCGACAGGCCATGGCCCCCTCCTTACCCAAATTCCGCCCGACCATCTCCTAAGTATTTTATTTCAGTTACTCTCGTTGCGGCACCCCTTTGGACTTTGGACCTTGATATCACATTTCCTGCCCTTTGCCTACCGCCCGCAGAATACTTATCCTTCCAACTGTGGACTCTATGTGCGGGTTCGCAGGTAACCGCCAGCAATTATATCTGTTATCACAATTGATTGTTTGCTTTGGTTAGCTATCCTATCTTATACTGTGTATTGTCTAATGCTATCCTCGCAAGAGCTCTGCTAGAATTTCTAATGTCCGTGTCTACTTCTATTTGCATAGCGACTCATTGTATTATATATACGTCATTGGCTACGTGCGAGCCCTGCTTTTGCCAGCACACTGTATTTCTTATGAACGTGTCCTTGAAGACTGATTCATATTTATCGCGTTGACCCATCACCACTTGAGCAATTCAGAGACCCATTGTCATTACTTATTTACATAATACGTCTCCTTCTCTTGTTGTCCGCCATACTCTGCTAGCATTAACTGATTTGATGACTGCTTGCCCTGTTTATCAGCCTCTTCTTGGACTGTGGACCTTTATGTCATGTCTGTCTGATGTATGACCCAGATACTTCTAATCTTGTATACTGCACCTCTTTTCGCAACAATCTTAGTCATGCTCCTCTGCCAGCTCCACTTGAATATTATATTGCCCGGCCTTCTGCCTGATTACTCACCATTATGTACATTTCTGACCTATTCTGTTGCTTTCTCCTGTTATTCTGCTTTTTAACTCCTATGGCTTCCACACTCACCCAATACCGCGTTGCTCTACCTACCCCACACACGCTTAGAAAGTTATTAAATCCCAGTCTGCTATGCGCAGTTAGCAACCTTTCTAACTACCGCTCCAACTTGCCATAAGATCAGAGCTCACCCACATTAACCTACTGCCTATTTTCCAGCACTCAGCTTATCTCTAGCACTGCAACCATGCCCCTGACATTACCCCCAAACCTTACCTGAATGCACTGGCCCTATGGCTGGAACACTTTGCAGTCAAACCCACCCCTAACCAACCATGCGCCCTGCACCTCAGGAACTTCAGATTAGGATCTAGACTTGCACGCGGAGCCCATCATCTCCCCATCCCCAACCCCTTACCTACATCACCTTTGTCCTCAAGCGCTTTGTCGCTTAGTACAAATACAGTAGGGAATGAAAACCCCCATCATTTGGTTAAGCCTAATTTTAACTCTAGGATACCCCTCCTAACCACTGGTATGCCCATTAAAGGTGCCCTTGTTAAAGCTAGGTCACTCCCTGCTCATGCGCTGGACATCGCAGACTTCATCACACTCAAGGCTTAGATTTCCTTACGATCACTGAGACTTGGTTACATGCAGCCTCAGGCCCCTCACTCTCACTTGCGATTCTCACAGACTATATCATCATTAGATTTGACCGTAACACAAACCAAGCCAAAGGTGGGGTGTTGCTTTTATTTATACAAGCTCCCTCAATCTCAGAGTCACCCCTAATCAACAGATACCATCTGCTGAGCTTTTAACGGTCAAATTATCAATTTCTCCTAACCAAACCGCCACCATGAACCTTGTTTATAGGCCACCAGGACTACCAACACTTTCGTCGATGACATTACTTCCATCTTAACAGACAAAACTAAAACCAATTCCCAAATTATCCTATTAGGGGACCTTAATATAGATTTTCAAGACCCTAATCTCTGATCTCAACGCACTGGATTTAGCTAACACCCTCACTGATCTGGGCTTCTCTCACCACATTTATAAACCAACCTATATCAAGGGGAGAACCCTTGACTGGCTGGTTGATCTGAACTGTAGTATCAGCCTACGGGCTAATTCTCCCTGCATCTGGTCTGACCGCCTCACCATAATTTTTAACATCAAAGCCAACGTCTCACGATCCAAACAGGACGTTGCACCTCCAATTTGTACTAGAAACAAAAAAGACATTACTAGTGACAAACTGCTCCCCCTTATCCTACCGTTACTAAACAATGCTTCACTGTTTTACACTGACCCTACAGCCCTAGTGGATACTTTTAATAACACCATGCTTAAAGCATTGAATTCCATTGCACCTATCAAACTCCGTAAACCCAAACCGTGAACTTTGAATAGTATAGTGCGGAATAAGTTAAGGGCATAGCAGACAAGATGTTCATGCCATGGCCACAAGGGGGATCACTATCAAAGGCAGTGTTGCAGCATATGACGACATATTTGCATGCAGCATACACAGGAAAAAAGTTAGATAAACGATTAGCGAGCATAGAGCACTAGAAAAGTTACCAGGAGGAAAGGGAAGAGCCGCCTCCTGAAGACTCAATATTGAATATATGCAAAGATGGGGGTGAGGAGCCTTTTGCACCCCCGCCGCACCTGAAGCAGATGGTGAAAGTAAGAAGGATGATGGGTTATACCCATTAAGAGAGGTTTAGGCAGCAACTGAGTACAGCAATACGGGATATGAGTCTGCACTGCTCCATTCAGCCTGCGTGACATCGGTGCAACGTCACTACTGTAATAACTGGAAGCACTGCCACAGCAGGGAGCATTGACACCAAACGGATAGTCACCAGCCAGTAGCCTGAGCACAAGGGCAAGGGCAGGGTCAGTGAAAGGCCGCTGCTGAAGAGGAGGGCCTGTCTCGAGTACTATTACACAAGAAGAAATGGCGGCAGTGTCACTTCTACTGGCAAGTTCATCTGTTCAGTAATGATTGTGCCTGTATCTGCTCCTCAATTTACCACAAGAGGAAAGCATGTTTACTCTTTGTTCATGTGTACAGATGGGCAACATGTTCCACTTGCATAGAATCAGAGTAAAATGTTAACAATGATGTGTTAAAATACATATTTAAGCATTTATTTAGTTTTGAGACACAGCTAGGATGTTACGTCAATTAATATCTGTTAATTGCACGTCTGCCAGAGTCAGTGCATCCAGCTCCCACAATGAGGAGGTGGGAGTTTCAGCTTTAAAACCAAATGTATTGACACTGTAGGGAGCAGCCATGGGTGATGTCAACAGTGGGCAGGGACCTACCCGCCCGATGTGCCACAGACATGCTAGTAGGGAGCAGCCATGGGTGATGTCAACAGTGGGCAGTGCGCTACCCGCCCGATGTGCCACAGACGTGTTAGAAGGAAGCAGCCATGGGTGATGTCAACAGTGGGCAGGGTGCTACCTGCCCCGATGTGCCACAGACGTGTTAGAAGGAAGCAGCCATGGGTGATGTCAACAGTGGGCAGGGTGCTACCTGCCCCGATGTGCCACAGACGTGTTAGAAGGAAGCAGCCATGGGTGATGTCAACAGTGGGCAGGGTGCTACCTGCCCCGATGTGCCACAGACGTGTTAGAAGGAAGCAGCCATGGGTGATGTCAACAGTGGGCAGGGTGCTACCTGCCCCGATGTGCCACAGACGTGTTAGAAGGAAGCAGCCATGGGTGATGTCAACAGTGGGCAGGCCGCTACCCGCCCGATGTGCCACAGACATGCTAGTAGGGAGCAGCCATGGGTGATGTCAACAGTGGGCAGTGCGCTACCCGCCCCGATGTGCCACAGACGTGTTAGAAGGAAGCAGCCATGGGTGATGTCAACAGTGGGCAGAGCGCTACCCGCCCGATGTGCCACAGACATGATAGTAGGGAGCAGCCATGGGTGAAGTCAACAGTGGACAGGGCGCTACCCGCTCCGATGTGCCACAGACGTGCTAGTAGGGAGCAGCCATGGGTGATGGTAACAGTGGGCAGAGCGCTACCTGCCCGATGTGCCACAGACATGCTAGTTGGGAGCAGCCATGGGTGATGTCAACAGTGGGCTGGGCGCTACCCGCCCGATGTGCCACAGACGTGCTAGTAGGGAGCAGCCATGGGTGATGTCAACAGGGGGCAGGGGACTACCCGCCCCGATGTGCCACAGACGTACTAGTTGGGAGCAGCCATGGGTGATGTCAACAGTGGGCAGGGTGCTACCTGGCCGGATGTGCCACAGACGTGCTAGTAGGGAGCAGCCATGGGTAATGTCAACAGTGGGCAGGGCGCTACCCGCCCCGATGTGCCACAGAAGTGCTAGAAGGGAGCAGCCATGGATGATGTCAACATTGGACAGGGCGCTATCTGCCCCGATGTGCCACAGACATGCTAGTAGGGAGCAGCCATGGGCGATGTCAACAGTGGGCAGGGCGCTACCTGCCCCGATGTGCCACAGATGTGCTAGTAGGGAGCAGCCATGGGTGATGTCAACAGTGGGCAGGGCGCTACCTGCCCCGATGTGCCACAGACGTGCTAGTAGGGAGCAGCTATGGGTGATGTCAACAGTGGGCAGGGCGCTACCCGCATTGATGTGCCACAGATGTGCTAGTAGGGAGCAGCCATGGTTGATGTCAACAGTCGGCAGGGTGCTACCCGCATTGATGTGCCACAGATGTGCTAGTAGGGAGCAGCCATGGTTGATGTCAACAGTCGGCAGGGTGCTACCCGCTCCGATGTGCCACAGACGTGTTAGAAGGAAGCAGCTATGGGTGATGTCAACAGTGTGCAGGGACCTACCCGCCCGATGTGCCACAGACATGCTACTAGGGAGCAGCCATGGGTGATGTCAACAGTGGACAGGGCGCTATCCCGCTCCGATGTGCCACAGGCGTGCTAGTAGGGAGCAGCCATGGGTGATGTCAACAGTGGGCAGGGCGCTACCCGCCCCGATGTGCCACAGACGTGCTAGAAGGGAGCAGCCATGGATGATGTCAACATTGGACAGGGCGCTATCTGCCCCGATGTGCCACAGACGTGCTAGTAGGGAGCAGCCATGGGTGATGTCAATAGTGGGCAGGGCGCTACCTGCCCCGATGTGCCACAGACGTGCTAGTAGGGAGCAGCCATGGGTGATGTCAACAGTGGGCAGGGCGCTACCTGCCCTGATGTGCCACAGACGTGCTAGTAGGGAGCAGCCATGGGTGATGTCAACAGTGGGCAGGGCGCTAACCGCATTGATGTGCCACAGACGTGCTAGTAGGGAGCAGCCATGGGTGATGTCAACAGTCGGCAGGGTGCTACCTGCTCCGATGTGCCACAGACGTGTTAGAAGGAAGCAGCTATGGGGGATGTCAACAGTGTGCAGGGCTCTACCCGCCCGATGTGCCACAGACATGCTAGTAGGGAGCAGCCATGGGTGATGTCAACAGTGGACAGGGCGCTATCCCGCTCCGATGTGCCACAGGCGTGCTAGTAGGGAGCAGCCATGGGTGATGTCAACAGTGGGCAGGGCGCTACCTGCCTCGATGTGCCACAGACGTGGTAGTAGGGAGCAGCCATGGGTGATGTCAACAGTGGGCAGGGGGCTACCTGCCCCGATGTGCCACAGACGTGCTAGTAGGGAGCATCCATGGGTGATGTCAACAGTGGGCAGGGCGCTACCCGCATTGATGTGCCACAGACGTGCTAGTAGAGAGCAGCCATGAGTGATGTCAACAGTGGGCAAGGCGCTACCCGCTCCAATGTGCCACAGACGTACTAGTAGGGAGCAGCCATGGGTGATGGTAACAGTGGGCAGAGCGCTACCCACCCCGATGTGCCACAGACGTGCTAGTTGAGAGCAGCCATGGGTGATGTCAACAGTGGGCCGGGCGCTACCCGCCTGATGTGACACAGGCGTGCTAGTAGGGAGCAGCCATGGGTGATGTCAACAGTGGGCAGGGCGCTACCTGCCCCGATGTGCCACAGACGTGCTAGTAGGGAGCAGCCATAGATGATGTCAACAGTGGGCAGGACGCTACCTGCCCCGATGTCCCACAGACGTGCTAGTAGGGAGCAGCCATGGGTGATGTCAACAGTGGGCAGGGCGCTACCTGCCCCAATGTGCCACAGACGTGCTAGTAGGGAGCAGCCATGGTGATGTCAACAGTGGGCAGGGCGCAACCCGAACTGATGTGTCACAGATGTGCTAGTAGGGAGCAGCCATGGGTGATGTCAACAGTGGCAGGGCGTTACCCACCCGATGTGCCACAGACATGCTAGTAGGGTGCAGCCATGGTGATGTCAACAGTGGGCAGGGTGTTACCCGCCCCCATGTGCCACAGACATGCTAGTAGGGAGAAGCCATGGTGATGTCAACAGTGGGCAGGGCGCTACCTGCCTCGATGTGCCACAGATGTGCTAGTAGGGAGCAGCCATGGGTGATGTCAACAGTGGGCAGGGGGCTACCTGCCCCGATGTGCCACAGACGTGCTAGTAGGGAGCAGCCATGGGTGATGTCAACAGTGGGCAGGGCGCTACCCGCATTGATGTGCCACAGACGTGCTAGTAGAGAGCAGCCATGAGTGATGTCAACAGTGGGCAAGGCGCTACCCGCTCCGATGTGCCACAGACGTACTAGTAGGGAGCAGCCATGGGTGATGGTAACAGTGGGCAGAGCGCTACCCACCCCGATGTGCCACAGACGTGCTAGTTGAGAGCAGCCATGGTGATGTCAACAGTGGGCCGGCGCTACCCGCCTGATGTGACACAGGCGTGCTAGTAGGGAGCAGCCATGGGTGATGTCAACAGTGGGCAGGGCGCTACCTGCCCCGAAGTGCCACAGACGTGCTAGTAGGGAGCAGCCATAGATGATGTCAACAGTGGGCAGGACGCTACCTGCCCCGATGTGCCACAGACGTGCAATTAGGGAGCAGCCATGGGTGATGTCAACAGTGGGCCGGGCGCTACCCGCCAGATGTACCACAGACGTGCTAGTAGGGAGCAGCCATGGGTGATGTCAACAGTGGGCAGGGCGCTACCTGCCCCAATGTGCCACAGACGTGCTAGTAGAGAGCAGCCATGGGTGATGTCAACAGTGGCAGGGCGTTACCCACCCGATGTGCCACAGACATGCTAGTAGGGAGAAGCCATGGTGATGTCAACAGTGGGCAGGGCGCTACCCGCCCCGATGTGCCACAGACATGCTAGTAGGGAGAAGCCATGGTGATGTCAACAGTGGGCAGGGCGCTACCCGCCCCGATGTGCCACAGACGTGCTAGTAGGGAGCAGCCATGGTGATGTCAACAGTGGGCAGGGCGCTACCCGCCCCGATGTGCCACAGGCATGCTAGTAGGGAGCAGCCATGGGTGATGTCAACAGTGGGCAGGGCGCTACCTGCCCCGATGTGCCACAGACGTGCAATTAGGGAGCAGCCATGGGTGATGTCAACAGTGGGCCGGGCGCTACCCGCCAGATGTACCACAGACGTGCTAGTAGGGAGCAGCCATGGGTGATGTCAACAGTGGGCAGGGCGCTACCTGCCCCAATGTGCCACAGACGTGCTAGTAGAGAGCAGCCATGGGTGATGTCAACAGTGGCAGGGCGTTACCCACCCGATGTGCCACAGACATGCTAGTAGGGAGAAGCCATGGTGATGTCAACAGTGGGCAGGCGCTACCCGCCCCGATGTGCCACAGACATGCTAGTAGGGAGAAGCCATGGTGATGTCAACAGTGGGCAGGGCGCTACCCGCCCCGATGTGCCACAGACGTGCTAGTAGGGAGCAGCCATGGGTGATGTCAACAGTGGGCAGGGCGCTACCCGCATTGATGTGCCACAGACGTGCTAGTAGAGAGCAGCCATGAGTGATGTCAACAGTGGGCAAGGCGCTACCCGCTCCGATGTGCCACAGACGTACTAGTAGGGAGCAGCCATGGGTGATGGTAACAGTGGGCAGAGCGCTACCCACCCCGATGTGCCACAGACGTGCTAGTTGAGAGCAGCCATGGGTGATGTCAACAGTGGGCCGGGCGCTACCCGCCTGATGTGACACAGGCGTGCTAGTAGGGAGCAGCCATGGGTGATGTCAACAGTGGGCAGGGCGCTACCTGCCCCGATGTGCCACAGACGTGCTAGTAGGGAGCAGCCATAGATGATGTCAACAGTGGGCAGGACGCTACCTGCCCCGATGTGCCACAGACGTGCAATTAGGGAGCAGCCATGGGTGATATCAACAGTGGGCCGGGCGCTACCCGCCAGATGTACCACAGACGTGCTAGTAGGGAGCAGCCATGGGTGATGTCAACAGTGGGCAGGGCGCTACCTGCCCCAATGTGCCACAGACGTGCTAGTAGAGAGCAGCCATGGGTGATGTCAACAGTGGCAGGGCGTTACCCACCCGATGTGCCACAGACATGCTAGTAGGGAGAAGCCATGGTGATGTCAACAGTGGGCAGGGCGCTACCCGCCCCGATGTGCCACAGACGTGCTAGTAGGGAGCAGCCATGGTGATGTCAACAGTGGCAGGGCGTTACCCACCCGATGTGCCACAGACATGCTAGTAGGGAGAAGCCATGGGTGATGTCAACAGTGGGCAGGGCGCTACCCGCTCCGATGTGCCACAGACGTGCTAGTAGGGAGAAGCCATGGTGATGTCAACAGTGGGCAGGGCGCTACCCGCTCCGATGTGCCACAGACGTGCTAGTAGGGAGCAGCCATGGTGATGTCAACAGTGGGCAGGGCGCTACCCGCCCCGATGTGCCACAGACATGCTAGTAGGGAGCAGCCATGGTGATGTCAACAGTGGCAGGGCGCTACCCGCTCCGATGTGCCACATTCGTGCTAGTAGGGAGCAGCCATGGGTGATGTCAACAGTGGGCAGGGCGCTACCCGCATTGATGTGCCACAGACGTGCTAGTAGAGAGCAGCCATGAGTGATGTCAACAGTGGGCAAGGCGCTACCCGCTCCGATGTGCCACAGACGTACTAGTAGGGAGCAGCCATGGGTGATGTAACAGTGGGCAGAGCGCTACCCACCCCGATGTGCCACAGACGTGCTAGTTGAGAGCAGCCATGGGTGATGTCAACAGTGGCCGGGCGCTACCCGCCTGAAGTGACACAGGCGTGCTAGTAGGAGCAGCCATGGGTGATGTCAACAGTGGGCAGGGAGCTACCTGCCCCGATGTGCCACAGACGTGCTAGTAGGGAGCAGCCATAGATGATGTCAACAGTGGCAGGACGCTACCTGCCCCGATGTGCCACAGACGTGCAATTAGGGAGCAGCCATGGGTGATATCAACAGTGGGCCGGGCGCTACCCGCCAGATGTACCACAGACGTGCTAGTAGGGAGCAGCCATGGGTGATGTCAACAGTGGGCAGGGCGCTACCTGCCCCAATGTGCCACAGACGTGCTAGTAGAGAGCAGCCATGGGTGATGTCAACAGTGGCAGGGCGTTACCCACCCGATGTGCCACAGACATGCTAGTAGGGAGAAGCCATGGTGATGTCAACAGTGGGCAGGGCGCTACCCGCCCCGATGTGCCACAGACGTGCTAGTAGGGAGCAGCCATGGTGATGTCAACAGTGGCAGGGCGTTACCCACCCGATGTGCCACAGACATGCTAGTAGGGAGAAGCCATGGTGATGTCAACAGTGGGCAGGGCGCTACCCGCTCCGATGTGCCACAGACGTGCTAGTAGGGAGAAGCCATGGTGATGTCAACAGTGGGCAGGGCGCTACCCGCTCCGATGTGCCACAGACCTGCTAGTAGGGAGCAGCCATGGTGATGTCAACAGTGGGCAGGGCGCTACCCGCCCCGATGTGCCACAGACATGCTAGTAGGGAGCAGCCATGGTGATGTCAACAGTGGGCAGGGCGCTACCCGCTCCGATGTGCCACATTCGTGCTAGTAGGGAGCAGCCATGGGTGATGTCAACAGTGGGCAGGGCGCTACCCGCATTGATGTGCCACAGACGTGCTAGTAGAGAGCAGCCATGAGTGATGTCAACAGTGGGCAAGGCGCTACCCGCTCCGATGTGCCACATACGTACTAGTAGGGAGCAGCCATGGGTGATGGTAACAGTGGGCAGAGCGCTACCCACCCCGATGTGCCACAGACGTGCTAGTTGAGAGCAGCCATGGGTGATGTCAACAGTGGGCCGGGCGCTACCCGCCTGATGTGACACAGGCGTGCTAGTAGGGAGCAGCCATGGGTGATGTCAACAGTGGGCAGGGCGCTACCTGCCCCGATGTGCCACAGACGTGCTAGTAGGGAGCAGCCATAGATGATGCCAACAGTGGGCAGGACGCTACCTGCCCCGATGTGCCACAGACGTGCAATTAGGGAGCAGCCATGGGTGATGTCAACAGTGGGCCGGGCGCTACCCGCCAGATGTACCACAGACGTGCTAGTAGGGAGCAGCCATGGGTGATGTCAACAGTGGGCAGGGCGCTACCTGCCCCAATTTGCCACAGACGTGCTAGTAGAGAGCAGCCATGGGTGATGTCAACAGTGGCAGGGCGTTACCCACCCGATGTGCCACAGACATGCTAGTAGGGAGAAGCCATGGTGATGTCAACAGTGGGCAGGGCGCTACCCGCCCGATGTGCCACAGACGTGCTAGTAGGGAGCAGCCATGGTGATGTCAACAGTGGCAGGGCGTTACCCACCCGATGTGCCACAGACATGCTAGTAGGGAGAAGCCATGGTGATGTCAACAGTGGGCAGGGCGCTACCCGCTCCGATGTGCCACAGACGTGCTAGTAGGGAGAAGCCATGGTGATGTCAACAGTGGGCAGGGCGCTACCCGCTCCGATGTGCCACAGACGTGCTAGTAGGGAGAAGCCATGGTGATGTCAACAGTGGGCAGGGCGCTACCCGCTCCGATGTGCCACAGACGTGCTAGTAGGGAGCAGCCATGGGTGATGTCAACAGTGGGCAGGGTGCTACCCGCTCCGATGTGCCACAGACGTGCTAGTAGGGAGCAGCCATGGTGATGTCAACAGGGGGCAGAGCGCTACCCACCCCGATGTGCCACAGACGTGCTAGTAGGGAGCAGCCATGGTGATGTCAACAGTGGGCAGGGCGCTACCTACCCCGATGTGCCACAGACGTGCTAGTAGGGAGCAGCCATGGTGATGTCAACAGTGGGCAGGGCGCTACCCGCTCCGATGTGCCACAGACGTGTTAGAAGGAAGCAGCTATGGGTGATGTCAACAGTGGGCAGGGCGCTACCCGCCCCGATGTGCCACAGACATGCTAGTAAGGAGCAGCCATGGTGATGTCGACAGTGGGCAGGGCGCTACCCGCTCCGATGTGCCACAGACGTGCTAGTAGGGAGCAGCCATGGGTGATGTCAACAGTGGGCAGGGCGCTACCCGCATTGATGTGCCACAGACGTGCTAGTAGAGAGCAGCCATGAGTGATGTCAACAGTGGGCAAGGCGCTACCCGCTCCGATGTGCCACAGACGTACTAGTAGGGAGCAGCCATGGGTGATGGTAACAGTGGGCAGAGCGCTACCCACCCCGATGTGCCACAGACGTGCTAGTAGGGAGCAGCCATGGGTGATGTCAACAGTGGGCAGGGCGCTACCTGCCCCGATGTGCCACAGACGTGCTAGTAGGGAGCAGCCATAGATGATGTCAACAGTGGGCAGGACGCTACCTGCCCCGATGTGCCACAGACGTGCAATTAGGGAGCAGCCATGGGTGATGTCAACAGTGGGCCGGGCGCTACCCGCCAGATGTACCACAGACGTGCTAGTAGGGAGCAGCCATGGGTGATGTCAACAGTGGGCAGGGCGCTACCTGCCCCAATGTGCCACAGACGTGCTAGTAGAGAGCAGCCATGGGTGATGTCAACAGTGGCAGGGCGTTACCCACCCGATGTGCCACAGACATGCTAGTAGGGAGAAGCCATGGTGATGTCAACAGTGGGCAGGGCGCTACCCGCCCGATGTGCCACAGACGTGCTAGTAGGGAGCAGCCATGGTGATGTCAACAGTGGCAGGGCGTACCCACCCGATGTGCCACAGACATGCTAGTAGGGAGAAGCCATGGTGATGTCAACAGTGGGCAGGGCGCTACCCGCTCCGATGTGCCACAGACGTGCTAGTAGGGAGAAGCCATGGTGATGTCAACAGTGGGCAGGGCGCTACCCGCTCGGATGTGCCACAGACGTGCTAGTAGGGAGAAGCCATGGTGATGTCAACAGTGGGCAGGGCGCTACCCGCTCCGATGTGCCACAGACGTGCTAGTAGGGAGCAGCCATGGGTGATGTCAACAGTGGGCAGGGTGCTACCCGCTCCGATGTGCCACAGACGTGCTAGTAGGGAGCAGCCATGGTGATGTCAACAGTGGGCAGGGTGCTACCCGCTCCGATGTGCCACAGACGTGCTAGTAGGGAGCCGCCATGGTGATGTCAACAGTGGGCAGAGCGCTACCCACCCCGATGTGACACAGACGTGCTAGTAGGGAGCAGCCATGGTGATGTCAACAGTGGGCAGGGCGCTACCTGCCCCGATGTGCCACAGACGTGCTAGTAGGGAGCAGCCATGGTGATGTCAACAGTGGGCAGGGTGCTACCCGCTCCGATGTGCCACAGACGTGCTAGTAGGGAGCAGCCATGGGTGATGTCAACAGTGGGCAGGGTGCTACCCGCTCCGATGCGCCACAGACGTGCTAGTAGGGAGCAGCCATGGTGATGTCAACAGTGGCAGGGCGTTACCCGCCCCGATGTGCCACAGACATGCTAGTAGGGAGCAGCCATGGTAATGTCAACAGTGGGCAGGGCGCTACCCGCTCCGATGTGCCACAGACGTGCTAGTAGGGAGCAGCCATGGTGATGTCAACAGTGGGCAGGGCGCTACCTGCCCCGATGTGCCACAGACGTGCTAGTAGGGAGAGCAGCCATGGGTGATGTCAACAGTGGGCAGGGTGCTACCCGCATTGATGTGCCACAGACATGCTAGTAGGGAGCAGCCATGGGTGATGTCAACAGTGGACAGGGCGCTATCCCGCTCCGATGTGCCACAGACGTGCTAGTAGGGAGCAGCCATGGGTGATGTCAACAGTGGACAGGGCGCTATCCCGCTCCGATGTGCCACAGACGTGCTGCAGCCATGGGTGATGTCAACAGTGGGCAGGGCGCTACCTGCCCCGATGTGCCACAGACGTGCTAGTAGGGAGCAGCCATGGTGATGTCAACAGTGGGCAGGGTGCTACCCGCTCCGATGTGCCACAGACGTGCTAGTAGGGAGCAGCCATGGGTGATGTCAACAGTGGGCAGGGTGCTACCCGCTCCGATGTGCCACAGACGTGCTAGTTGGGAGCAGCCATGGTGATGTCAACAGTGGCAGGGCGTTACCCGCCCCGATGTGCCACAGACATGCTAGTAGGGAGCAGCCATGGTAATGTCAACAGTGGGCAGGGCGCTACCCGCTCCGATGTGCCACAGACGTGCTAGTAGGGAGCAGCCATGGTGATGTCAACAGTGGGCAGGGCGCTACCTGCCCCGATGTGCCACAGACGTGCTAGTAGGGAGCAGCCATGGGTGATGTCAACAGTGGGCAGGGCGCTACCCGCATTGATGTGCCACAGACATGCTAGTAGGGAGCAGCCATGGGTGATGTCAACAGTGGACAGGGCGCTATCCCGCTCCGATGTGCCCCAGACGTGCTAGTAGGGAGCAGCCATGGGTGATGTCAACAGTGGACAGGGCGCTATCCCGCTCCGATGTGCCACAGACGTGCTAGTAGGGAGCAGCCATGGGTGATGTCAACAGTGGGCAGGGCGCTACCCGCATTGATGTGCCACAGACGTGCTAGTAGGGAGCAGCCATGGGTGATGTCAACAGTGGGCAGGGCGCTACCCGCATTGATGTGCCACAGACGTGCTAGTAGGGAGCAGCCATGGGTGATGTCAACAGGGGGCAGGGGACTCCCCGCCCCGATGTGCCACAGACGTGCTAGTAGGGAGCAGCCATGGTGATGTCAACAGTGGGCAGGGCGCTACCTGCCTCGATGTGCCACAGACGTGCTAGTAGGGAGCAGCCATGGGTGATGGTAACAGTGGGCATGGCGCTACCCGCTCCGATGTGCCACAGACGTGCTAGTAGGGAGCAGCCATGGGTGATGGTAACAGTGGGCAGGGCGCTACCCGCTCCGATGTGCCACAGACGTGCTAGTAGGGAGCAGCCATGGGTGATGGTAACAGTGGGCAGGGCGTTACCCGCTCCGATGTGCCACAGACGTGCTAGTAGGGAGCAGCCATGGGTGATGGTAACAGTGGGCAGGACGCTACCCGCTCCGATGTGCCACAGACGTGCTAGTAGGGAGCAGCCATGGGTGATGGTAACAATGGGCAGGGCGCTACCCGCTCCGATGTGCCACAGACGTGCTAGTAGGGAGCAGCCATGGGTGATGGTAACAGTGGGCAGGGCGCTACCCGCTCCGATGTGCCACAGACATGCTAGTAGGGAGCAGCCATGGGTGATGTCAACAGTGGGCAGGGCGCTACCCGCTCCGATGTGCCACAGACATGCTAGTAGGGAGCAGCCATGGGTGATGTCAACAGTGGGCAGGGCGCTACCTGCTCCGATGTGCCACAGACGTGCTAGTAGGGAGCAGCCATGGGTGATGTCAACAGTGGGCAGGGCGCTACCTGCTCCGATGTGCCACAGACGTGCTAGTAGGGAGCAGCTATGGGTGATGTCAACAGTGGGCAGGGCGCTACCTGCTCCGATGTGCCACAGACGTGCTAGTAGGGAGCAGCCATGGGTGATGGTAACAGTGGGCAGGGCGCTACCCGCTCCGATGTGCCACAGACGTGCTAGTAGGGAGCAGCCATGGGTGATGTCAACAGTGGGCAGGGCGCTACCTGCTCCGATGTGCCACAGACGTGCTAGTAGGGAGCAGCCATGGGTGATGGTAACAGTGGGCAGGGCGCTACCTGCTCCGATGTGCCACAGACGTGCTAGTAGGGAGCAGCCATGGGTGATGTCAACAGTGGGCAGAGCGCTACCCACCCCGATGTGCCACAGATGTGCTAGTTGAGAGCAGCCATGGGTGATGTCAACAGTGGGCAGGACACTACCTGCCCCGATGTGCCACAGACGTGCTAGTAGGGAGCAGCCATGGGCGATGTCAACAGTGGGCAGGGCGCTACCTGCCCCAGTGTGCCACAGACGTGCTAGTAGGGAGCAGCCATGGGTGATGTCAACAGTGGCAGGGGACTCCCCGCCCCGATGTGCCACAGACGTGCTAGTAGGGAGCAGCCATGGGTGATGTCAACAGTGGGCCGGGCGCTACCTGCCCGATGTGACACAGGCGTGCTAGTAGGGAGCAGCCATGGGTGATGTCAACAGTGGGCAGGGCGCTACCTGCCCCGATGTGCCACAGACATGCTAGTAGGGAGCAGCCATGGGTGATGTCAACAGTGGGCCGGGCGCTACCTGCCCCGATGTGCCACAGACGTGCTAGTAGGGAGCAGCCATGGGTGATGTCAACAGTGGGCAGGGCGCTACCTGCCCCGATGTGCCACAGACGTGCTAGTAGGGAGCAGCCATAGATGATGTCAACAGTGGGCAGGACGCTACCTGCCCCGATGTGCCACAGACGTGCTAGTAGGGAGCAGCCATGGTGATGTCAACAGTGGGCAGGACGCTACCTGCCCCGATGTGCCACAGACGTGCTAGTAGGGAGCAGCCATGGGTGATGTCAACAGTGGGCAGGGCGCTACCTGCCCCGATGTGCCACAGACGTGCTAGTAGGGAGCAGCCATGGGCGATGTCAACAGTGGGCAGGGCGCTACCTGCCCCGATGTGCCACAGACGTGCTAGTAGGGAGCAGCCATGGGTGATGTCAACAGTGGGCCGGGCGCTACCTGCCCGATGTGACACAGGCGTGCTAGTAGGGAGCAGCCATGGGTGATGTCAACAGTGGGCAGGGCGCTACCTGCCCTGATGTGCCACAGACGTGCTAGTAGGGAGCAGCCATGGGTGATGTCAACAGTGGGCCGGGCGCTACCTGCCCCGATGTGCCACAGACGTGCTAGTAGGGAGCAGCCATGGGTGATGTCAACAGTGGGCAGGGCGCTACCTGCCCCGATGTGCCACAGACGTGCTAGTAGGGAGCAGCCATAGATGATGTCAACAGTGGGCAGGACGCTACCTGCCCCGATGTGCCACAGACGTGCTAGTAGGGAGCAGCCATGGTGATGTCAACAGTGGGCAGGACGCTACCTGCCCCGATGTGCCACAGACGTGCTAGTAGGGAGCAGCCATGGGTGATGTCAACAGTGGGCAGGGCGCTACCTGCCCCGATGTGCCACAGACGTGCTAGTAGGGAGCAGCCATGGGCGATGTCAACAGTGGGCAGGGCGCTACCCACTCCGATGTGCCACAGACGTAACTAGTAGATATTTGAGCCCTGGCTCTTACCTTTATACACATTAAGCACTGATCATTAGTGAGGTTTGCCTATTATGTGTCATGCCATGTGCGAGTTAAGAGGACAATTCGTCTGTGATGTGTCATTCCGGGATGTGAGCTCAGGGACACTTCAGTCTGTGAGGTTCTCTGAGCAGCGGGCAGCCTTTGGCCGGGCATGACCACTCTTAACCAAATCACATTTAGTTGATCCTAAACTTGGCAGATAACATTATTTGGTCACGTGGGCATGACAAGCTTCAAAATGACATTGAGTAATACTTGAGCATGAATTATCATTAGTGTTAGTACTCAGGTATTTATTGAGCGCAGACGTGGCTTCGGGAAGCAAAGGAGCGCTTTACAATTTTAGTGGGAAGAATAACTTTAGGGAGCAGAGAAATAAGGGACTGGGGATCTAACAACAGGGTGGGGGGGCAATAGGCAGCCCTGGATCTACGAGGAATCTGTGGGGATCAGATCACCCAGTCCCGGGTAGGGTGGGAGACCTTGGTGTTAGGGAGGAGCCATTCCTTGAAGAGGAGGGTCTTGAGCTCCTTCTCGCGCTGCAGAAGTGGGGGGCGAGTTGGATCTTGATGGGGAGGAGGTTCAAGACTCTTGGGGCATAGACCCAGAAGACCTGTCTTCTTTTCTTTTTCTTCCTGCACCAGCAGAGTTCAAGCCTGCATGTGTCCTTCCTTCTGGTGCTTTGCAGGCCTCACGAGATGCTGAGTTTCTCAGTGAGGCAGCTTGGGGACTTCTGATTGACAGCCTTGTATAAGACGCAGCAGGGTTTAAAAAATACCTTAATATTAATGTCAGTCTTCACACTGGTAATGAGTAATGCTTGAGCTTGTATAATAAAAATAATGACAGCTTCACACTGGTAATGAGTAGTGCTTGTGCTTGCATAGTTCACACTGGTAATGAGTAATGCTTGAGCTTGTATAGTAGTAATAATAATGACAGGCTTGACACTGGTAATGAGTAATGCTTGAGCTTTTATAGTAATAATAATGACAGGCTTGATAATGACGGCCTTCACACTGGTAATGAGTAATGATTGAGCTTGTATAGTAATAATAATGACAGCTTCACACTGGTAATGAGTAATGCTTGAGCTTGTATAGTAATAATAATGACGGGCTTGACACTGGTAATGAGTAATGCTTGAGCTTGTATAGTAATAATAATGACGGGCTTGACACTGGTAATGAGTAATGCTTGAGCTTGTATAGTAATAATAATGACAGTTTTACACTGGTAATGAGTAACGCTTGAGCTTGTATAGTAATAATAATGACGGGCTTGACACTGCTAATGAGCGCTTGACACTGGTAATGAGTAATGCTTGAGCTTTTATAGTAATAATAATGACGGGCTTGACTCTGGTAATGAGTAATGCTTGAGCTTGTATAGTAATAATAATGACAGGCTTGACACTGGTAATGAGTAATGCTTGAGCTTGTATAGTAGTAATAATAATGACAGGCTTCACACTGGTAATGAGTAATGCTTGAGCTTGTATAGTAGTAATAATAATGACGGGCTTGACACTGGTAATGAGTAATGCTTGAGCTTGTATAGTAATAATAATGACAGGCTTGACACTGGTAATGAGTAATGCTTGAGCTTGTATAGTAGGAATAATAATGACAGGCTTGACACTGGTAATGAGTAATGCTTGAGCTTGTATAGTAATAATAATGACAGGCTTGACACTGGTAATGAGTAATGCTTGAGCTTGTATAGTAGTAATAATAATGACAGGCTTGACACTGGTAATGAGTAATGCTTGAGCTTGCATAGTTCACACTGGTAATGAGTAATGCTTGAGCTTGTATAGTAGGAATAATAATGACAGGCTTGACACTGGTAATGAGTAATGCTTGAGCTTGTATAGTAATAATAATGACAGGCTTGACACTGGTAATGAGTAATGCTTGAGCTTGTATAGTAGGAATAATAATGACAGGCTTGACACTGGTAATGAGTAATGCTTGAGCTTGTATAGTAATAATAATGACAGGCTTGACACTGGTAATGAGTAATGCTTGAGCTTGTATAGTAATAATAATGACAGGCTTGACACTGGTAATGAGTAATGCTTGAGCTTGTATAGTAGGAATAATAATGACAGGCTTGACACTGGTAATGAGTAATGCTTGAGCTTGTATAGTAGGAATAATAATGACAGGCTTGACACTGGTAATGAGTAATGCTTGAGCTTGTATAGTAGGAATAATAATGACAGGCTTGACACTGGTAATGAGTAATGCTTGAGCTTGTATAGTAATAATAATGACAGGCTTGACACTGGTAATGAGTAATGCTTGAGCTTGTATAGTAGGAATAATAATGAGAGGCTTGACACTGGTAATGAGTAATGCTTGAGCTTGTATAGTAATAATAATGACAGGCTTGACACTGGTAATGAGTAATGCTTGAGCTTGTATAGTAGTAATAATAATGACAGGCTTGACACTGGTAATGAGTAATGCTTGAGCTTGTATAGTTCACACTGGTAATGAGTAATTCTTGAGCTTGTATAGTAATAATAATGACAGCTTCACACTGGTAATGAGTAATGCTTGAGCTTGCATAGTTCACACTGGTAATGAGTAATGCTTGAGCTTGTATAGTAGTAATAATAATGACAGGCTTCACACTGGTAATGAGTAATGCTTGAGCTTGCATAGTTCACACTGGTAATGAGTAATGCTTGAGCGTGTACAGTGACAGGACACTATGGGCTGGATTACATGCACTGTTTGGCTGCTGGTATTTTTCTGGGTGAGTGGTAGATTGGGGGACTGTAAAGGGCGCATCATGTCACATAACAGTCATGTTTCACTGCTCTTATTTCTCGCGAGTTTACTTTTGCAGGGAACAGTCACCATCAGTCAGTGGCAAACCCCGAAACGAGGCCCTGTGCGAGCTGGTCAAGCTCTGCCTTGAGTAAAATCCCCAGACGCCTCGCCCCACCCCTCCTGCCCGCCAAACATGGCAGCACATCCATGTGCTACATGTGTCCTTGTGTTGCTAGTGATCTGGTGCCCTGATACAGCCCACCACTAGATCACAGCAAAGGCCCACGAATGGGATCCTTCCCACGTCCCTGTGGAATGTGTCCAGGGGGCGGCGGGCGGGCGTGAGGTTGCGTTGCATCTACACTGGGCCGGTGCTGGGCTGACACCCCCACCCCCACGGCCTGATACCTGCACCTGAGCCAATGTAAACAGTGCGCGTTTGCATCTTGCCCCGAGACATACATTTCAGGCAACCATCTGATCGGGACACAGCGTTTACAGTGGGGCTACCATTTAACAAACAACTGCATTATGGGTACTCTGGGTCAACTTCAATTGATCACATGATTTTAAAGGTTTACCAAACAGTCCATGGATGGACAACCCGTGCTCTGGTGAAATACTGAGTCTACTTGCCCTCCAGGTGGTGTTGAAATTCCCCACCCACGCAGACATGAGCTGCTTGTAAGAGAGCCCCCAGCAGGAAGGGACACATGTTCACAATGTAAGCACTTAGATTCTATGCCATGAACACGATCTGCTGAACCTCCCAATCCCCTCACCAATCCCCTCACCAATCCCCTCATCAATCCCCTCCCAATCCCTCACCAATCCCTCACCAATCCCCTCCCAATCCCTCACCAATCCGTCCCCTTACCAATCCCCTCCCAATCCCCTCACCAATCCCCTCCCAATCCCCCACCAATCCCCTCACCAATCCACTCACCACGCACCTTTTGCAAATGGATCCACAGGTCGTTGTAGATTGTGTTTCCATATTTGAATGTGTCGAGATATGACTGTAAGAAAAACAAAAACAAGCCTTATCAGCATGGCAGTGCCCACATCTCTGGTAGTTTCACATTTAGAACAAATCCTTAACATGGGCACAATCATTATGCTTAAAATTCCCTCCCCCCCACTCCTCATTTAATCTGTTTACATCAAAGCCATTTCTCCACCAAAAGAAGAGCCTGGGCAGGGGCAGTAGTGGGTTAATACTGCATCATTGGTTCCTCTTTCATGCACGTGTGTGTCGTATACTTACACTCAGCCCCTGGACAAACACCGGTTCAGTCAAAAATTCGGCAAGCATCCGAATCACGGAAGCTCCCTGCGTTAAAATAGAAAAAAACAGGAAATGGTGAACCAGGAGGAGAGGGACGAGGAGGAGAGGGACGAGGAAGAGAGAGACGAGCAGGAGAGGGACGAGGAAGAGAAGGACGTGGAGGAGAGGGATGAGGAAGAGAGAGACGAGGAGGAGAGAGACGAGGAAGAGAGAGACCAGGAGGAGAGGGACGAGGAAGAGAGGAACGAGGAGGAGAGGGACGAGGAAGAGAGGGAGGAGAGGGACGAGGAAGAGAGGGACGAGGAGGAGAGGGACGAGGAGGAGAGGGATGAGGAAGAGAGGGACGAGGAGGAGAGGGACGAGGAAGAGAGAGACGATGACCAAAATGTCACACGACGAGAGCGAGAGGTGCGTGCGCCATTAGCAGCCAACCCTCCCGTAACAGGCATTTTTAAATCATACGCGATCTCATGTATTGGTAGCAATATAGTAAAATAAATATAATAATGCATTTTTTGAAATTAATGGAGCCCAACGAACAGTGTGATTATAGCTCAGAAAAACAATGTCCTTACACTGCAGCAGATCCATGCTTGTACTGCAGCAGGTCCATGTGTGTACTGCAGCAGATCCATGATTGTACTGTAGCAGATAGATGCTTGTACTGCAGCAGATCCATTCTTCCACTGCAGTAGGTTCATACTTGTACTGCAGCAGATCCATGCTTCTACAGCAGCAGATCCTTGCCTCCACTGCAGCAGACCCATGCTTCCGCTGCAGCAGATGCATGCTTATACAGTAGCAGACCCATGCTTGTACTACACTAGATCCATGCTTCCACTGCAGCAGATGCATGCTTATACAGCAGCACTGCAGCAGATGCATGCTTATATAAGAGCAGACCCATGCTTGTACTACACCAGATCCAAGCTTACACTGCAGCAGATCCATGCTTACACTGCAGCAGAACCATGTTTGTACTGTAGCAGAACCATGTTTGTACTGTAGCAGATCCATGCTTACACTGCAGCAGATCCATGCTTATACTGCAGCAGAACCATGTTTGTACTGTAGCAGAACCATGTTTGTACTGTAGCAGATTAATGCTTGCGCTGCAGCAGATCCATGCTTGTACTGCAGCAGATCAATGCTTATACTGCAGAAAACCAATGCTTATACTGCAGCAGAACCATGTTTGTACTGTAGCAGATCCATGCTTACACTGCAGCAGATCCATGCTTATACTGCAGCAGAAGTATGTTTGTACTGAGCAGATCCATGCTTACACTGCAGCAGATCCATGCTTATGCTGTAGTAGCTCCATACTTGTACTGCAGCAGATCCATGCTTATACTGCAGCAGATCCAGGCTTATGCTGTAGCAACTCCATGCTTGTACTGCAGCAGATCCATGCTTATACTGCATCAAACCCATGCTTGTACTTCAGCAGATCCATGTGCCCCTAAAATGTGTCATGACTTGAACTTTGCTTTGTGTTTTGTGGCCAAACAAGTTAGTTACTACATTTCTGGTTATAGAGATTATCCCACATTTCTCTGCCCATTTTTCTTTCTTGGTTACTTCACTGACTGTTGTCAGATGTTTTTTCCCTGCTTGAACCTCAAAGCCGAGGACTTGCTGATGTCAAGATTTTAATTCGATAAAGACCCAGGCAGCCTTTATAGACTACAAGCTCTAAAGTAACCCCGCGTTACCCGAGAGTGATGAAAGGCCACTTAAACTGCTACTTTCAGTCGGGTTGAGCAAGGGTGGGCTGGGGCCATTACCTTGCTGTATGTGATGGAATCGAAGAGTTGACTGATGTCGTGAGGCGTGTTCACCTCATCTTCTTTCGAGGAGAGGGGGTGGGAGGAAGCCAGAGCGTCAATCCCCATGACTGCGTAGACCTCCTTCTGCACCATCAGGTCCTTCTGCAGGAAGAGAGGAGACCAGAAAACAGTGTTACTAGGTGGCTACAGATGTCAAATGATGCTTCAATGCATGACCCGAGCAGCTTCATAGCACGACCTGAGCAGCTTCACAGCACTACCTGAGCAGCTTCATAGCACGACCTGAGCAGCTTCACAGCACTACCTGAGCACCTTCATAGCACGACCTGAGCAGCTTCACAGCACTACCTGAGCAGCTTCATAGCACGACCTGAGCAGCTTCACAGCACTACCTGAGAAGCTTCATAGCACGACCTGAGCAGCTTCATAGCACGACCTGAACAGCTTCATAGCACTACCTGAGCAGCTTCACAGCAAGATCTGAGCAGCTTCACAGCACTACCTGAGCAGCGTCAAAGAACGACCTGAGCAGCTTCATAGCACGACCTGAGCAGCTTCACAGCACTACCTGAGCAGCTTCATAGCACGACCTGAGCAGCTTCATAGCACGACCTGAACAGCTTCATAGCACTACCTGAGCAGCTTCACAGCAAGATCTGAGCAGCTTCACAGCACTACCTGAGCAGCGTCATAGAACGACCTGAGCAGCTTCATAGCACGACCTGAGCAGCTTCATAGCACTACCTGAGCAGCTTCATAGCACGACCCGAGCAGCTTCATAGCACTACCTGAGCAGCTTCATAGCACGACCTGAGCAGCTTCACAGCACTACCTGAGCAGCTTCATAGCACGACCTGAGCAGTTTCACAGCACGACCTGAACAGCTTCACACTACCTGAGCAGCTTCACAGCACGACCTGAGCAGCTTCACAGCACTACCTGAGCAGCGTCATAGAACGACCTGAGCAGCTTCATAGCACGACCTGAGCAGCTTCATAGCACGACCTGAGAAGCTTCATAGCACTGAGTAGCGTCATAGCACGACCTGCGCAGCTTCCTAGCATGACCTGAGCAGCTTCATAGCACGACCTGAGCAGCTTCACAGCACTACCTGAGCAGCGTCATAGCACGACCTGAGCAGCTTCACAGCACGACCTGAACACCTTCATAGCACGACCTGAGCAGCTTCACAGCACTACCTGAGCAGCGTCATAGCACGACCTGCACAGCTTCCTAGCACGACCTGAGCAGCGTCATAGAACGACCTGAGCAGCGTCATAGAACGACCTGAACAATTTCACAGCACTACCTGAGCAGCTTCATAGCACGACCTGAGCAGCTTCATAGCACGACCTGAACAGCTTCATAGCACTACCTGAGCAACTTCACAGCACGACCTGAGCAGCTTCACAGCACGACCTGAGCAGCATCATAGAACGACCTGAGCAGCTTCATAGCACGACCAGAGCAGCTTCACAGCACTACCTGAGCAGCTTCACAGCACTACCTGAGCAGCTTCATAGCACGACCTGAGCAGCTTCACAGCACTACCTGAGCAGCTTCATAGCACGACCTGAGCAGCTTCACAGCACTACCTGAGCAGCTTCATAGCACGACCTGAGCAGCTTCACAGCACTACCTGAGCACCTTCATAGCACGACCTGAGCAGCTTCACAGCACTACCTGAGCAGCTTCATAGCACGACCTGAGCAGCTTCATAGCACGACCTGAACAGCTTCATAGCACTACCCGAGCAGCTTCACAGCAAGATCTGAGCAGCTTCGCAGCACTACCTGAGCAGCGTCAAAGAACGACCTGAGCAGCTTCATAGCACGACCTGAGCAGCTTCATAGCACTACCTGAGCAGCTTCATAGCACGACCTGAGCAGCTTCATAGCACTACCTGGCAGCTTCATAGCACGAACTGAGCAGCTTCATAGCACTACCTGAGCAGCTTCACAGCACGACCTGAGCAGCTTCACAGCACTACCTGAGCAGCTTCACAGCACAACCTGAGCAGCTTCACAGCACTACCTGAGCAGCGTCATAGAACGACCTGAGCAGCTTCATAGCACGACCTGAGCAGCTTCACAGCACTACCTGAGCAGCTTCACAGCACGACCTGAGCAGCTTCACAGCACTACCTGAGCAGCGTCATAGAACAACCTGAGCAGCTTCATAGCACGACCTGAGCAGCGTCCTAGCATGACCTGCACAGCTTCCTAGCATGACCTGAGCAGCTTCATAGCATGACCTGAGCAGCTTCACAGCACTACCTGAGCAGCATCATAGCACGACCTGAGCAGCTTCAGAGCACGACCTGAACACCTTCACAGCACTACCTGAGCAGCTTCACAGCACTACCTGAGCAGCGTCATAGCACGACCTGCACAGCTTCCTAGCATGACCTGAGCAGTTCATAGCACGACCTGAGCAGCTTCACAGCACGACCTGAACAGCTTCACAGCACTACCTGAGCAGCTTCACAGCACGACCTGAGCAGCTTCACAGCACGACCTGAGCAGCGTCATAGAAGGATCTGAGCAGCTTTATAGCACTACCTGAGCCGCTTTACAGCACGACCTGAGCAGCTTCACTGCACTACCTGAGCAGCGTCATAGAACGACCTGAGCAGCTTCATAGCACGACCTGAGCAGCTTCATAGCATGACCTGAACAGCTTCACAGCACTACCTGAGCAGCTTCACAGCACGACCTGAGCAGCTTCACAGCACTACCTGAGCAGCATCATAGAACGACCTGAGCATCTTCATAGCACGACCAGAGCAGCTTCATAGCACTACCTGAGCAGCTTCATAGCAGGACCTGAGCAGCTTCATAGCACTACCTGAGCAGCTTCATAGCACGACCCGAGCAGCTTCATAGCACTACCTGAGCAGCTTCATAGCAAGACCTGAGCAGCTTCATAGCACTACCTGAGCAGCTTCATAGCACGACCTGAGCAGCTTCACAGCACTACCTGAGCAGCTTCATAGCACGACCTGAGCAGCTTCATAGCACGACCTGAACAGCTTCATAGCACTACCCGAGCAGCTTCACAGCAAGATCTGAGCAGCTTCACAGCACTACCTGAGCAGCGTCAAAGAACGACCTGAGCAGCTTCATAGCACGACCTGAGCAGCTTCATAGCACTACCTGAGCAGCTTCATAGCACGACCTGAGCAGCTTCATAGCACTACCTGAGCAGCTTGATAGCACGACCCGAGCAGCTTCATAGCACTACCTGAACAGCTTCACAGCACTACCTGAGCAGCTTCACAGCACGACCTGAGCAGCTTCACAGCACTACCTGAGCAGCGTCATAGAACGACCTGAGCAGCTTCATAGCACGACCTGAGCAGCTTCATAGCACGACCTGAGCAGCTTCATAGCACTGAGTAGCGTCATAGCACGACCTGCGCAGCTTCCTAGCATGACCTGAGCAGCTTCATAGCACGACCTGAGCAGCTTCACAGCACTACCTGAGCAGCGTCATAGCACGACCTGAGCAGCTTCACAGCACGACCTGAACACCTTCATAGCACGACCTGAGCAGCTTCACAGCACTACCTGAGCAGCGTCATAGCACGACCTGCACAGCTTCCTAGCATGACCTGAGCAGCTTCATAGCACAACCTGAGCAGCTTCATAGCACGACCTGAACAGCTTCACAGCACTACCTGAGCAGCGTCATAGAACGACCTGAGCAGCGTCATAGAACGACCTGAGCAGCGTCATAGCACGACCTGCGCAGCTTCCTAGCACGACCTGAGCAGCTTCATAGCACGACCTGAGCAGCTTCACAGCACTACCTGAGCAGCATCATAGCACGACCTGAGCAGCTTCAGAGCACGACCTGAACACCTTCACAGCACTACCTGAGCAGCTTCATAGCAATACCTGAGCAGCGTCATAGCACGACCTGCACAGCTTCCTAGCATGACCTGAGCAGCTTCATAGCACGACCTGAGTAGCTTCACAGCACGACCTGAGCAGCTTCTCAGCACTACCTGAGCAGCTTCACAGCACAACCTGGCAGCTTCACAGCACGACCTGAGCAGCTTCATTGCACTTCCTGAGCAGCTTCATAACACGACCCGAGCAGCTTCATAGCACTACCTGAGCAGCTTCATAGCACGACCTGAGCAGCTTCACAGCACTACCTGAGCAGCTTCATAGCACGACCTGAGCAGCTTCATAGCACGACCTGAACAGCTTCATAGCACTACCTGAGCAGCTTCACAGCAAGAACTGAGCAGCTTCACAGCAAGTACTGAGCAGCTTCACAGCACTACCTGAGCAGCGTCAAAGAACGACCTGAGCAGCTTCATAGCACGACCTGAGCAGCTTCATAGCACTACCTGAGCAGCTTCATAGCACGACCTGAGCAGCTTCACAGCACTATCTGAGCCTGAGCAGCTTCACAGCACGACCTGAGCAGCTTCACAGCACTACCTGAGCAGCGTCATAGAACGACCTGAGCAGCTTCATAGCACGACCTGAGCAGCTTCACAGCACGACCTGAGCAGCTTCACAGCACTAGCTGAGCAGCTTCACAGCACTACCTGAGCAGCGTCATAGAACAACCTGAGCAGCTTCATAGCACGACCTGAGCAGCATCATAGCACGACCTGCGCAGCTTCCTAGCACGACCTGAGCAGCTTCATAGCACGACCTGAGCAGCTTCACAGCACTACCTGAGCAGCATCATAGCACGACCTGAGCATCTTCAGAGCATGACCTGAACACCTTCACAGCACTACCTGAGCAGCTTCACAGCACTACCTGAGCAGCGTCATAGCACGACCTGCGCAGCTTCCTAGCATGACCTGAGCAGCTTCATAGCACGACCTGAGCAGCTTCACAGCACAACCTGAACAGCTTCACAGCACTACCTGAGCAGCTTCACAGCACGACCTGAGCAGCGTCATAGAAGGATCTGAGCAGCTTCATAGCACTACCTGAGCCGCTTTACAGCACGACCTGAGCAGCTTCACTGCACTACCTGAGCAGCGTCATAGAACGACCTGAGCAGCTTCATAGCACGACCTGAGCAGCTTCATAGCACGACCTGAACAGCTTCATAGCACTACCTGAGCAGCTTCATAGCATGACCGGAGCAGCTTCACAGCACTACCTGAGCAGCATCATAGAACGACCTGAGCATCTTCATAGTACGACCAGAGCAGCTTCATAGCACTACTTGAGCAGCTTCATAGGAGGACCTGAGCAGCTTCATAGCACTACCTGAGCAGCTTCATAGCACGACCCGAGCAGCTTCATAGCACTACCTGAGCAGCTTCATAGCACGACCTGAGCAGCTTCACAGCACTACCTGAGCAGCTTCATAGCACGACCTGAGCAGCTTCATAGCACGACCTGAACAGCTTCATAGCACTACCTGAGCAGCTTCACAGCAAGAACTGAGCAGCTTCACAGCAAGTACTGAGCATCTTCACAGCACTACCTGAGCAGCGTCAAAGAACGACCTGAGCAGCTTCATAGCACGACCTGAGCAGCTTCATAGCACTACCTGAGCAGCTTCATAGCACGACCTGAGCAGCTTCATTGCACTACCTGAGTAGCTTCATAGCACGACCCGAGCAGCTTCATAGCACTACCTGAGCAGCTTCATAGCACGACCTGAGCAGCTTCACAGCACTACCTGAGCAGCTTCATAGCACGACCTGAGCAGCTTCACAGCACGACCTGAACAGCTTCACAACACTACCTGAGCAGCTTCATAGCACGACCTGAGCAGCTTCATAGCACTACCTGGCAGCTTCATAGCACGAACCGAGCAGCTTCATAGCACTACCTGAGCAGCTTCATAGCACGACCTGAGCAGCTTCACAGCACTACCTGAGCAGCTTCACAGCACGACCTGAGCAGCTTCACAGCACTACCTGAGCAGCGTCATAGCACGACCTGAGCAGCTTCATAGCACGACCTGAGCAGCTTCATAGCACGACCTGAGCAGCTTCACAGCACTACCTGAGCAGCTTCACAGCACGACCTGAGCAGCTTCACAGCACTACCTGAGCAGCGTCATAGAACGACCTGAGCAGCTTCATAGCACGACCTAAGCAGCGTCATAGCACGACCTGCGCAGCTTCCTAGCATGACCTGAGCAGCTTCATAGCACGACCTGAGCAGCTTCACAGCACTACCTGAGCAGCATCATAGCACGACCTGAGCATCTTCAGAGCATGACCTGAACACCTTCACAGCACTACCTGAGCAGCTTCACAGCACTACCTGAGCAGCGTCATAGCACGACCTGCGCAGCTTCCTAGCATGACCTGAGCAGCTTCATAGCACGACCTGAGCAGCTTCACAGCACGACCTGAACAGCTTCACAGCACTACCTGAGCAGCTTCACAGCATGACCTGAGCAGCTTCACAGCACGACCTGAGCAGCGTCATAGAAGGATCTGAGCAGCTTCATAGCACTAACTGAGCCCCCTTACAGCATGACCTGAGCAGCTTCACTGCACTACCTGAGCAGCGTCATAGAACGACCTGAGCAGCTTCATAGCACGACCTGAGCAGCTTCATAGCACAACCTGAACAGCTTCATAGCACTACCTGAGCAGCTTCACAGCATGACCTGAGCAGCTTCACAGCACTACCTGAGCAGCATCATAGAACGACCTGAGCATCTTCATAGCACGACCAGAGCAGCTTCATAGCACTACCTGAGCAGCTTCATAGCACGACCTGAGCAGCTTCATAGCACTACCTGAGCAGCTTCATAGCACGACCTGAGCAGCTTCATAGCACTACCTGAGCAGCTTCATAGCACGACCTGAGCAGCTTCACAGCACTACCTGAGCAGCTTCATAGCACGACCTGAGCAGCTTCATAGCACGACCTGAACAGCTTCATAGCACTACCTGAGCAGCTTCACAGCAAGACCTGAGCAGCTTCACAGCAAGTACTGAGCAGCTTCACAGCACTACCTGAGCAGCGTCAAAGAACGACCTGAGCAGCTTCATAGCACGACCTGAGCAGCTTCATAGCACTACCTGAGCAGCTTCATAGCACGACCTGAGCAGCTTCATAGCACTACCTGAGCAGCTTCATAGCACGACCTGAGCAGCTTCATAGCACTACCTGAGCAGCTTCATAGCACGACCTGAGCAGCTTCACAGCACTACCTGAGCAGCGTCATAGCACGACCTGAGCAGCTTCATAGCACGACCTGAGCAGCTTCACAGCACGACCTGAGCAGCTTCACAGCACGACCTGAGCAGCTTCATAGCACTACCTGAGCAGCGTCATAGAACGACCTGAGCAGCTTCATAGCACGACCTGAGCAGCTTCATAGCACGACCTGAGCAGCTTCATAGCACCTGAGTAGCGTCATAGCACGACCTGCGCAGCTTCCTAGCATGACCTGAGCAGCTTCATAGCACGACCTGAGCAGCTTCACAGCACTACCTGAGCAGCGTCATAGCACGACCTGAGCAGCTTCACAGCACGACCTGAACACCTTCATAGCACGACCTGAGCAGCTTCACAGCACTACCTGAGCAGCGTCATAGCACGACCTGCACAGCTTCCTAGCATGACCTGAGCAGCTTCATAGCACGACCTGAGCAGCTTCATAGCACGACCTGAACAGCTTCACAGCACTACCTGAGCAGCTTCACAGCACGACCTGAGCAGCTTCACAGCACTACCTGAGCAGCTTCATAGCACGACCTGAGCAGCTTCATAGCACTACCTGAGCAGCTTCACAGCACGACCTGAGCAGCTTCACAGCACTACCTGAGCAGCGTCATAGAACGACCTGAGCAGCTTCATAGCACGACCTGAGCAGCTTCATAGCATGACCTGAGCAGCTTCATAGCATGACCTGAACAGCTTCATAGCACTACCTGAGCAGCTTCACAGCACGACCTGAGCAGCTTCACAGCACGACCTAAGCAGCATCATAGAACGACCTGAGCAGCTTCATAGCACGACCTGAGCAGCTTCATAGCACGACCTGAGCAGCTTCACAGCACTACCTGAGCAGCTTCATAGCACGACCTGAGCAGCTTCACAGCACTACCTGAGCAGCTTCATAGCACGACCTGAGCAGCTTCACAGCACTACCTGAGCAGCTTCATAGCACAACCTGAGCAGCTTCACAGCACTACCTGAGCAGCTTCATAGCACGACCTGAGCAGCTTCATAGCACTACCTGAGCAGCTTCATAGCACAACCTGAGCAGCTTCACAGCACTACCTGAGCAGCTTCAAGCACGACCTGAGCAGCTTCATAGCACGACCTGAGCAGCTTCATAGCACTACCTGAGCAGCTTCATAGCACGACCTGAGCAGCTTCATAGCACTACCTGGCAGCTTCATAGCACAAACCGAGCAGCTTCATAGCACTACCTGAGCAGCTTCACAGCACTACCTGAGCAGCTTCACAGCACGACCTGAGCAGCTTCATAGCACGACCTGAGCAGCTTCATAGCACGACCTGAGCAGCTTCACAGCACTACCTGAGCAGCGTCATAGCACGACCTGAGCAGCTTCCTAGCACGACCTGAGCAGCTTCATAGCACGACCTGAGCAGCTTCACAGCACTACCTGAGAAGCATCATAGCACGACCTGAGCAGCTTCATAGCACGACCTGAGCAGCTTCACAGCACTACCTGAGCAGCTTCACAGCACTACCTGAGCAGCGCCATAGCACGACCTGCACGGCTTCCTAGCATGACCTGAGCAGCTTCATAGCACGACCTGAGCAGCTTCACAGCACGACCTGAGCAGCTTCATCAGCACGACCTGAGCAGCTTCATAGCATGACCTGAGCAGCTTCATAGAAGGATCTGAGCAGCTTCATAGCACTACCTGAGCCGCTTTAACAGCATGACCTGAGCAGCTTCACTGCACTACCTGAGCAGCGTCATAGAACGACCTGAGCAGCTTCATAGCACGACCTGAGCAGCTTCATAGCACGACCTGAGCAGCTTCATAGCACTACCTGAGCAGCTTCACAGCATGACCTGAGCAGCTTCACAGCACTACCTGAGCAGCTTCATAGCACGACCTGAGCAGCTTCATAGCACGACCAGAGCAGCTTCATAGCACTACCTGAGCAGCTTCATAGCACGACCTGAGCAGCTTCATAGCACTACCTGAGCAGCTTCATAGCACGACCTGAGCAGCTTCACAGCACTACCTGAGCAGCTTCATAGCACGACCTGAGCAGCTTCACAGCACTACCTGAGCAGCTTCATAGCACGACCTGAGCAGCTTCATAGCACGACCTGAGCAGCTTCATAGCACTACCTGAGCAGCTTCATA
The DNA here is from genome assembly GCA_002915635.3 of Ambystoma mexicanum. Lineage (NCBI taxonomy): Eukaryota > Metazoa > Chordata > Amphibia > Caudata > Ambystomatidae > Ambystoma > Ambystoma mexicanum. Next base: position 4,658,891 of record CM030324.1, read on the forward strand.
GCACACCTGAGCAGCTTCATAGCACACCTGAGCAGCTTCAAGCACGACCTGAGCAGCTTCATAGCACGACCTGAGCAGCTTCATAGCACGACCTGAGCAGCTTCATAGCACGACCTGAGCAGCTTCATAGCACGACCTGAGCAGCTTCATAGCACTACCTGAGCAGCTTCATAGCACGACCTGAGCAGCTTCATAGCACGACCTGAGCAGCTTCATAGCACGACCTGAGCAGCTTCATAGCACTACCTGAGCAGCTTCATAGCACGACCTGAGCAGCTTCATAGCACGACCTGAGCAGCTTCATAGCACGACCTGAGCAGCTTCACAGCACGACCTGAGCAGCTTCACAGCACTACCTGAGCAGCTTCATAGAACGACCTGAGCAGCTTCATAGCACGACCTGAGCAGCTTCATAGCACTACCTGAGCAGCTTCATAGCACGACCTGAGCAGCTTCATAGCACTACTGAGCAGCTTCATAGCACTGACCTGAGCAGCTTCATAGCACGACCTGAGCAGCTTCACAGCACGACCTGAGCAGCTTCATAGCACGACCTGAGCAGCTTCACAGCACGACCTGAGCAGCTTCACAGCACGACCTGAGCAGCTTCACAGCACGACCTGAGCAGCTTCATAGCACGACCTGAGCAGCTTCACAGCACGACCTGAGCAGCTTCATAGCACTACCTGAGCAGCTTCATAGCACGACCTGAGCAGCTTCATAGCACGACCTGAGCAGCTTCACAGCACTACCTGAGCAGCTCATAGCACGACCTGAGCAGCTTCAAGCACGACCTGAGCAGCTTCATAGCACGACCTGAGCAGCTTCATAGCACTACCTGAGCAGCTTCATAGCACGACCTGAGCAGCTTCATAGCACGACCTGAGCAGCTTCATAGCACGACCTGAGCAGCTTCATAGCACGACCTGAGCAGCTTCATCAGCACGACCTGAGCAGCTTCACAGCACTACCTGAGCAGCTTCATAGCACGACCTGAGCAGCTTCATAGCACTACCTGAGCAGCTTCATAGCACGACCTGAGCAGCTTCATAGCACGACCTGAGCAGCTTCATAGCACGACCTGAGCAGCTTCACAGCACTACCTGAGCAGCTTCATAGCACGACCTGAGCAGCTTCACAGCACGACCTGAGCAGCTTCATAGCACTACCTGAGCAGCTTCATAGCACGACCTGAGCAGCTTCATAGCACTACCTGAGCAGCTTCATAGCACGACCTGAGCAGCTTCACAGCACTACCTGAGCAGCTTCATAGCACGACCTGAGCAGCTTCATAGCACACCTGAGCAGCTTCATAGCACGACCTGAGCAGCTTCACTAGCACTACCTGAGCAGCTTCATAGCACGACCTGAGCAGCTTCATAGCACTACCTGAGCAGCTTCATAGCACGACCTGAGCAGCTTCATAGCACTACCTGAGCAGCTTCACAGCACGACCTGAGCAGCTTCAAGCACTACCTGAGCAGCTTCATAGCACGACCTGAGCAGCTTCATAGCACGACCTGAGCAGCTTCATAGCACTACCTGAGCAGCTTCATAGCACGACCTGAGCAGCTTCATCAGCACTACCTGAGCAGCTTCATAGCACGACCTGAGCAGCTTCATAGCACGACCTGAGCAGCTTCATAGCACGACCTGAGCAGCTTCATAGCACTACCTGAGCAGCTTCATAGCACGACCTGAGCAGCTTCACAGCACTACCTGAGCAGCTTCATAGCACGACCTGAGCAGCTTCATAGCACTACCTGAGCAGCTTCATAGCACGACCTGAGCAGCTTCACAGCACGACCTGAGCAGCTTCATAGCACTACCTGAGCAGCTTCACAGCACGACCTGAGCAGCTTCATAGCACTACCTGAGCAGCTTCATAGCACGACCTGAGCAGCTTCATAGCACGACCTGAGCAGCTTCATAGCACGACCTGAGCAGCTTCATAGCACGACCTGAGCAGCTTCATAGCACGACCTGAGCAGCTTCATAGCACGACCTGAGCAGTTCATAGCACGACCTGAGCAGCTTCATAGCACGACCTGAGCAGCTTCATAGCACGACCTGAGCAGCTTCATAGCACTACCTGAGCAGCTTCATAGCACAACCTGAGCAGCTTCATAGCACTACCTGAGCAGCTTCATAGCACGACCTGAGCAGCTTCATAGCACTACCTGAGCAGCTTCATAGCACGACCTGAGCAGCTTCATAGCACGACCTGAGCAGCTTCATAGCACGACCTGAGCAGCTTCATAGCACGACCTGAGCAGCTTCACAGCACTACCTGAGCAGCGTCATAGCACGACCTGAGCAGCTTCATAGCACGACCTGAGCAGCTTCATAGCACGACCTGAGCAGCTTCATAGCACGACCTGAGCAGCTTCAAGCACGACCTGAGCAGCTTCATAGCACGACCTGAGCAGCTTCACAGCACTACCTGAGCAGCTTCATAGCACGACCTGAGCAGCTTCATAGCACGACCTGAGCAGCTTCATAGCACTACCTGAGCAGCTTCATAGCACGACCTGAGCAGCTTCATAGCACGACCTGAGCAGCTTCATAGCACTACCTGAGCAGCTTCATAGCACGACCTGAGAGCTTCATAGCACGACCTGAGCAGCTTCATAGCACGACCTGAGCAGCTTCATAGCACTACCTGAGCAGCTTCACAGCACTACCTGAGCAGCTTCACAGCACGACCTGAGCAGCTTCATAGAACGACCTGAGCAGCTTCATAGCACGACCTGAGCAGCTTCATAGCACGACCTGAGCAGCTTCATAGCACTACCTGAGCAGCTTCATAGCACGACCTGAGCAGCTTCATAGCACTACTGAGCAGCTTCATAGCACGACCTGAGCAGCTTCATCAGCACGACCTGAGCAGCTTCATAGCACGACCTGAGCAGCTTCATAGCACGACCTGAGCAGCTTCATAGCACTACCTGAGCAGCTTCAAGCACTACCTGAGCAGCTTCATAGCACGACCTGAGCAGCTTCACAGCACTACCTGAGCAGCTTCATAGCACGACCTGAGCAGCTTCACAGCACTACCTGAGCAGCTTCATAGCACGACCTGAGCAGCTTCATAGCACGACCTGAGCAGCTTCATAGCACGACCTGAGCAGCTTCATAGCACTACCTGAGCAGCTTCATAGCACGACCTGAGCAGCTTCAAGCACGACCTGAGCAGCTTCATAGCACGACCTGAGCAGCTTCATAGCACGACCTGAGCAGCTTCATAGCACGACCTGAGCAGCTCATAGCACGACCTGAGCAGCTTCATAGCACGACCTGAGCAGCTTCATAGCACTACCTGAGCAGCTTCATAGCACGACCTGAGCAGCTTCATAGCACGACCTGAGCAGCTTCATAGCACGACCTGAGCAGCTTCATAGCACGACCTGAGCAGCTTCATAGCACTACCTGAGCAGCTTCATAGCACGACCTGAGCAGCTTCATAGCACGACCTGAGCAGCTTCATAGCACTACCTGAGCAGCTTCATAGCACGACCTGAGCAGCTTCATAGCACGACCTGAGCAGCTTCATAGCACTACCTGAGCAGCTTCATAGCACGACCTGAGCAGCTTCACAGCACTACCTGAGCAGCTTCACAGCACGACCTGAGCAGCTTCATAGCACGACCTGAGCAGCTTCATAGCACTACCTGAGCAGCTTCACAGCACTACCTGAGCAGCTTCACAGCACGACCTGAGCAGCTTCACAGCACTACCTGAGCAGCTTCACAGCACGACCTGAGCAGCTTCATAGCACTACCTGAGCAGCTTCATAGCACTACCTGAGCAGCTTCATAGCACGACCTGAGCAGCTTCATAGCACTACCTGAGCAGCTTCATAGCACAACCTGAGCAGCTTCATAGCACGACCTGAGCAGCTTCATAGCACGACCTGAGCAGCTTCATAGCACGACCTGAGCAGCTTCATAGCACTACCTGAGCAGCTTCATAGCACACCTGAGCAGCTTCATAGCACGACCTGAGCAGCTTCACAGCACTACCTGAGCAGCTTCATAGCACGACCTGAGCAGCTTCATAGCACGACCTGAGCAGCTTCATAGCACACCTGAGCAGCTTCATAGCACTACCTGAGCAGCTTCATAGCACGACCTGAGCAGCTTCATAGCACTACCTGAGCAGCTTCATAGCACTACCTGAGCAGCTTCATAGCACGACCTGAGCAGCTTCATAGCACGACCTGAGCAGCTTCATAGCACTACCTGAGCAGCTTCATAGCACGACCTGAGCAGCTTCATAGCACTACCTGAGCAGCTTCATAGCACGACCTGAGCAGCTTCATAGCACGACCTGAGCAGCTTCATAGCACTACCTGAGCAGCTTCACAGCACGACCTGAGCAGCTTCATAGCACGACCTGAGCAGCTTCACAGCACACCTGAGCAGCTTCATAGCACGACCTGAGCAGCTTCATAGCACTACCTGAGCAGCTTCACAGCACTACCTGAGCAGCTTCATAGCACGACCTGAGCAGCTTCATAGCACTACCTGAGCAGCTTCATAGCACGACCTGAGCAGCTTCATAGCACGACCTGAGCAGCTTCATAGCACTACCTGAGCAGCTTCATAGCACTACCTGAGCAGCTTCATAGCACTACCTGAGCAGCTTCATAGCACGACCTGAGCAGCTTCATAGCACTACCTGAGCAGCTTCATAGCACTACCTGAGCAGCTTCATAGCACTACCTGAGCAGCTTCATAGCACGACCTGAGCAGCTTCATAGCACGACCTGAGCAGCTTCATAGCACGACCTGAGCAGCTTCATAGCACGACCTGAGCAGCTTCATAGCACGACCTGAGCAGCTTCATAGCACTACCTGAGCAGCTTCATAGCACTACCTGAGCAGCTTCATAGCACGACCTGAGCAGCTTCATAGCACGACCTGAGCAGCTTCACAGCACTACCTGAGCAGCTTCATAGCACGACCTGAGCAGCTTCATAGCACGACCTGAGCAGCTTCATAGCACGACCTGAGCAGCTTCATAGCACGACCTGAGCAGCTTCATAGCACGACCTGAGCAGCTTCATAGCACTCTGAGCAGCTTCATAGCACGACCTGAGCAGCTTCATAGCACTGACCTGAGCAGCTTCATAGCACGACCTGAGCAGCTTCACAGCACGACCTGAGCAGCTTCATAGCACGACCTGAGCAGCTTCACAGCACGACCTGAGCAGCTTCATAGCACTGACCTGAGCAGCTTCAAGCACGACCTGAGCAGCTTCACAGCACGACCTGAGCAGCTTCATAGCACGACCTGAGCAGCTTCATAGCACGACCTGAGCAGCTTCATAGCACGACCTGAGCAGCTTCACAGCACTACCTGAGCAGCTTCATAGCACGACCTGAGCAGCTTCATAGCACGACCTGAGCAGCTTCATAGCACGACCTGAGCAGCTTCATAGCACTACCTGAGCAGCTTCATAGCACGACCTGAGCAGCTTCATAGCACGACCTGAGCAGCTTCATAGCACGACCTGAGCAGCTTCAAGCACGACCTGAGCAGCTTCATAGCACGACCTGAGCAGCTTCATAGCACGACCTGAGCAGCTTCATAGCACACCTGAGCAGCTTCAAGCACACCTGAGCAGCTTCATAGCACGACCTGAGCAGCTTCATAGCACGACCTGAGCAGCTTCATAGCACTACCTGAGCAGCTTCATAGCACGACCTGAGCAGCTTCATAGCACTACCTGAGCAGCTTCATAGCACGACCTGAGCAGCTTCATAGCACTACCTGAGCAGCTTCATAGCACGACCTGAGCAGCTTCACAGCACTACCTGAGCAGCTTCATAGCACGACCTGAGCAGCTTCATCAGCACTACCTGAGCAGCTTCATAGCACGACCTGAGCAGCTTCATAGCACTACCTGAGCAGCTTCATAGCACGACCTGAGCAGCTTCATAGCACGACCTGAGCAGCTTCATAGCACTACCTGAGCAGCTTCATAGCACGACCTGAGCAGCTTCACAGCAACTACCTGAGCAGCTTCATAGCACTACCTGAGCAGCTTCATAGCACGACCTGAGCAGCTTCATAGCACTACCTGAGCAGCTTCATAGCACGACCTGAGCAGCTTCATAGCACTACCTGAGCAGCTTCATAGCACGACCTGAGCAGCTTCATAGCACTACCTGAGCAG
>CM030324.1:4665091-4726333 GCA_002915635.3 Ambystoma mexicanum
AGCACTGACCTGAGCAGCTTCATAGCACGACCTGAGCAGCTTCAAGCACGACCTGAGCAGCTTCATAGCACGACCTGAGCAGCTTCACAGCACGACCTGAGCAGCTTCATAGCACGACCTGAGCAGCTTCATAGCACTACCTGAGCAGCTTCATAGCACTACCTGAGCAGCTTCATAGCACTACCTGAGCAGCTTCATAGCACGACCTGAGCAGCTTCATAGCACGACCTGAGCAGCTTCATAGCACGACCTGAGCAGCTTCACAGCACTACCTGAGCAGCTTCATAGCACGACCTGAGCAGCTTCATAGCACGACCTGAGCAGCTTCATAGCACTACCTGAGCAGCTTCATAGCACGACCTGAGCAGCTTCATAGCACGACCTGAGCAGCTTCATAGCACGACCTGAGCAGCTTCATAGCACGACCTGAGCAGCTTCATAGCACGACCTGAGCAGCTTCACAGCACTACCTGAGCAGCGTCATAGCACGACCTGAGCAGCTTCATAGCACGACCTGAGCAGCTTCATAGCACGACCTGAGCAGCTTCATAGCACTACCTGAGCAGCGTCATAGCACGACCTGAGCAGCTTCATAGCACGACCTGAGAGCTTCACAGCACGTACCTGAGCAGCTTCAGAGCACGACCTGAGCAGCTTCATAGCACGACCTGAGCAGCTTCATAGCACGACCTGAGCAGCTTCATAGCACGACCTGAGCAGCTTCATAGCACGACCTGAGCAGCTTCATAGCACTACCTGAGCAGCTTCATAGCACGACCTGAGCAGCTTCATAGCACGACCTGAGCAGCTTCATAGCACGACCTGAGCAGCTTCACTAGCACTACCTGAGCAGCTTCATAGCACGACCTGAGCAGCTTCACAGCACGACCTGAAGCAGCTTCATAGCACGACCTGAGCAGCTTCATAGCACGACCTGAGCAGCTTCATAGCACGACCTGAGCAGCTTCATAGCACGACCTGAGCAGCTTCATAGCACGACCTGAGCAGCTTCACAGCACACCTGAGCAGCTTCATAGCACGACCTGAGCAGCTTCATAGCACGACCTGAGCAGCTTCATAGCACTACCTGAGCAGCTTCATAGCACGACCTGAGCAGCTTCATAGCACGACCTGAGCAGCTTCACAGCACGACCTGAGCAGCTTCACAGCACTACCTGAGCAGCTTCATAGCACGACCTGAGCAGCTTCATAGCACGACCTGAGCAGCTTCATAGCACGACCTGAGCAGCTTCATAGCACTACCTGAGCAGCTTCATAGCACGACCTGAGCAGCTTCACAGCACTACCTGAGCAGCTTCACTAGCAACGACCTGAGCAGCTTCATAGCACGACCTGAGCAGCTTCATAGCACGACCTGAGCAGCTTCACAGCACTACCTGAGCAGCTTCATAGCACGACCTGAGCAGCTTCATAGCACGACCTGAGCAGCTTCATAGCACGACCTGAGCAGCTTCACAGCACTACCTGAGCAGCTTCATAGCACGACCTGAGCAGCTTCATAGCACTACCTGAGCAGCTTCATAGCACGACCTGAGCAGCTTCATAGCACGACCTGAGCAGCTTCATAGCACTACCTGAGCAGCTTCATAGCACGACCTGAGCAGCTTCACAGCACTACCTGAGCAGCTTCACAGCACGACCTGAGCAGCTTCATAGCACTACCTGAGCAGCTTCATAGCACGACCTGAGCAGCTTCATAGCACGACCTGAGCAGCTTCATAGCACGACCTGAGCAGCTTCATAGCACTACCTGAGCAGCTTCATAGCACGACCTGAGCAGCTTCATAGCACGACCTGAGCAGCTTCATAGCACGACCTGAGCAGCTTCACAGCACTACCTGAGCAGCTTCATAGCACGACCTGAGCAGCTTCATAGCACGACCTGAGCAGCTTCATAGCACTACCTGAGCAGCTTCACAGCACGACCTGAGCAGCTTCATAGCACAACCTGAGCAGCTTCATAGCACGACCTGAGCAGCTTCATAGCACGACCTGAGCAGCTTCATAGCACTACCTGAGCAGCTACATGCACGACCTGAGCAGCTTCATAGCACTACCTGAGCAGCTTCATAGCACGACCTGAGCAGCTTCATAGCACTGACCTGAGCAGCTTCATAGCACGACCTGAGCAGCTTCACAGCACTACCTGAGCAGCTTCACAGCACGACCTGAGCAGCTTCATAGCACGACCTGAGCAGCTTCATAGCACGACCTGAGCAGCTTCATAGCACGACCTGAGCAGCTTCATAGCACGACCTGAGCAGCTTCACAGCACGACCTGAGCAGCTTCATAGCACGACCTGAGCAGCTTCATAGCACGACCTGAGCAGCTTCATAGCACGACCTGAGCAGCTTCATAGCACTACCTGAGCAGCTTCATAGCACGACCTGAGCAGCTTCATAGCACGACCTGAGCAGCTTCACAGCACTACCTGAGCAGCTTCACAGCACTACCTGAGCAGCTTCATAGCACGACCTGAGCAGCTTCATAGCACGACCTGAGCAGCTTCATAGCACGACCTGAGCAGCTTCACAGCACTACCTGAGCAGCTTCACAGCACGACCTGAGCAGCTTCACAGCACTACCTGAGCAGCTTCATAGCACGACCTGAGCAGCTTCATAGCACGACCTGAGCAGCTTCATAGCACGACCTGAGCAGCTTCATAGCACGACCTGAGCAGCTTCATAGCACTACCTGAGCAGCTTCATAGCACGACCTGAGCAGCTTCATAGCACGACCTGAGCAGCTTCACAGCACGACCTGAGCAGCTTCACAGCACTACCTGAGCAGCTTCATAGCACGACCTGAGCAGCTTCATAGCACGACCTGAGCAGCTTCATAGCACGACCTGAGCAGCTTCATAGCACGACCTGAGCAGCTTCATAGCACGACCTGAGCAGCTTCATAGCACGACCTGAGCAGCTTCATAGCACTACCTGAGCAGCTTCATAGCACGACCTGAGCAGCTTCATAGCACGACCTGAGCAGCTTCACAGCACTACCTGAGCAGCTTCACAGCACGACCTGAGCAGCTTCATAGCACGACCTGAGCAGCTTCATAGCACTACCTGAGCAGCTTCATAGCACGACCTGAGCAGCTTCATAGCACTACCTGAGCAGCGTCATAGCACGACCTGAGCAGCTTCATAGCACGACCTGAGCAGCTTCACAGCACTACCTGAGCAGCTTCATAGCACGACCTGAGCAGCTTCACAGCACGACCTGAGCAGCTTCATAGCACGACCTGAGCAGCTTCACAGCACTACCTGAGCAGCTCATAGCACGACCTGAGCAGCTTCATAGCACGACCTGAGCAGCTTCATAGCACGACCTGAGCAGCTTCATAGCACTGACCTGAGCAGCTTCATAGCACTACCTGAGCAGCTTCACAGCACTACCTGAGCAGCTTCACTAGCACGACCTGAGCAGCTTCATAGCACTGACCTGAGCAGCTTCATAGCACGACCTGAGCAGCTTCATAGCACTACCTGAGCAGCTTCATAGCACGACCTGAGCAGCTTCACAGCACGACCTGAAGCAGCTTCACAGCACTACCTGAGCAGCTTCACAGCACGACCTGAGCAGCTTCATAGCACGACCTGAGCAGCTTCACAGCACGACCTGAGCAGCTTCATAGCACGACCTGAGCAGCTTCATAGCACGACCTGAGCAGCTTCATAGCACGACCTGAGCAGCTTCATAGCACGACCTGAGCAGCTTCATAGCACGACCTGAGCAGCTTCACAGCACTACCTGAGCAGCTTCATAGCACGACCTGAGCAGCTTCATAGCACGACCTGAGCAGCTTCATAGCACGACCTGAGCAGCTTCATAGCACTACCTGAGCAGCTTCATAGCACGACCTGAGCAGCTTCATAGCACTACCTGAGCAGCTTCATAGCACGACCTGAGCAGCTTCATAGCACGACCTGAGCAGCTTCATAGCACTACCTGAGCAGCTTCATAGCACGACCTGAGCAGCTTCATAGCACTACCTGAGCAGCTTCATAGCACGACCTGAGCAGCTTCATAGCACGACCTGAGCAGCTTCATAGCACGACCTGAGCAGCTTCACAGCACTACCTGAGCAGCTTCACAGCACGACCTGAGCAGCTTCACAGCACTACCTGAGCAGCTTCATAGCACGACCTGAGCAGCTTCATAGCACGACCTGAGCAGCTTCATAGCACGACCTGAGCAGCTTCATAGCACTACCTGAGCAGCTTCATAGCACGACCTGAGCAGCTTCATAGCACTACCTGAGCAGCTTCATAGCACGACCTGAGCAGCTTCACAGCACTACCTGAGCAGCTTCATAGCACGACCTGAGCAGCTTCATAGCACTACCTGAGCAGCTTCATAGCACGACCTGAGCAGCTTCACAGCACTACCTGAGCAGCTTCATAGCACGACCTGAGCAGCTTCATAGCACGACCTGAGCAGCTTCATAGCACGACCTGAGCAGCTTCATAGCACTACCTGAGCAGCTTCACAGCACGACCTGAGCAGCTTCACAGCACTACCTGAGCAGCTTCATAGCACGACCTGAGCAGCTTCATAGCACGACCTGAGCAGCTTCATAGCACTACCTGAGCAGCTTCATAGCACGACCTGAGCAGCTTCACAGCACTACCTGAGCAGCTTCATAGCACGACCTGAGCAGCTTCATAGCACTACCTGAGCAGCTTCATAGCACGACCTGAGCAGCTTCACAGCACTACCTGAGCAGCTTCATAGCACGACCTGAGCAGCTTCATAGCACGACCTGAGCAGCTTCATAGCACGACCTGAGCAGCTTCATAGCACTACCTGAGCAGCTTCACAGCACGACCTGAGCAGCTTCATAGCACGACCTGAGCAGCTTCACAGCACTACCTGAGCAGCTTCATAGCACGACCTGAGCAGCTTCATAGCACGACCTGAACAGCTTCACAGCACTACCTGAGCAGCTTCACAGCACGACCTGAGCAGCGTCATAGCACGACCTGAGCAGCTTCATAGCACGACCTGAGCAGCTTCATAGCACGACCTGAGCAGCTTCATAGCACGACCTGAGCAGCTTCATAGCACGACCTGAGCAGCTTCATAGCACGACCTGAGCAGCTTCATAGCACTACCTGAGCAGCTTCATAGCACGACCTGAGCAGCTTCATAGCACGACCTGAGCAGCTTCATAGCACGACCTGAGCAGCTTCACAGCACGACCTGAGCAGCTTCATAGCACGACCTGAGCAGCTTCATAGCACGACCTGAGCAGCTTCATAGCACGACCTGAGCAGCTTCATAGCACGACCTGAGCAGCTTCATAGCACGACCTGAGCAGCTTCACAGCACTACCTGAGCAGCTTCATAGCACGACCTGAGCAGCTTCATAGCACGACCTGAGCAGCTTCATAGCACGACCTGAGCAGCTTCATAGCACTACCTGAGCAGCGTCATAGCACGACCTGAGCAGCTTCATAGCACGACCTGAGCAGCTTCATAGCACGACCTGAGCAGCTTCACAGCACTACCTGAGCAGCTTCATAGCACGACCTGAGCAGCTTCACAGCACGACCTGAGCAGCTTCATAGCACTACCTGAGCAGCTTCACAGCACGACCTGAGCAGCTTCATAGCACTACCTGAGCAGCTTCATAGCACGACCTGAGCAGCTTCATAGCACGACCTGAGCAGCTTCACAGCACGACCTGAGCAGCTTCATAGCACTACCTGAGCAGCTTCACAGCACTACCTGAGCAGCTTCATAGCACGACCTGAGCAGCTTCATAGCACTACCTGAGCAGCTTCATAGCACGACCTGAGCAGCTTCATAGCACTACCTGAGCAGCTTCATAGCACGACCTGAGCAGCTTCACAGCACTACCTGAGCAGCCTTCATAGCACTACCTGAGCAGCTTCACAGCACTACCTGAGCAGCGTCATAGCACGACCTGCGCAGCTTCCTAGCATGACCTGAGCAGCTTCATAGCACGACCTGAGCAGCTTCACAGCACTACCTGAGCAGCTTCATAGCACGACCTGAGCAGCTTCACAGCACGACCTGAACAGCTTCATAGCACGACCTGAGCAGCTTCATAGCACTACCTGAGCAGCTTCATAGCACGACCTGAGCAGCTTCACAGCACGACCTGAGCAGCTTCATAGCACTACCTGAGCAGCTTCACAGCACTACCTGAGCAGCTTCATAGCACGACCTGAGCAGCTTCACAGCACGACCTGAGCAGCTTCACAGCACGACCTGAGCAGCTTCACAGCACGACCTGAGCAGCTTCATAGCACGACCTGAGCAGCTTCATAGCACGACCTGAGCAGCTTCACTAGCACTACCTGAGCAGCTTCACAGCACGACCTGAGCAGCTTCACAGCACTACCTGAGCAGCTCATAGCACGACCTGAGCAGCTTCATAGCACTACCTGAGCAGCTTCATAGCACGACCTGAGCAGCTTCACAGCACTACCAGAGCAGCATCGTAGAACGCTTCATAGCACGACCTGAGCAGCTTCATAGCACTACCTGAGCAGCTTCATAGCACGACCTGAGCAGCTTCATAGCACTACCTGAGCAGCTTCATAGCACGACCTGAGCAGCTTCATAGCACGACCTGAGCAGCTTCATAGCACGACCTGAGCAGCTTCATAGCACTACCTGAGCAGCTTCATAGCACGACCTGAGCAGCTTCATAGCACGACCTGAGCAGCTTCATAGCACGACCTGAGCAGCTTCACAGCACTACCTGAGCAGCTCATAGCACGACCTGAGCAGCTTCATAGCACGACCTGAGCAGCTTCATAGCACGACCTGAGCAGCTTCAAAGCACTACCTGAGCAGCTTCATAGCACGACCTGAGCAGCTTCATAGCACTACCTGAGCAGCTTCATAGCACGACCTGAGCAGCTTCACAGCATACCTGAGCAGCTTCATAGCACGACCTGAGCAGCTTCACAGCACTACCTGAGCAGCTTCATAGCACGACCTGAGCAGCTTCATAGCACGACCTGAGCAGCTTCAAGCACTGACCTGAGCAGCTTCATAGCACGACCTGAGCAGCTTCATAGCACGACCTGAGCAGCTTCACAGCACAACCTGAGCAGCTTCATAGCACGACCTGAGCAGCTTCACAGCACGACCTGAGCAGCTTCATAGCACTACCTGAGCAGCTTCACAGCACGACCTGAGCAGCTTCATAGCACGTACCTGAGCAGCTTCATAGCACTACCTGAGCAGCTTCATAGACACTACCTGAGCAGCTTCATAGCACGACCTGAGCAGCTTCATAGCACTACCTGAGCAGCTCATAGCACGACCTGAGCAGCTTCATAGCACTACCTGAGCAGCTTCATAGCACGACCTGAGCAGCTTCATAGCACTACCTGAGCAGCTTCATAGCACGACCTGAGCAGCTTCATAGCACTACCTGAGCAGCTTCATAGCACTACCTGAGCAGCTTCATAGCACGACCTGAGCAGCTTCATAGCACGACCTGAGCAGCTTCATAGCACTACCTGAGCAGCTTCATAGCACTACCTGAGCAGCTTCATAGCACTACCTGAGCAGCTTCATAGCACGACCTGAGCAGCTTCATAGCACTACCTGAGCAGCTTCATAGCACGACCTGAGCAGCTTCATAGCACGACCTGAGCAGCTTCATAGCACGACCTGAGCAGCTTCATAGCACGACCTGAGCAGCTTCATAGCACGACCTGAGCAGCTTCATAGCACTACCTGAGCAGCTTCATAGCACTACCTGAGCAGCTTCATAGCACTACCTGAGCAGCTTCATAGCACGACCTGAGCAGCTTCATAGCACTACCTGAGCAGCTTCATAGCACGACCTGTGCAGCTTCATAGCACGGCATGAGCAGCTTCATAGCACGACATGAGCAGCATCATAGCACGACTTGAGCAGCTTCATAGCACTACCTGAGCAGCTTCATAGCACTACCTGAGCAGCTTCATAGCACGACCTGAGCAGCTTCATAGCACTACCTGAGCAGCTTCATAGCACTACCTGAGCAGCTTCATAGCACGACCTGAGCAGCTTCATAGCACTACCTGAGCAGCTTCATAGCACTACCTGAGCAGCTTCATAGCACGACCTGAGCAGCTTCATAGCACGACCTGAGCAGCTTCACAGCACTACCTGAGCAGCGTCATTGCACTACCTGAGCAGCTTCATAGCACTACCTTAGCAGCTTTATAGAACGACCTGAGCAGCTTCATAGCACTACTTGAGCAGTTTCATAGCACGACCTGAGCAGCTTCACAGCACTACCTGAGCAGCTTCATAGCACTACCTGAGCAACTTCACAGCACTACCTGAGCAGCGTCATTGCACTATCTGAGCAGTTTCATGGCACTACCTGAGCAGCTTCATAGGACTACCTGTGCAGCTTCATAGTACGACCTGAGCAGCTTCATAGCACTACCTGAGCAGCTTCATAGGACTACCTGTGCAGCTTCATAGCACTACCTGAGCAGCTTCATAGCACTACCTGATCAGCTTTGCTAAGTTTTAAGAACTCTTATCAAACACTGGGCCTCATTAGGAGGCAGGCGGCCACGTAATGAACGGTGCCGGTACGGGACCGGCACTGTTCATTACTGGCTGCCCTATTACGAGGACTGCTGCGGGACCCGCTAAGGAACTCCTGGTCAGACCAGGCATCCATAGCGGGTCCCTCTAGCAGGCCAGGATGGTAGCAGCGGTACCGTTATGCTACCATCCTCCCCATTCCCATTGAGCCCTATTGGGATGTGCCGTGTCAGGGTTCCGAGAAAGGGATTTACCGGGCCCTCCAAGGTTGGAATGGCCCAGTAAGTCCCTTTATGTGGGACCCGGACCTGGAACCCGGTATGGAGGCCGCTTTTATCGGCATGGCTACCTCCATACTTGTAATGAGGCCCACTGTGTTTGCTAATGATACAATGCTTTCACCACACAGACGGCCCTGCGTTCCTACTCATGACAAGGTGTTCTGATATGTGGACCCACCACACGAACGCCCGCGAGGAAGCTAGGGCTATCACCAGGAAACCAGACTTCAAAACTAATTTGCTCCCTTCTGTCCTTATAACCCATGCATGCAAACACAGTGCATTGCGTCTGGGGGGCCAGTTGGCTCCTGTTTTTTCTTTGCATGTTGGTATTTGAGCTTGACTTTCTTTTTTTTTGGTAGCTCCGCTTAGTGAGTTGGAACAGGGAGGCAGTGAAGTGCCCACTGGTGTCGGTCGTGGGGATGGAGCGAGTGGGGCGTCTGAGGAGTGTGTTCGTCGTGCATCGGGTAGTAGCGATGCGGGGCGTGTGTTTCGGGTGCGGGCACCTCCTGTTAGGATGAAAGATGATATCTGGGAGGGTGGTTGTGGGTAGTGCGTGCGTGTGAGTTCTCATGGTAAAATGTTTATGCATTTGTTGTTCTCACTTTGTGGGCGTCTCCACAGTATGTTACATTCCAATGTTTGCATTATTCTGTGGTGTTCTTTGGTCACCAAGAAGCATTTTGTTTGAAGCATTTAGTTTGTCAGTTCCTTTCTATTTCTCACAAATGATGTGTTACTTCGGTCTAGTTGTTGTTGTGCGTTTTGTCTGTTATTGCCATTTGCGATATCTCGCTAAGGGGGAGGGGGGGAGTGTAATGTAACGCTGGCTCGCGATGTTTAAAGGGGAAATCCCAGTATTCCGGGAAATAACAGGACTAAACCACCCCCCCCCCCCCAAAGGAACGTAGCCCTTTGGCAGGTTGATCATGGCGGATTTGATTGTTGTCTCCTAGCAGGGTGGCAGGACGATAGTTGTGTTAAAAAGAGGTTCCCACTCTGTCAGCTGAAAAGTCTAATATGGACCTCAAGTGGCCGAATGTTGGTTCATTGGGCTTTGAAGAAACCCAAGGGAATCAAGCAATGGGCCGACCTCCCAGGTTCGGTCATGGCCATATCTTCCCCGTATCAGCCCCTGTCATATTCTCACTTCAGATGGGGTAAGTGGGCTGGAGCCAGGCTAGAACCGGTGCTGTGGTGGTGTCATCTCAGCTACAATCTGACTCTGTGTGACGTTCAGGGACTCACTGGCCCTCCTCACAGCTCAGGCTCTGAGCCCCAACTCAACGTCAAGAGTTTTATTTAAGTTAGACATGGAAGGGTCCAGGCTTGAGCCAGACATGTGCGGATCTGCTGCTGCTGTGCTCTCCCGCCATTCTGTGATTGACAGGGACCAGAGCTCATCATTAAGTGTGAACGATGGCAACCCACTGGACCCCCATTCATCAGCTCTGAGAATCAGCTGGCAAACGCAGAACATTCACACGCTGACATCCCAAGGGGACCGCACAGCATTCCATTAATGACGTCACAACCCTACCAGTCGCTCAGGTGTGCGTGCCTTCACCCGGGACCCACCAGCTCCCAGCCACACTTGAGGATGTATTCAGAAACGAGGGGCACCCGGGACAAGTCCCAGCACGTGGCACTGAAACTGACGAAAAGCCAATCTATTGTGTAACACCTTTCATGTCAGTGCAAGGCGCAAAGGTTGTCAATGTCACGGGCATGACATTTCATGACATTTCATGATATATGTCCAGCAACATGGAATGGTAGACAAGGCTGCAGATGTGACATGCATTGGAGTCGGGCAGTTTTACCGATAACGCGTATTATTCTACAAATCAGCTGCAATGAGTACTCCTGTGGTGGGAAAGTGAGAACACATGCTAATACTTCATACATGTTCCAATTCACGGCTCACGGGTGCCCGACCAAAAGACCAGAGCAAAGGACCTGATACCAGAGGATGTGTGTCTCCTCTCTGTTACTAACACACAGACACACACACACACACACCTGGTTCAGGTGCCTGGACAGGAGGCCAGGATTCGGAAGAGTTCCCAGGAAACCGCTGAAGGGCTCATGAAACAAGGTGGACTTTAGCTTATGGTGCCCAAGTGGGGCAGTTTATGGAGGTGAACAGTGATTTGGGGAGAAGCCCACCCTTGATAAGGACCCTGCACTTGGTAGTCACTTGAGTCTTAGTGTCTAGAATCACCTCAGAGGGATCGGAAGGAGAAGCATCATGTGAGTGCTTTCATGACAGAGTCACAACTTGAGAAAGTGCACACGTGCGATTAGCAGGCAAGCAAGCTGCCTTCGGGGCCGCTCAGATGTCGCGTGAAGTGCAACTGAGGGGAGGGCCAGCGCGTGTGCACGGGACTCCATGCTCTTGCCATATGTTGAGGCTTTGTGCCAGTGGTAGATAGGCCTCAATACGAGACTACTCTTCTT
This sequence comes from Ambystoma mexicanum, assembly GCA_002915635.3. Lineage (NCBI taxonomy): Eukaryota > Metazoa > Chordata > Amphibia > Caudata > Ambystomatidae > Ambystoma > Ambystoma mexicanum. The sequence continues at coordinate 4,676,392 of CM030324.1, forward strand.
GTGGGGTCTCTTTGCCGGTGATAGAAGGCTGGTGGCAAAACGCCAGCAGCACCGCTGACTTCTCCCCCCTCCCCAGACCGCCCCCCAAGCACGGGTATAGGAATGGGTGTAGATGGTGAGTGTGAGGCCCTGTCTGACACCGCATGGCACCCTACCCTCATCTGCACACTACATGGCTACGTCCACTCTGGCATCAGTGAAAGGTCTCATATTTAAGAGTTCCACCTTCACGCGGAGGCCACAGTGCAGAGAAGGGCTCTCTAACTCTTCAAATCTGATCTTTACAGTGAAACCTCAAAATGAGACAATATGGGGACTGGCCTGAAAGAGAAGGTGGGGTAATTACCCCATGAATGCCTGTCAATCATCGTCACCACGCACAGCAGACCGCTGCGCCCAGACTTGCAGGGCCCATTGTGTCCCCCTGTTGTGCGGCACTTGCAGGTCAAAGGTGATGAAGATTAAACCAATCTGCATCACCTTTGACCTGTGCTAGGGTAGCAGGTCTGCATGGCCTTTGACCTGTGCTAGGGTAGCAGGTCTGCATCGCCTTTGATCTTTGCTAGGGTAGCAGGTCTGCATCCCCTTTGATCTTTGCTAGGGTAGCAGGTCTGCATCGCCTTTGATCTTTGCTAGGGTAGCAGGTCTGCATCCCCTTTGATCTTTGCTAGGGTAGCAGGTCTGCATCGCCTTTGACCTGTGCTAGGGTAGCAGGTCTGCATCGCTTTTGACCTGTGCTAGGATAGCAGGTCTGCATCACCTTTGATCTTTGCTAGGGCAGCAGGTCTGCATCGCCTTTGACCTGTGCTAGGGTAGCAGGTCTGCATCGCTTTTGACCTTTCCTAGGGTAGCAGGTCTGCATCACCTTTGATCTTTGCTAGGGGAGCAGGTCTGCATTGCCTTTGATCTATGCTAGGGTAGCAGGTCTGCATCGCCTTTGACCTGTGCATGGGTAGCAGGTCTGCATCGCCTTTGATCTTTACTAGGGTAGCAGGTCTGCATAGCCTGTAATCTTTGCAAGAGTAGCAGGTCTGCATTGCCTTTGATCTTTGCTAGGGTAGCAGGTCTGCATAGCCTTCGATCTTTGCAAGAGTAGCAGGTCTGCTGCGCCTTTGGTCTGTGCTAGGGTAGCAGGTCTGCATAGCCTTTGATCTGTGCTAGGGTAGCAGGTCTGCATCGCCTTTGACCTGTGCTATGGTAGTAGGTCTGCATCGCCTTTGATCTGTGCTAAGGTAGCAGGTCTGCATCGCCTTTGATCTTTGCTAGGGTAGCAAGTCTGCATCGCCTTTGACCTGTGCTAGGGTAGTAGGTCTGCATCACCTTTGATCTGTGCTAGGGTAGCAGGTCTGCATTGCCTTTGATCTGTGCTAGGGTAGCAGGTCTGCATCGCCTTTGATCTTTGCTAGCGTAGCAGGTCTGCATAGCCTTTGATCTTTGCAAGAGTAGCAGGTCTGCTTCGTCTTTGATCTGTGCTAAGGTAGCAGGTCTGCATAACCTTTGATCTTTGCAAGGGTAGCAGGTCTGCATAGCCTGTGATCTTTGCAAGGGTAGCAGGTCTGCATTGCCTTTGATCTATGCTAGGGTACCAGGTCGGCATAGCCTTTGATCTTTGCAAGAGTATCAGGTCTGCATCGCCTTTGATCTGTGCTAGAGTACCAGGTCTGCATAGCCTTTGATCTTTGCAAAAGTATCAGGTCTGCATAGCCTTTGATCTTTGCAAGAGTAGCAGGTCTGCATCACCTTTGATCTTTGCAAGGGTAGCAGGTCTGCCTAGCCTTTGATCTTTGCAAGAGTAACAGGTCTGCATCGCCTTTGTTCTTTGCAAGGGTAGCAGGTCTGCATCGCCTTTGATCTTTGCTAGGGTAGCAGGTCTGCATCGCCTTTGATCTGTGCTAGGGTAGCAGGTCTGCATCGCCTTGGATCTTTGCTAGGGTAGCAGGTCTGCATAGCGAGGTTAGCAGGTCTGCATAGCCTTTGATCTTTGCTAGGGTAGCAGGTCTGCATAGACTTTGATCTTTGCAAGGGTACCAGGTCTGCATAGCCTTTGATATTTGCAAGAGTAGCAGGTCTGCATCGCCTTTGATCTTTGCTAGGGTAGCAGGTCTGCATCGCTTTTGACCTGTGCTAGGATAGCAGGTCTGCATCCCCTTTGATCTTTGCTAGGGTAGCAGGTCTGCATCGCCTTTGACCTGTGCTAGGGTAGCAGGTCTGCATCGCTTTTGACCTGTGCTAGGATAGCAGGTCTGCATCACCTTTGATCTTTGCTAGGGCAGCAGGTCTGCATCGCCTTTGACCTGTGCTAGGGTAGCAGGTCTGCATCGCTTTTGACCTGTCCTAGGGTAGCAGGTCTGCATCACCTTTGATCTTTGCTAGGGGAGCAGGTCTGCATTGCCTTTGATCTATGCTAGGGTAGCAGGTCTGCATCGCCTTTGACCTGTGCATGGGTAGCAGGTCTGCATCGCCTTTGATCTTTGCTAGGGTAGCAGGTCTGCATAGCCTTCGATCTTTGCAAGAGTAGCAGGTCTGCTTCGCCTTTGGTCTGTGCTAGGGTAGCAGGTCTGCATAACCTTTGATCTGTGCTAGGGTAGCAGGTCTGCATCGCCTTTGACCTGTGCTATGGTAGTAGGTCTGCATCGCCTTTGATCTGTGCTAAGGTAGCAGGTCTGCATCGCCTTTGATCTTTGCTAGGGTAGCAAGTCTGCATCGCCTTTGACCTGTGCTAGGGTAGTAGGTCTGCATCACCTTTGATCTGTGCTAGGGTAGCAGGTCTGCATTGCCTTTGATCTGTGCTAGGGTAGCAGGTCTGCATCGCCTTTGATCTTTGCTAGCGTAGCAGGTCTGCATAGCCTTTGATCTTTGCAAGAGTAGCAGGTCTGCTTCGTCTTTGATCTGTGCTAAGGTAGCAGGTCTGCATAACCTTTGATCTTTGCAAGGGTAGCAGGTCTGCATAGCCTGTGATCTTTGCAAGGGTAGCAGGTCTGCATTGCCTTTGATCTATGCTAGGGTACCAGGTCGGCATAGCCTTTGATCTTTGCAAGAGTATCAGGTCTGCATCACCTTGGATCTGTGCTAGAGTACCAGGTCTGCATAGCCTTTGATCTTTGCAAGAGTATCAGGTCTGCATAGCCTTTGATCTTTGCAAGAGTAGCAGGTCTGCATCACCTTTGATCTTTGCAAGGGTAGCAGGTCTGCCTAGCCTTTGATCTTTGCAAGAGTAACAGGTCTGCATCGCCTTTGTTCTTTGCAAGGGTAGCAGGTCTGCATCGCCTTTGATCTTTGCTAGGGTAGCAGGTCTGCATCGCCTTTGATCTGTGCTAGGGTAGCAGGTCTGCATCGCCTTGGATCTTTGCTAGGGTAGCAGGTCTGCATAGCGAGGGTAGCAGGTCTGCATAGCCTTTGATCTTTGCTAGGGTAGCAGGTCTGCATAGACTTTGATCTTTGCAAGGGTACCAGGTCTGCATAGCCTTTGATATTTGCAAGAGTAGCGGGTCTGCATCGCCTTTGATCTTTTCTAGGGTACCAGGTCTGCATAGCCTTTGATCTTTGCAAGAGTAGCAGGTCTGCATCGCCTAAGATCTGTGCTAGGGTAGGTGTCATTTTCCAAGATTAACCCTTGGAGCTGCTTCAAGAGAGATCCAGGTCAACTCCCACCTGATTCCCCTTCCCTGATTTCCCTGCAGGAACCAGGCTCTTTCTAAGTGATGTCCCTAAACACCTAGGTGGTGGTGTGTTCCCCCTTACTTCGAGAGAAGGGGCGACTCTTATGTGCTGGCAGAGAATATTTAGGAGACACATGTGTTTCTCACTGTGTATTTTGCGCGCCCTAAACCTGAACACACATTATTTACGAGACACATTTTTACAGGCAGAGAACCCGGTTACAGAAAATCATCATTATTTTTTGGAATAATTAATTTAAGACCGAACCTTCCATCTATCTTTTGATTGTGGCCATGACATATTTTTTGCATAAAGTGTTTATTTAGAACAAACCATTTTGGATTCGGCTGAGGGGGAAGTCTAAATTTGCAGTTGTCGAATTTCTTTTTTAAAAAGAATGACTCCCCTTTAACACCTCTTTCAATATTCTTTCCCCTGTTTGGAAACACAGTCCTCTAACAAAATAAGTTTCCCTGAAGTGGTGATAGACCAATGGTTAGGATTCTCTAAGGGCAGTCCTATGGCCAATCCTACCCCGGCCGTCCTATCGAGGCTTACATGCTTAGCAATCACTGCCACTAAAACCTGCCCCGCCCATCCTGTGGGGGTGAATATGCTTAGCAATCACTGCCACTAAAACCTACCCCGGCCATCCTGTGGGGGTGAATATGCTTACTATCACTGCCACTAAAACCTGCCCCGCCCATCCTGTGGGGGTGAATATGCTTAGCAATCACTGCCACTAAAACCTGCCCCGCCCATCCTGTGGGGGTGAATATGCTTAGCAATCACTGCCACTAAAACCTACCCCGGCCATCCTGTGGGGGTGAATATGCTTACTATCACTGCCACTAAAACCTGCCCCGCCCATCCTGTGGGGGTGAATATGCTTAGCAATCACTGCCACTAAAACCTGCCCCGCCCATCCTGTGGGGGTGAATATGCTTAGCAATCACTGCCACTAAAACCTACCCCGGCCATCCTGTGGGGGTGAATATGCTTACTATCACTGCCACTAAAACCTGCCCCGCCCATCCTGTGGGGGTGAATATGCTTAGCAATCACTGCCACTAAAACCTACCCCGGCCATCCTGTGGGGGTGAATATGCCTACTATCACTGCCACTAAAACCTGCCCCGCCCATCCTGTGGGGGTGAATATGCTTAGCAATCACTGCCACTAAAACCTTCCCCGCCCATCCTGTGGGGTGAATATGCTTAGCAATCACTGCACTAAAACCTACCCCGGCCATCCTGTGGGGTGAATATGCCTACTATCACTGCCACTAAAACCTGCCCGCCCATCCTGTGGGGTGAATATGCTTAGCAATCACTGCCACTAAAACCTTCCCCGCCCGTCCTGTGGGGGTGAATATGCTTAGCAATCACTGCCACTAAAACCTACCCCGGCCATCCTGTGGGGGTGAATATGCTTACTATCACTGCCACTAAAACCTGCCCCGCCCATCCTGAGGGGGTGAATATGCTTAGCAATCACTGCCACTAAAACCTGCCCCGCCCATCCTGTGGGGGTGAATATGCTTAGCAATCACTGCCACTAAAACCTACCCCGGCCATCCTGTGGGGTGAATATGCTTACTATCACTGCCACTAAAACCTACCCCCGCCATCCTGTGGGGGTGAATATGCTTAGCAATCACTGCCACTAAAACCTGCCCCGCCCATCCTGTGGGGGTGAATATGCTTAGCAATCACTGCCACTAAAACCTACCCCGGCCATCCTGTGGGGGTGAATATGCTTACAATCACTGCCACTAAAACCTGCCCCGGCCATCCTGTGGGGGTGAATATGCTTAGCAATCACTGCCACTAAAACCTACCCCGGCCATCCTGTGGGGGTGAATATGTCTACTATCACAGCCACTAAAACCTGCCCCGCCCATCCTGTGGGGGTGAATATGCTTAGCAATCACTGCCACTAAAACCTTCCCCGCCCGTCCTGTGGGGGTGAATATGCTTAGCAATCACTGCCACTAAAACATACCCCGGCCATCCTGTGGGGGTGAATATGCCTACTATCACTGCCACTAAAACCTGCCCCACCCATCCTGTGGGGGTGAATATGCTTAGCAATCACTGCCACTAAAACCTACCCGCGCCATCCTGTGGGGGTGAATATGCTTACTATCACTGCCACTAAAACCTACCCGCATCCTGTGGGGGTGAATATGCTTAGCAATCACTCCCACTAAAAACTGCCCCAGCCATCCTGTGGGGGTGAATATGCTTAGCAATCACTGCCACTAAAACCTACCCCGGCCATCCTGTGGGGGTGAATATGCTTAGCAATCACTGCCACTAAAATCTGCCCGGCCATCCTGTGGGGGTGAATATGCTTACAATCACTGCCACTAAAACCTACCCCAGCTATCCTGTGGGGGTGAATATGCTTAGCCATCACTGCCACTAAAATCTACCCCGGCAATCCTGCGGGTGAATATGCTTAGCCATCATTGCCACTAAAATCTACACCGGCCATCCTGTGGGGGTTAATATGCTTACAATCAGTGCCACTAAAATCTACCCCGGCCATCCTGCGGGGGTGAATATGCTTACAATTACTGCCACTAACACCTATCCCGGCCATCTTGTGGGGTGAATATGCTTAGCAATCACTGTCACTAAAACCTACCCCAGCCATCCTGTGGGGGTGAATATGCCTACTATCACTGCCACTAAAACCTGCCTCGCCCATCCTGTGGGGGTGAATATGCCTAGCAATCACTGCCACTAAAACCTACCCCGCCCATCCTGCGGGGGTGAATATGCTTAGCAATCACTGCCACTAAAACCTGCCCCACCCATCCTGTGGGGGTGAATATTCTTCGCAATCACTGCCACTAAAATCTACCCCGGCCATCCTGTGGGGGTGAATATGCCTACTATCACTGCCACTAAAACCTGCCCAGCCCATCCTGTGGGGGTGAATATGCTTAGCAATCACTGCCACTAAAACCTACCCCGGCCATCCTGTGGGGGTGAATATGCCTACTATCACTGCCACTAAAACCTGCCCCTGCCATTCTGTGGGGGTGAATATGCCTACTATCACTGCCACTAAAACCTGCCCTGCCCATCCTGTGGGGGTGAATATGCTTAGCAATCACTGCCACTAAAACCTACCCCGGCCATCCCATGGGGGTTAACATGCTTAGCAATCACTGCCACTAAAACCTGCCCTGCCCATCCTGTGGGGGTGAATATGCCTAGCAATCACTGCCACTAAAACCTGCCCCTGCCATCCTGTGGGGGTGAATATGCTTAGCAATCACTGCCACTAAAACCTGCCCTGCCCATCCTGTGGGGGTGAATATGCTTACAATCACTTCCACTAAAACCTGCCCCTGCCATTCTGTGGGGGTGAATATGCCTACTATCACTGCCACTAAAACATGCCCGGCCCATCCTGTGGGGGTGAATATGCTTAGCAAACACTGCCACTAAAACCTACCCCGGCCATCCTGTGGGGGTGAATATGCTTAGCAATCACTGCCACTAAAACCTTCCCCGTGGCCATCCTGTGGGGGTGAATATGCTTAGCAATCACTGCCACTAAAACCTACCCCTGCCACCCTGTCGGGTGAATATGCTTACAATCGCTGCCACTAAAACCTACCCTGGCCATTTTGTGGGGGTGAATATGCTTAGCAATCACTGCCACTAAAACCTGCCCCGCCCATCCTGTGGGGGTGAATATGCTTACAATCACTGCCACTAAAACCTGCCCCTGCCATTCTGTGGGGGTGAATATGCCTACTATCACTGCCACTAAAACCTGCCCTGCCCATCCTGTGGGGGTGAATATGCTTAGCAAAAACTGCCACTAAAACCTACCCCGGCCATCCTGTTGGGTGAATATGCTTAGCAATCACTGCACTAAAACTTCCCGGCCATCCTGTGGGGTGAATATGCTTAGCAATCACTGCCACTAAAACCTACCCCGCCATCCTTGTGGGGTGAATATGCCTACTATCACTGCCACTAAAACCTGTTCCTCCAATCCTGTGGGGGTGAATATGCTTAGTAATCACTGCCACTAAAACCTGCCCCGCCCATCCTGTGGGGGTGAATATGCTTAGCAATCACTGCCACTAAAACCTACCCCGGCCATCCTGTGGGGGTGAATATGCTTACAATCGCTGCCACAAAAACATACCCTGGCCATTTTGTGGGGGTGAATATGCTTACAATTATTGCTACTAAAACCTACCCCAGCTATCCTGTGGAGGTGAATATGCTTAGCCATCACTGCCACTAAAATCTACCCCGGGAATCCTGCGGGGTGAATATGCTTAGCCATCATTGCCACTAAAATCTACACCGGCCATCCTGTGGGGGTGAATATGCTTACAATCAGTGCCACTAAAACCTACACCGGCCATCATGTGGGGGGTTATTAGGCTTAGCAATCACTCCCACTAAAAACTGCCCCAGCCATCCTGTGGGGGTGAATATGCTTAGCAATCACTGCCACTAAAACCTACCCCTGCCATCCTGTCGGGTCAATATGCTTACAATCGCTGCCACTAAAACATACCCTGGCCATTTTGTGGGGGTGAATATGCTTACAATTACTGCTACTAAAACCTACCCCAGCTATCCTGTGGAGGTGAATATGCTTAGCCATCACTGCCACTAAAATCTACCCCGGGAATCCTGCGGGGTGAATATGCTTAGCCATCATTGCCACTAAAATCTACACAGGCCATCCTGTGGGGGTGAATATGCTTACAATCAGTGCCACTAAAACCTACCCCGGCCATCCTGCGGGGGTGAATATGCTTACAATTGCTGCCACTAACACCTATCCCGGCCATCCGGTGGGGTGAATATGCTTAGCAATCACTGTCACTAAAACCTACCCCAGCCATCATGTGGGGGTGAATATGCCTACTATCACTGCCACTAAAACCTGCCTCGCCCATCCTGTGGGGGTCAATATGCTTAGCAATGACTGCCACTAAAACCTACCCCGGCCATCATGTGGGGGTGAATGTGCTTACAATCTCTGTAACTAAAACCTACCCTACCCATCCTGTGGGGGTGAATATGCTTAGCAACCACTAACACTAAAACCTACACCGGCCATCATGTGGGGTGTTATTAGGCTTAGCAATCACTGCCACTAAAACCTATCCCAGCCATCCTGTGGGGGTGAATATGGTAAGCAATCACTGCCACTAAAACCTTCCCTGGTCATCCTGTGGGCGTGAATATGCTTAGCAATCACTGCCACTAAAACCTGCCCGGCCATCCTGTGGGGGTGAATATGCTTATCAATCACTGTCACTAAAACCTACCCCGGCCACCCTGTGGGGGTGAATATGCTTAGTAATCACTGCCACTTAAACCTACCCCGGCCACCCTGTGGGGTGAATATGCTTAACAATCACTGCCCCTAAAACCTGCCCCGCCATCCTGTGGGGGTGAATATGCTTAGCAATCTCTCCCACTACAACCTGCCCCGGCCATCCTGTGGGGGTGATTATGCTTAGCAATCACTGCCACTAAAACTTACCGTGGCCATCCTGTGGGGGTGAATACGCTTAGCAATCACTGCCACTAAAACCTACCCCTGCCACCCTGTGGGGGTGAATATGATTAACAATCACTCCCATTAAAACCTACCCGGCCATCCCTGTGGGGGTGAATATGCTTAGCAATCACTGCCACTAAAACCTACCCGGCCATCCTGTGGGGGTGAATATGCTTAGCAATCACTGCCACTAAAACCTGCCCGCCATCCTGTGGGGGTGAATATGCTTAGCAATCACTGCCACTAAAACCTGCCCGGCCATCCTGTGGGGTGAATATGCTTACAATCACTGCCACTAAAACCTACCCCGGCCATCCTGTGGGGGTGAATATGCTTAGCAATCACTGCCACTAAAACCTGCCCCGCCCATCCTGTGGGGGTGAATATGCTTAGCAATCACTGCCACTAAAACCTACCCCGGCCATCCTGTGGGGGTGAATATGCTTAGCAATCACTGCCACTAAAACCTACCCCGGCCATCCTGTGGGGGTGAATATGCTTAGCAATCACTGCCACTAAAACCTACCCCGGCCATCCTGTGGGGGTGAATATGCTTAGCAATCACTGCCACTAAAACCTGCCCGGCCCATCCTGTGGGGGTGAATATGCTTAGCAATCACTGCCACTAAAACCTACCCGGCCATCCTGTGGGGTGAATATGCTTAGCAATCACTGCCACTAAAACCTGCCCCGCCCATCCTGTGGGGTGAATATGCTTAGCAATCACTGCCACTAAAACCTTCCCCGCCCTCCTGTGGGGTGAATATGCTTAGCAATCACTGCCACTAAAACTGCCCCGCCCATCCTGTGGGGTGAATATGCTTAGCAATCACTGCCACTAAAACCTGCCCCGCCCATCCTGTGGGGGTGAATATGCTTAGCAATCACTGCCACTAAAACCTAGCCCGCGCATCCTGTGGGGTGAATATGCTTAGCAATCACTGCCACTAAAACCTACCCCTGCCATCCTGTGGGGTGAATATGCTTACAATCACTGCCACTAAAACCTACCCGGCCATCCTTGTGGGGTGAATATGCTTACAATCACTGCCACTAAAACCTACCCCAGCATCCTGTGGGGTGAATATGCTTAGCCATCACTGCCACTAAAACCTACCCGGCATCCTGGGGTGAATATGCTTAGCAATCACTGCCACTAAAACCTACCCCGGCCATCCTGTGGGGGTGAATATGCTTACAATCACTGCCACTAAAACCTACCCCGGCCATCCTGTGGGGTGAATATGCTACAATCACTGCCACTAAAACCTGCCCGGCCATCCTGTGGGGTGAATATGCTTAGCAATCACTGCACTAAAACCTACCCGCCATCCTGTGGGGTGAATATGCTTACAATCACTGCCACTAAAACCTGCCCGCCATCCTGTGGGGTGAATATGCTTAGCAATCACTGCCACTAAAACCTGCCCGCCATCCTGTGGGGGTGAATATGCTTAGCAATCACTGCCACTAAAACCTTCCCCCGCCCATCCTGTGGGGGTGAATATGCTTAGCAATCACTGCCACTAAAACCTACCCCGGCCATCCTGTGGGGGTGAATATGCTTACTATCACTGCCACTAAAACCTGCCCCGCCCATCCTGTGGGGGTGAATATGCTTAGCAATCACTGCCACTAAAACCTACCCCGGCCATCCTGTGGGGGTGAATATGCTTAGCAATCACTGCCACTAAAACCTTCCCCGTGGCCATCCTGAGGGGGTGAATATGCTTAGCAATCACTGCCACTAAAACCTACCCCTGCCACCCTGTCGGGTGAATATGCTTACAATCGCTGCCACTAAAACCTACCCTGGCCATTTTGTGGGGGTGAATATGCTTAGCAATCACTGCCACTAAACCTGCCCCGCCCATCCTGTGGGGGTGAATATGCTTACAATCACTGCCACTAAAACCTGCCCCTGCCATTCTGTGGGGGTGAATATGCCTACTATCACTGCCACTAAAACCTGCCCTGCCCATCCTGTGGGGGTGAATATGCTTAGCAAAAACTGCCACTAAAACCTACCCCGGCCATCCTGTTGGGTTGAATATGCTTAGCAATCACTGCCACTAAAACCTTCCCCGTGGCCATCCTGTGGGGGTGAATATGCTTAGCAATCACTGCCACTAAAACCTACCCCGGCCATCCTGTGGGGGTGAATATGCCTACTATCACTGCCACTAAAACCTGTTCCTCCCATCCTGTGGGGGTGAATATGCTTAGTAATCACTGCCACTAAAACCTGCCCCGCCCATCCTGTGGGGGTGAATATGCTTAGCAATCACTGCCACTAAAACCTACCCCGGCCATCCTGTGGGGGTGAATATGCTTACAATCGCTGCCACAAAAACATACCCTGGCCATTTTGTGGGGGTGAATATGCTTACAATTACTTGCTACTAAAACCTACCCCAGCTATCCTGTGGGGTGAATATGCTTAGCCATCACTGCACTAAAATCTACCCCGGCATCCTGCGGGTGAATATGCTTAGCATCATTGCCACAAATCTACACCGGCCATCCTGTGGGGTGAATATGCTTACAATCACGTGCCACTAAAACCTACCCCATCTGTGGGGGTGAATATGCTTAGCAATCACTGCCACTAAAAACTGCCCCAGCCATCCTGTGGGGTGAATATGCTTAGCAATCACTGCCACTAAAACCTACCCCTGCCATCCTGTCGGGGTCAATATGCTTACAATCCGCTGCCACTAAAACATACCCTGGCCATTTTGTGGGGTGAATATGCTTACAATTACTGCTACTAAAACCTACCCCAGCTATCCTGTGGAGGTGAATATGCTTAGCCATCACTGCCACTAAAATCTACCCTGGGAATCCTGCGGGGTGAATATGCTTAGCCATCATTGCCACTAAAATCTACACAGGCCATCCTGTGGGGGTGAATATGCTTACAATCAGTCCCACTAAAACCTACCCCGGCCATCCTGCGGGGGTGAATATGCTTACAATTGCTGCCACTAACACCTATCCCGGCCATCCGGTGGGGTGAATATGCTTAGCAATCACTGTCACTAAAACCTACCCCAGCCATCCTGTGGGGGTGAATATGCCTACAATCACTGCCACTAAAACCTGCCCGCCCATCCTGTGGGGGTCAATATGCTTAGCAATGACTGCCACTAAAACCTACCCCGCCATCATGTGGGGTGAATGTGCTTACAATCACTGCTAACTAAAACCTACCCTACCCATCCTGTGGGGGTGAATATGCTTAGCAACCACTGCCACTAAAACCTACACCGGCCATCCTGTGGGGTGTATTAGGCTTAGCAATCACTGCACTAAAACCTATCCCAGCCATCCTGTGGGGTGAATATGCTTAGCAATCACTGCCACTAAAACCTTCCCTGGTCATCCTGTGGGGTGAATATGCTTAGCAATCACTGCCACTAAAACCTGCCCCGGCCATCCTGTGGGGGGGTGAATATGCTTATCAATCACTGTCACTAAAACCTACCCCGGCCACCCTGTGGGGGTGAATATGCTTAGTAATCACTGCCACTTAAACCTACCCGGCCACCCTGTGGGGTGAATATGCTTAACAATCACTGCCCCTAAAACCTACCCCGGCCACCCTGTGGGGGTGAATATGATTAACAATCACTCCCATTAAAACCTACCCCGGCCACCCTGTGGGGGTGAATATGCTTAGCAATCACTGCCACTAAAACCTACCCCAGCCATCCTGTGGGGGTGAATATGGTAAGCAATCACTGCCACTAAAACCTTCCCTGGTCATCCTGTGGGCGTGAATATGCTTAGCAATCACTGCCACTAAAACCTGCCCGGCCATCCTGTGGGGGTGAATATGCTTATCAATCACTGTCACTAAAACCTACCACGGCCACCCTGTGGGGGTGAATATGCTTAGCAATCTCTCCCACTAAAACCTGCCCCGGCCATCCTGTGGGGGTGAATATGCTTAGCAATCACTGCCACTAAAACCTGCCCTGCCCATCCTGTGGGGGTGAATATGCTTAGCAAACACTGCCACTAAAACCTACCCCGGCCATCCTGTGGGGGTGAATATGCTTAGCAATCACTGCCACTAAAACCTACCCCGGCCATCCTGTGGGGGTGAATATGCTTAGCAATCACTGCCACTAAAACCTTCCCCGTGGCCATCCTGTGGGGGTGAATATGCTTAGCAATCACTGCCACTAAAACCTACCCCGGCCATCCTGTGGGGGTGAATATGCCTACTATCACTGCCACTAAAACCTGCCCCGCCCATCCTGTGGGGGTGAATATGCTTAGCAATCACTGCCACTAAAACCTTCCCCGCCCGTCCTGTGGGGGTGAATATGCTTAGCAATCACTGCCACTAAAATCTGCCCCGCCCATCCTGTGGGGGTGAATATGCTTAGCAATCACTGCCACTAAAACCTACCCCGGCCATCCTGGGGGGGTGAATATGCTTAGCAATCACTCCCACTAAAAACTGCCCCAGACATCCTGTGGGGGTGAATATGCTTAGCAATCTCTGCCACTAAAACCTACCCCTGCCATCCTGTGGGGTGAATATGCTTACAATCGCTGCCACTAAAACCTACCATGGCCATCTTGTGGGGGTGAATATGCTTACAATTACTGCTACTAAAACCTACCCCAGCTATCCTGTGGGGGTGAATATGCTTAGCCATCACTGCCACTAAAATCTACCCCGGGAATCCTGCGGGGTGAATATGCTTAGCCATCATTGCCACTAAAATCTACACCGGCCATCCTGTGGGGGTGAATATGCTTACAATCAGTGCCACTAAAACCTACCCCGGCCATCCTGTGGGGGTGAATATGCTTACAATTACTGCCACTAACACCTATCCTGGCCATCCTGTGGGGTGAATATGCTTAGCAATCACTGTCACTAAAACCTACCCCAGCCATCCTGTGGGGGTGAATATGCCTACTATCACTGCCACTAAAACCTGCCTCGCCCATCCTGTGGGGGTGAATATGCCCAGCAATCACCGCCACTAAAACCTGCCCCGCCCATCCTGCGGGGGTGAATATGCTTAGCAATCACTGCCACTAAAACCTGCCCCGCCCATCCTGTGGGGGTGAATATGCTTAGCAATCACTGCCACTAAAACCTGCCCCGCCCATCCTGTGGGGGTGAATATGCTTAGCAATCACTGCCACTAAAACCTACCCCGGCCATCCTGTGGGGGTGAATATGCCTACTATCACTGCCACCAAAAACCTGCCCCCGCCATTCTGTGGGGGTGAATATGCCTACTATCACTGCCACTAAAACCTGCCCCGCCCATCCTGTGGGGGTGAATATGCTTAGCAATCACTGCCACTAAAACCTACCCTGGCCATCCCATGGGGGTTAACATTATTAGCAATCACTGCCACTAAAACCTGCCCCGCCCATCCTGTGGGGTGAATATGCCTAGCAATCACTGCCACTAAAACCTGCCCCGCCCATCCTGTGGGGGTGAATATGCTTAGCAATCACTGCCACTAAAACCTGCCCCGCCCATCCTGTGGGGGTGAATATGCTTACAATTACTGCCACTAAAACCTGCCCCTGCCATTCTGTGGCAGTGAATATGCCTACTATCACTGCCACTAAAACCTGCCCTGCCCATCCTGTGGGGGTGAATATGCTTAGCAAACACTGCCACTAAAACCTACCCCGGCCATCCTGTTGGGGTGAATATGCTTAGCAATCACTGCCACTAAAACCTTCCCCGTGGCCATCCTGTGGGGGTGAACATGCTTAGCAATCACTGCCACTAAAACCTACCCCAGCCATCCTGTGGGGGTGAATATGCCTACTATCACTGCCACTAAAACCTGCCCCACCCATCCTGTGGGGTTGAATATGCTTAGCAATCACTGCCACTAAAACCTGCCCCGCCCATCCTGTGGGGGTGAATATGCTTAGCAATCACTGCCACTAAAACCTACCCGGCCATCCTGTGGGGGTGAATATGCTTAGCAATCACTCCCACTAAAAACTGCCCCAGCCATCCTGTAGGGGTGAATATGCTTAGTAATCACTGCCACTAAAACCTACCCCTGCCATCCTGTCGGGTGAATATGCTTACAATCGCTGCCACTAAAACCTACCCTGGCCATTTTGAGGGGGTGAATATGCTTACAATTACTGCTACTAAAACCTACCCCAGCTATCCTGTGGAGGTGAATATGCTTAGCCATCACTGCCACTAAAATCTACCCCGGGAATCCTGCGGGGTGAATATGCTTAGCCATCATTGCCACTAAAATGTACACCGGCCATCCTGTGGGGGTGAATATGCTTACAATCAGTGCCACTAAAACCTACCCCGGCCATCCTGCGGGGGTGAATATGCTTACAATTACTGCCACTAACACCTATCCCGGCCATCCTGTGGGGTGAATATGCTTAGCAATCACTGTCACTAAAACCTACCCCAGCCATCCTGTGGGGGTGAATATGCTTAGCAATCACTGCCACTAAAACCTACCCCGGCCACCCTGTGGGGGTGAATATGCTTAACAATCACTCCCATTAAAACTTACTGCGGCCATCCTGTGGGGGTGAATATGCTTAGCAATCACTGCCACTAAAACCTACCCCGGCCATCCGGTGGGGGTGAATATGCTTAGAAATCACTGCCACTAAAACCTGCCCCGCCCATCCTGTGGGGGTGAATATGCTTAGCAATCACTGCCACTAGTTTGCAGCCCTCAAACAACATCTATAGTTTAATCATTCTGACAACCTGCTGAAACCTGCTGTCGTTGTTGTGTGGGTACGTGTGTCTGTGCCTGTTATCAACCACTATTAAGGAAGAAGACTTAAGTTTTTCTTCAACACTCTTTAACAGTACATGCAGTGGCCCGGCTCGGGGACGGGGCGGAAGTATTCTGTTCATGTCACTGTCCGGATCATGGAGGGGTCGAAGATCATGCGTTACCCCTCACACTAGTAGAACCATTGGAAAGAGAACCCACCATGGACACTATTCTGGAGACAACTTACGATGTTCCACGATGGTTCGGCAAAGTCCGCTCCGAGGAAATGCACGTAGGAGGCGAAGCCCTCGTTCAGCCAGAGGTCGTTCCACCACTTCAATGTTACCAGGTTTCCAAACCACTAAACGGACAGAGTAAAGACATGGGCGGATTAATCACTGGAGCAGGTACTAACAATGGATGGAAAAAGCCCAGAAAAAAGACTTTCTTCCTAAACCCATACCTCAACCTGTTTCCTTTTGCAACTCAAATGGGTTCTGATGGAAATGTATGTGTTTGTAGCTGATGAGAGCGGGTCTCCCAGAGCCAAGGAAACCCATTCTCATTCCTGCATCTGGATGTGTTTGTAGCTGAGAGATGAGAGCTGGTCTCCCAGAGCCAAGGAAACCCACTCTCATTCCTGCATCTGGATGTGTTTGTAGCTGAGAGATGAGAGCTGGTCTCCCAGAGCCAAGGAAACCCACTCTCATTCCTGCATCTGGATGTGTTTGTAGCTGAGAGATGAGAGCTGGTCTCCCAGAGCCAAGGAAACCCACTCTCATTCCTGCATCTGGATGTGTTTGTAGCTGAGAGATGAGAGCTGGTCTCCCAGAGCCAAGGAAACCCACTCTCATTCCTGCATCTGGATGACCAAAATAGCCAGCTGGTCTCCACACCAAGAACATTATTTTGCAGACGTCACACCTGGTTAGCATGTTTCAAGAGATGCTCACCTTACGTACCCAAGAAAAGGGCACAGGCCGCCCCCCCCCCCGACTTCATGGAAAAGGAATAACATTTTATTCAGAAATATGTGGTCCCAAACATTCCGAAATAATTAATTAAGGTGTACCACCAGACTTTTTGAGGTATCCTGAGGAGGGCCTTTAGGGAATAGCCTCTAAAAATGAGTTTGTGTGATCAGGCTGCCTCGCGGGACGGGACGCAGGGTTACTCCTTAGGATCGGGAGGATAGCTCAGGGGCAACGTGCTCGCCCTGGAAGCAAGACGACACGGAGCAACACAGGTTCGATCCCCTAGAAACCTCTGGGTATTAGCGCGTTATAAATAACCTATCATATCAGTGCACTTGTACTGCTGTGCTTATAGCATTCCCGTATTGACCAACCATGCTTGAAAGCCTGCCGTGTTGAGATAGTAGTGTTCATGTGTAAAGCAATGCAACCCCACTTGCTGATGTGAGTACCCCCCCCCCCTTCCTCGGGGGTATCTGCAATCAGTCTACTGTACTAACGACCTTCAATGCAAAAATATGTATAATACCTACTCTGTCCCCCCACTGTAACTGAGTTTCCACAAGTAACAGCGCCACAATGGCCTTGGGCTGTCTGTGCGCTATACAAACGTAAAAAATACATAAAATAATAAATACATTGACATCCATGTACCCAGCGCAGTCATTTCTACATGACATTTAAAAATAATAACATTAGAAAATATCAAACAATGTGTAAATGTTGGTGTTGGAGGCTGTACCCAAGCAGAGGCGTTGCTAGGGGGGGGCTAAGGGGGCTATGGCCCCTGATCTTTTGGTTGTAGCCCCGGATAGAATCTCAGGAGCTACAGCCAAAAGGCTAGCTAGCCCCCAGTCCCGACAGTTCCGACATCAGCGTAGCCCCGGGTCTTTTCCAGACCTAGCAACTCCCCTGCACCCAATGATCGCCAAAAAACAAAATCACACGTAGCCAGGGCTTGCAGCAAACGCGAATAAACTATACATGCAAATCATCGCAGTAGCACTCATCATACCATCGGTTAATGGGTTTATATGTCATATATGTCCTAAGGGAAAAGTGATTCACATGGAAAAAAATATTCTAAAAATGAAAAAGACATCATGCGTGTCTAGAGTAGCGAGGACACAATGGAACATTTAGAAGAGGAAACCCTAAGATTCGGAAAGAGAGGAGTCAGAACCAAAGGACAGATAAGGACCCTGAAGGGCGACCCAGAGAACATCACACCCATCCTTCCTGAGGGAGGCGCGTGCGCACGCGCGCGCGCACACACTCACACACACACACACAGTATTTTTTCTATCAGTTCAGTGATGCGTGCGACAAGACAAGGATTGCACACACACAAGAGCAAAGGCTGCAGTTGTGACTGTAAAAGGCACTTAAATTATATGATATGATAGGTTATAAACGCGCTTAATACCCAGAGGTTTCTAAGCACAGACCCGGGGATTGAACTTGTGTTGTTTCGTGTCGTCTTGCTTCCAAGGCGAGCATGTTGCCCCTGAGCTATCCTCATGAGCCGATACCCCATCTGCTTATTTGCTGCACTTCCAGGGTATTTTTGAAACTACATATAAAACGTGTGCTTCTGTCTATTTTCCACATACCTGTAGTACTTGCTTGCTTGCTAATTATTGCAATGCATTTACTGCACGGGGCTCATTTGAACACAGGTGCATTCATTTTGCAGCAATCTACAGTGACAGTGAAGACATTCATTTCGCATGAGGCCACATTGCGACCCAAGATCATATCAAAGCTTGTCGCGACATGCGTGTAACATGTTTGTATGTCACAGGGGCGGTACCTGGTGGGCCAGCTCATGCGCGATCACAGTCAGTATCCTCTCCTGGTTTCCGATGGATGATATCAAAGGGTCATAGAAGAGGGCGGTCTCCCTGTAGGTAATTAACCCCCAGTTCTCCATGGCTCCCGCGCCAAAGTCAGGCAAGGCCACCTGGTCTGCAACAGAAAGAAGGGGTCATTTCCAGACAGACGTGCAATAATGATACACACACAGTGGAAGCATTGCGCAAAACTGAGGCAAGAGGTCACACTGGGATCTGTTACGTGTGAATTGGAGAGGAGTCATTGAATCTGAGGTGAAGAGGTGCGCTTCTGGAATTGCATTATACATTTCTATAATCAGCAGGATGCTTTACATTGGATGCGGGGTACTGGAAGTCCTGAATTTGGATTGGATTGGCTATTGATTTGCCTTAGAGTTCGGCAATCACATTTCACTTGTTGAGGTCGGCAGGAGTATTTGCAGGGATCCTGGTTCTGTGTACGTCGTGCACAGACAGATGCACAGACAGAGACTCTATTTTCTTTGACAACATTCCCACTGTGAGATATTTTTGCTCCTGAAGAAGGGGATAGTCCCGAAACGCGTAGAGCTTGAAGCTGCAGTTCAAAATTGGGAGCTTATTTCTTTGTCTGGTTTGATTTGTTTTTCATGCTGGCCATATTGGAAGTCAGTTGATAGATTTTTTCTGTACTTTTATGAAGATATTTTGTTACCTATGTTCTAAATTGACAATTCTTTCTATATATAAAAGTGCAAATGTTATGAAATGTGACTGATTTATTTCAGCTTGTAAGGTGTGCAGGGGACGGGAGTGTCTTTAAGTTTAGACACTTTTTGTTTTATGTTTAACACATGCTCCAGTGTCAGGGCGTGTATTCTTCCCCAGCACCCAGAATTGTAATAAAAACTCTCTAAATAGTTATTTAGTTTTTGAGTAATTAGGTGTGCTCTGATAGATACTTCTTTTTGCAAGAGGTCACACTGGCCAGAGCCAGGGGGGTCTGTACTTGTCTCTGCGGCATCTAACAACTCAGCCGAACTCTTCAAAATCTGCAAGATGCTGGCCAACCCTGCTGCACTCTCTACCCCTCCTGTTGCCTACCAGGCTCTTTGCAATGCCCTTGCCTCTTACTTCAATTAAAAAACCCAGGACATCCTGTCCACCCTCCCTGCCCGCAGCCCTCCTCTCCCCTCTCCATCTGTGCTTGCTGACCCTCCTGTAGACACCCCCCACCATCCTTCTCGTCCTTTCCTCTTTTCACCCCTGACAAGGTCGCTAGATAGGTCCGATCTATGAAAGCCTCGTCAAAACAAGTTCATCCCTGTTCCGCTAAAACCATCAAGGACCACATTGACACCCTCGCTCTGGCCCTTGCTGATTTTTGCAACCACTCCTTTGCCTCGGGATCCTTCCTCTCAGCTCTGAAGCACTCCTTTGTGCATCCTCTTCTCAAGAAACCACAGCTGATCCTTCTTGTCCAGCTAACTATCAACCAATTTTGCCCAATTTCCATTACTCCCTTTCTGGGCAAACTCCTGGAAAAGTTGTCCAGCTCTCAGCTTAACCTTCATTCCAATTCTGTTGGCTGTCGCCATGACCACCAGTCTGCTTCAGAGCTGCCAGAAGCACGGAAACACCTCTCCTGAACATCCGTGAGGATCTGCTCTCCAACCTTGACTAACATTCCCTCTGTCCTCATCCTCCTCGATCTCTCTTCTGTCTTCGACACGGTCAACCATACCATCCTGCTCAACCATCTCTGTGAAAACCTGGGTATCACTGATTAGGCTCTGGCCTGGCTGACCTCTTTCCTCTCAGATCGACCCTCCCAGGTCCAACTTGGGTCCTTCCTTTCATCTATCTTCCTCTCTACCTGTGGTGTTCCCCAGGGGTATAACCTCTCGCCCTGGCTTTTCAACCAATACCTGGCAACTCTTGCCCACTGCATTGCCACTTTCTGCTCAAATTTCCAGTGCTACGCTGACGACAACTCATTTTCAGGCTGTCCTCTGCCACCTCCTCTCCCTCTCTCATCTCTGATTGCCTAACTGCCATTCAAGATTGGTGCCGCCAATGATCTTTGTCTGAATGCCAGCAAGACGGAGATCCTCCTCATCGGCACACCTTCACTATCCTTTCCCCTCACTCTCTGGCCGGCCTCAATTGGCCCTCCTCCTACCCCCACCTGCGAGGCTAAGAACCTTCTTTGACTCCACCCTTTCCTTCTCCGCCCACATCTCTGATGTCTCTAAAAAGTCAAATTTCCGACTGCACCTCCTCAGAGGTATTCTGCCTTTCCTCTCCTTCCCCCAGAAGCTCATGGTATCCCAAGCTCTGGTTCTCTCTAGCTTGGACTATTGTAACACCCTCTTTCTAAATCTACCTGCCTCTACTCTCCGCCCTCTGCAACTAATCCAGAACAGGACTGCAAGACTTTTCCTTGGCCTCAAGCCCTGGGATGGTATCTCTCCAGCTCTGAAATCTCTCCATTGGCTCCCAGTGGATGCAAGGATTAAATTCAAAACCCTCTGCATTGTCCGCAAGGCTTTCTGGGGCTTGGGTCCAAAATACCTTCAGCTATCCCTCCGCAAATACCTTCCCTCTCGAGCTCTTCACTCCTCTAGCTCCAACTCCCTCAGGGTCAGTTGTTTTTCAAAGAACAAGCTGGGGGTAGATCTCTGTCTTCCGTTGGGGCCTCCCTCTGGAACAGCCTCCCTGCCACTCTAAAACTTGAGGAGAACCATCTCCGGTTCCTGAAGCACCTTAAGACCTTCCTCTTTGCTTCTGCCTTCGCTCCTCTTCCCTGCTGATCTGTTCTCTCGTGGCACCGTGCACCTGGCCACCCTCTGCCCTCTGGGCCCCGGTACCTGCTCATCCTGCCACCCTCCCGCACTGCCTCCGGGCCACCCATTGCACTGGTACTGTATCTGTACCCATAAAGCCCACCCCCCCTTTTCTTACTGCACTTTTCAGACCTACCCTGTCTGCTGCCTTAAACCTAGCACTTGCAAATGGCTGGCTGCACTACCACTGTTTGTTGCCTTTATTATTTATTTATTGTTATTTATCTGTTTCTCCTCTGCTTCGCACTTTCCACTTCTCCCTCCTTCCATGCGCTCCCCCCCCTCTCCCATGCACTTGCGCGTTCTCAATGTCACTGGGCCTATTAAGATCGCTGTTTTGTTCACCCCTGTTCCCCTCCCTTACCTTGTCGCGCTCTGAAACACTTGTGTACGAGCGCGATAGAAATAAAATATCAATATCAATATCAATACTTGGGGGCGTTTACAGTACTCTGACCAGAGACCCACACAGACTTCTATTGATGACATCTTGAAAGGAACCTGCTAGCCAATGACAGCGCTTCTGGCTTGGGTCTCAACATACACAGCAAGAACCAGACTCTCGTTGAGGCCTACATGCCAAAATTATCCAGTCCAGTCGGGAGACGTGAGTCCAGCCCTGGTTACCACCTTGCATCGTGGGACTTGCACTCCTGCATTTATAATGGGGACATCCAGGACTACAAGTCCCAGAGTGCAAAGTTGAAACCAGGGCTGGAGAAGCATCTCCCAAACGGAATGGATAATGTTGGCATGAATGCAGCACCAGAGTGAGTCCTAGGGGGCAAGCGGGCGATGCAACATGAGACAGGGCACGTGCAGAGCAGGACGGTATAGAGCTGCCAGTGATAAGACTTTGGGAGGCAGGAGTCTCAGAGGCACGAGCAAAGAGGGGAGCAAACCCTGCAAACACAGACAGCACTCAGCAGCACTCAGTGAGAGAAACAACAGCACACTCCTAATAGTGGAGAGGGAGGGAGGGAGGGACAGGTGGCAAAGGGAAGCTCCCTAGAGCCAACCCGATTCACATGGCAGACGCCCAACACAAGGGCACCCTTTATACCAGTGGTGGCCAAGCAGCGACCCTCCAAGTGTTTGGCCTACAAATCCCATCAGCCCTAGCGAGCATATCTAATGCTGGGGAATATGGGGCTTATATAGAGGGCCGGCAGGTAGCCCAGCACTGCCCTATAGTCTCTCCAGTGCTGCAATTATTAGGGTGCATCTACTGCTCTCTGTGCAATTTGGCCCCAGCAGAACTTCCATTAACTGGACCCCGGGGAAAGACAGAGCTAGCTTGAGCTGTCATGGAGGTCAACCGGCCCCAACACCCCCAACATTTTCCTTTCAGAGACACTGACGTCCGGGGCACCTAGTGCTTCATTTCAAGGAAGGCGATGAACGGACCAGGCCCTAAGCCACAGCTACAATCCGTCCCATTCCGGAGAGGATCGGGCGCAGAGCAGATTTGCCCCAATATTTCCCCGCTGCGTGAGGAGACGTCGACAGCATCTCCGCTGTATATAGTTCTTGATCTAGTGCTAAGGCTTGAATCCCCATACATTTCTGCCTGACTTTATTTGCAATGCACGTGCATGGCAGCCTGCATTCCTGATAATCTCCTGGCAGCCTGCCTTACTGCTCATCTCCTGGCAGCCGGCATCAATGCTTATCTCCTGGCAGTCTGCATTCCTGCTTATCTCCTGGCAGCCTGCATTCCTGCTTATCTCCCGGCAGCCTGCATTCCTGCTTATCTCCTGGCAGCCTGCATTCCTGCTTATTTCCTGGCAGCCGGCATCACTGCTTATGTCCTGGCCACAGTGCATTCCTGCTTATCTCCTGGCAGCCTGCATTCCTGCTTATCTCCTGTCAGCCGGCATTCCTGTTTATCTCCTGGCAGCAGGCATCACTGCTTATGTCCTGTCAGCCTGCATTCCTGCTTATCTCCTGACAGCCTGCATTCCTGCTTATCGCCTGACAGCCAGCATTTCTGCTTACCTCCTGGAATCCTGCATTACTGCTTACCTCCTGGAATCCTGCATTACTGCTTACCTCCTGGAATCCTGCATTACTGCTTACCTCCTGGAATCCTGCATTACTGTTTACCTCCTGGAATCCTGCATTACTGCTTATCACACCCTCGACCCAGCCATAAGTAACATCAGTCCAAAACCACCCTTGCAGCGTCATCACTACATGCCTGACGCTCTTCATAAAACAGCCATAAGCCTCTTTCTCCTGCTCCATTGCATCGTCTCGCCCGGATTCTACCTCCCATCCCAACCATAAAGCAGACAGAGCTTATCGCCAGTTCTCGACTTGACCCTACAGTCGGCTGCGACGAATTACCTATTGTACTCTATTATGACCAAAGCACGTGTTGCTAGAACTGCCACAGCAGAACTGCCACGTACGGAAACAGCTTGCATTTGACTCGTAAGCTACAGAAAGCAAAATAGCCTACGTAGGCAAAATATTTCAAAACTGCCCTTAATGATTCAGCCCTCAGAAGCAAGGCCACCCTTTTACGAAACTGAGTCTTGCACTAGAACCGCTGAACTACGTATACCTTGCGACTACAAATCTATTGTGCACTTGGTGCAAACCAACTGTATGCTACCCAACCCCAGCGCACCACCACGGCACAGCACTCACCCCCATGGCACCTGCCAGTCACACCATCCTCACTCTAGCTGTCCTCCTCCACATTCCCTATAGACCTAAAGACAGACATGCATCCTTTCACCAACACACCACATCCCACCACCTCACCACATGACACATCCAATTCCCACTATCCCGCTGCCCTCCACATCACACACAACTTGCCCAACACCATTCACAGAAACCACCTACAAGGATACCGCACCTCTCCACACATCACTAGACCCACCACTCCAAGCTCCTCACTCTTCACCCACAACAAGCAACTTGACAAACACTGCACGCCTCCACTCATGCCATACCCCTTCCAAGACCCTCCACAACCCCCATATCTAATCTGAAATGTGCCCTCATAAATGCCAGATCCCTCATAGCACACGCATTGGAAATAGCCGACCCCATACCAGCTAACAACCTAGATCTCCTTGCTATCACAGAAACGTGGCTCCATCCAGCAGCTGGTTCTCACCTCATGCTGGCTATACCAGATAACTATAACATCACGAGAACAGACAGGACTACTGGCAAAGGGGGAGGCATTGCCATCATTTCCAAATCACAACTAGGTCTACGAGAATTCACCTCGCTGCCCTTCCCTTCAGGGGAGCTCATGTCCATCAAACTGCCCAGCTCAGGGGGCACACCTGTGAGAGGGGTGGGGGTGCATTCCTGAGGCCTAGGCTCCATGCAACCCTTCCGCTGGGTTGCTAGTGGGCCTCTAGGTCATGGGCTGTTAGCGCTCAAATGCTTGCAGGGCAAAGGTCCAGATAGAATAGTCCACAGGCCAGAAGTTAGTGGGAAGAAGAGATGCTCGTAGGCTTGGGGGATTGAGAGTTGGGGGGGTTGGGCTTTCAGGGATAAACAAGTTGGACGCAACACACTGGCCTCCTATTCCAGAATATTCTGGGAATGTGCAGCTCCTCTGATGATCAGCTGTGAAGGAAGCTCAGAGAAAAGCTCTTCCTACTTAGTTAAGGCCTGAAACATGTGAAGGCAGAGACCTGGGAGTTATAGTCCTGAGCAAAGCTGGCAGTTCCACTCAGGCACAAGGTATAGAAAAAACGATCACGGTTTAGGAATGTGTACATGTATTTCACAACTGGCTGTTTCTGCAGCTTAAGCAACAAAAAAGGTGATGGCTGGAAGGTTTAGAATAAATCTTAACCTCTGGCATTGCTCTGGGCAACCTCCAGACCATTGTTCTTCGCCTGCCGAGCCATTACAGAAGGGGAAAGAGCATATGTAAAGCAGGCTTAGTCCCACCCCCAAAGGGGCAGTCTAGCGTGCAGTGCTGGACTGCTGACAGCAAGCCACCCAAGCCAGCCATGTTTCTATGACTCCACATCACCTTGAGACCTTTGGGTCATGGAGCTGGCTTTCAACACAGGTGCTCACTCAAAATGTGCCGAGTAATTGTGGCGCTTTTCCATTCCTCCTACAAAGACATTTCGATCTATGACCCCCGATGGGAGGCCCATAAATCACCCCCAGCAGATCTAGCTCAGCCCTTCCGAGGACAATGAGTTCAGTGTTATTAAATTGGGTTCTACCTGGTATTACAGCGCTTAGAAGTGGGAGGAATCGCCGAAAGTGTGCTATATAAGAACTCAAATAATAACAGTAACATAAATAAATACTATTGTTGTTGTTCTTGATGTTATTGTTATGAAAGCTCCATCTCGCCCTGACAGGTTTCCTCTTGATCCCATTGGCTCGCTTGTCCCAAGGCCTCTAGCAACAGCGGAACTCACACATGCCAAACACATTATAAGAGACATATTTACTACTAATCCACCTGCAAATGTGTCTTCAGAAGCACCCATAGGTCTGCTCACCTGACTTTGGCAGCGGGTAGGTGGCGTTGAAGTAGGACTCCAGGAACCTCAGAATCCGGCCGGTCACGTTCAAGGCGTAGGCTCCGTGACCATCCAAGATGGCTGCCTTGCGCCCCCAGATCTGGATCTGAAAGAAGAAAGCAGAGGTGGCTTCTTTCTGATTCATCCCCCCGGCTCAGCTTGACTGAAAGATAAAACTCACACTCTACCTGCACGCCGCTGTCCACCTGCTCAACCTTCTCAAAGTCAGAAACGACGAAAGCCAAGAGATACGTGGACATTTTGGGAGTCCTTTCAAATGTTGTGACGCTCCAGGTTGCTCCATCTATCTCTCTTGTGGTCGTGCCTGGAGTAAGGAGGATTTCTCTGGTGTGAATGCTTGGACAAGCCTTCTTTCTCATTCAGTTCATTTGTGTGTCAGGTACAAAATCATGCATGATGCGGCCTGCATTAATATAGCATTAAGGCCCGCTGCGCAAGGATGTATCGGCCGTTACTGCCATAGCCAAGTTACACGCCCACACTGAAGGTGGGGAGGGGGCCTATATCGATGGGAAGAGCATTAAAGAGCAGCATCGCCTGAGGCGGGAAGGTTGTGATGCTATTAGAACGTTTATTTATTTATTGGGCATGTGCAGTGTACCCATGCAGCAAAATGTTATTCAAGGCGCAACAAGACAAAAGAGGCGGGGGCGGGGGCGGGACAGGGATGAAGAAAAACAAAAACCGCCCTACTAGGCATTGTGTCATTCGGATCATGCTAAGTCCAGTAAGAAGAAGTGCGGGGGATGGGGGCAGGAGGGCCCATGGGTTATGCGAGTGCCAAGGGGAGGCCTGGTGCATGGAGCCAGGAGAGTGCAGAAAGTGCAGGGGAAGAAGGTCCACATGCAAGTGCAAGGGATGGGGCTGGAAGGGCTCGATGCGGTGCAGGCACAGTAAGGAAAGTGCAGGTTAGAGGGGTGCTTCGGGGGAGAACAAGTGCCGGGGTAGATTGGTCGAGGAGGGCCTGGTGCCTTGTGAGAATCTGAGGAAACCAGGCAGCCAATCAAAAGGAGGCAGAGGGGACATTAGCAGGGGAGGGGAGGGGGTGAGGGAAGGAGGAAGAGAAAAGGATGGTCTTCCAGAACTTAAGGAGATCCGGCTCCAGTCTTAGAGGGCAGGGAGGCCATTCCAGAGGGAGGCAGCTGCGGAGGAGGGAAATCTACCACCCACTTTCTGCTTAGAAAAGCATCTAATCTGCAGAGAGTTGGAGCTAGAAGACCGAAGGGCTCTAGAAGGGTGGTATTTATGGAGAGAGAGTTGGATTAGTGTGGTCCCAGGCCCTAGAAAGCCTTGTGGATGATGCAGAGGGACTTGAACTTGATCTTCACAGTGGAGAGAATTTAGGGCTGGAGACATGCGGTCCCTGGGCTTGAGGCCAAGGATAAGTCTCACAGTCCTATTCTGGATTAGTTGAAGAGGGCGTAGGGAGGAGTTACGCAGATTAAGGAAGAGACTGTAGCAGTGGTCCAGCCCTTAGAGGACAAGAACTCTGGAGACATTGGGCCTCATTACAGGTCCAGCGGTAACTATGCCGGTGCTATCAGCATGTTGCCGCGGGACCCGTAATGATTTACTGGCGCCTGACTTCCCATTGCCACCGGGAGATTACAACCCTGGCGGCCCAGAAATTCAGGCACTGGTAAATTGTAATTCGCCATTCCCATAGAGTCCTATGTCCTATGGGACTCTATGGGAATGGGGACCACGGAAGCACTGGCACTGTTGTTAACGGTGCCGGTACGTCTGTGACGGGGCTGCCTACCATGGCCGCTGTGTCCGGCAGGGTCAAACCCGTCGGGCACGGTGGCTTCGGCAGGCAGACCCGTAGTTTGCCGGTCCAGAAACAACAGTGCTGCTAAGCTTACCATCACCGTTGTTTCTGGACTGGAAAACTTAGAATGAATGAGGCACATTGAGTTTCTGTGGGAAGGTGAGAAAAGGGAGAATTCCTCTGAGGGGGTGTAGCTGAAAGTGGGCCTTCTTGGCAATGTCCGAGATGTGAGGAGAGAAAGAGAGAGAGGAGTCAAAGATGACACCAAGGTTTTTTGCCTCACCAGAGGGTACGCGGAGTGTGCCCATGGAGAGCAGCCAGAGTGTAGGAGGAAAAGAGGGTGCTGGGATCCCAATGAGATGGATCTCGGTCTTAGTGGCATTACAGCAGAGATCATTAGCAGAGCACCATGCCTGAATAGCAGACAGACAGTCAGGAATGAGAGAGGAAGAAGGTCGAGGCAGAGGATGGAAGCTTGAAGGAGAGCTGTGTGTCGTCCACATAGAACCGTAAGTGAGGAGAGAAGGCGGAGATCCAATGGGCTAGAGGGGCAAGGTAGATGCTGAAAAGCCATGATGAAAGAATAGAGCCCTGAGGGACACCACAGGTGGAGAGTGAAATGGGGGAGAGAAATGGTCCCAATTGAACCTGGGAAGGTCGGTCAAAGAGGAAGGAGGTCAGCCAGTCCAGAGCCAGGTCTGTGATGCCAAGGTTATCACAGAGCCGATTTATAAGGGTGGAATGATTGACTGTATCAAAGGCAGAGGAAAGGTCAAGAAGGATGAGAATGGATGGAGAATTGGAATCGAAATTTGCGAGCAAGTCTTCACAGGTGTTCAGGAGTGCAGTTTTCGTGCCTCTGGCTGCACTGAAGCCAGACTGGTGGTTGTGGAGACAACCAACAGATTGAGTGTGGTGGATCAGCTGGGAGATGCACAGCTTCTCCTAGAGTTCGCCCAGGAAAGGTATAATGGAGATCGGGTGGTAGTTAGCCAGGCAGGAGGGGTCGGCAGAAGGATTTTTGAGGAGAGGGTGCACAATGGAGTGCTTGAGGAGTAACGGGAAGGATCCAGTGGCAAAGGAGTGATTGCAGAAATCAGCCAAGGATAGAATCAGCCAACATTCCACCTACCAAGGATAGAATATTCTCTTTAAAATAGGGAGAGAAAAAGGAGAAATATTGGAATGTAGAGATAAAAGCCTCATTCCAGCCATGATTACCCTATGCAGCTGAATTGCCTGCAGTGGAACATCCTTCATTCCCATGCTCTCATTTTTTATTTCTTTATTGTATTGTATAGCGCCTTATTGCCAATCCAGTGGTTTCAGAGTGCTAAAGGTGTGAAGGGGTGGATAAAGGAGATACACTGTCTGAGGGAGGGGGGAGAGCAGGAAGTAGGAAGCCACCAAGTCGCGCAGGAAGATGGAATGGATTAGGCAATGAATACATTAACCTTGTAGCGATTAGTACATAGCATGTTACAACAGTGGACACATATAACATAATAACCTAATCATGGCACAGGGAGCATTTACGGGATTGCTTCTGGGAGTGTGTGTGAGCTGTGTATTAAATATTGTAGGCTTTGGAAGCCGTTTTTGACATAGGTTCTCCTAAACAGAAAACTGCAAAACATATCTTACTTTTCAAAATCCTGAGCTTGCAAATAACAATTAATTGCTATGTAAAGCGATTCAGCTGCCACACTTTGGGCTTACCAGAACAAGTTCTTAAGACATGTCTACATAGCCAGGCACAGCTGCGAAAGAGTATGTTGATGCCCTGGCTGGAGTGCATATTAAGCCAGGGTCAAAGACCTTTGTAAAACTGCACCAGCTGTAAAATGTATAAATGCTCTCCTTTGAATGAGGGTGGGCAGGCACAGACAGATAATGTGAGGGCAGGTGCTTTACATGGCAGATTGTACAACCATGTGGAGATCGCTGCAGCTGTAATAAATTAACCTCTCTCTCTGAGAATTAGACATAATTCTGTTCCGGTGTTTCATTGTGCCTTAGACTTATTTTCTGAACACAAGCGGGAATACAAATAAGTATTTTGCTACATATGGACATGTTATGTTATGTTATTTTGTATTTATATAGCACCTTATGTACCATTGGTATGATCTCAAGGCGCTGGTAGGTTGAACGCCCTCGGCCTCGCCCTCGCCCTCATTCACACATGGTAAAGCAAGAGAGAGGGCGAAATGTAAGATTATTCAGTGTTGAACGATTGAGGTCGGACAGGCACATAACTCCTTGTATTGCCCAGAGCAATGGGCAATACAGACAATTATATGACCTGAATTTTGACATGTGAGCCCAAGTGAAGCAAAAGTGCGTAAGGAGGGATTAGTGCACAGAATTGCCATATTGCCTAGTGGATCCGGGCAATAATGCTATTAGCACTCAGTTGCAGGGTCGGGGGGCGGCTGAGTGACAGATGGCAGCAGATTCCAGCAGAACCTCTGGCCCAAGGGCACACAAGGTGGTGTGTCAGGGGCAATTTGCTGAAGGGAGTAATCAAATGGGATGTTGAGGCAAGTGGTGGCTATGAGGGGAGGGCCGGCACTGGGAGGGCTTGAAGGCACCCGGAGCTGCTCATGGGGGTATATCTGGCTTCAGAATCCATGGCAGCACCAGAGACTAATGCCCACAAGTTCCCAATCTTGATCGTCTCTCAGGACTCGAAAGCTCTACTCTGGGGGCTAATAGGTTGGGGGCTCGTTAGTGTAGAGCTTGAAAACACAGAAGACCTGCTCTTGTGTGGGGTGCAGGCACAAGTGTGTGTCTGTGCCTTGGCCTTCGCCCAGTCCCTCTGGGGGTGTTTGTTTGTTTATTTGTTTATTAATTTGATAATGCGCACTAAGCCCTTGGGCAGCTGGGCGCAGCAGTACAAGGATTCTCAAAGCTTAGTTACATTGCCTGTCGCAGGCTTGTGCATACATGTGGATACAGTTTGTAGTACAGTAAATGAAACAGTACAGACATGTGTCATACGTGGATACAAGTGATTACAATATGAATACAGTAGATGACGTAGTATAAACATTACCATTGTTGTTGGGCATTGGGTGAGGGTACCCATTAGAGATTCACACTCCTTGGTGGAGGGTGACCATATTTTAAGAAGTAAAAACCTGGATATACTATGGTGAAAAGGTAGGGCTAACATTTGTGAGGTTTCACAAAAAGACCGCAACAATAGCGAGGTGTGAGGGGCTTCTCTGCCATTATAATGATATTTTAAAATATTATTTCCTAGAGACGCGCAAGTATAGTGTGGTCATGAATAATGCCTGGGGCAGTAGGGTGACATAGGGACATAAGGGTTACCACGCGGAGTGTTAATCCTGTCCAGGTGATCCTAAAATCAACAGTTCTGCAACAAACTAGAAGAGCGAATGTGATGTTTAGGGATCAAAATTATGATTTGCACAAACACACACAATTCATAGAGAAATACCTCATCCAGGGGACGAGATGTTAGCCGAGGAGCAAAGCGCATGTCTTGAGAGCAAGACAACCCAGAGCAGCACAGGTGTGAGTTCTGGTCCCGGCGCTTAGAGGCTGGTCTCCGGTATTCAGCTTGTTATAAAAGATTCATTAATTCATTAGTAAGTGCAAAGAAGCAAAATTGCATCATGGGTACAAAGTAGGAAGCATTCCACACGTTGGTGCAAGCAAAGAGGTCTTATCAAATTAGGAAAGGTTGCCCCGGGAAGTGGGGCGAATATCACGGGGACCTGGCAGATGCTGAAACCTTCTCACTCTATGAGGGTGTGTGGAGTTTTTTGCAGCTTAAATATGAGGCCACTTCTCCAGAACAGAAAACCCCAATAGATCCCCAGAGTACATATTTCAATTGACCCTTTACAGAGAGTTTCCACTGGACCCTGGTGCCAATTGCATACGTATGGCTTTATGTACGTATACATTACTGTTCTATAGAAAGCTCCGGCTGTTTGGAGTAGAATCTCGTGGCACTGTATAGGCACCTATGCTTTAGCCCATATTGGTACTTCCTGGTGTGTTATTTCGCTGGCCGTGTGTGGTCACATTTTCATGAACCTGTAGCCTGCGACTAGCTCCAGTAGAAGGGCTTCCTAAGTGATGATCTGACCTGTCCATTAGTGCACACGTGTTTCCATGTGTGTAAAAGGGCAATTCAAACCTTTCATCATGTTTAGTGGTTTGTATGACATGGGGATATTTGTTGCAACACGTTCCGCACAGCCGTGTTTGTACTATGAATATGTTCTACCAATGTTATGTGATAGACTATTTTGTTAATCCCTTTACAAGAGAAAATCATACATGCATGGTTATGACTCTTTTTTGTAGGATACATGTACGTATGTCCTCCAGTAGCGGAAACTTACTTGTGTTCGGCATGTTGGAGAGGGCCACAAATGGTGGCTTGTAGACCAAGGTGATGTTGAAGGTGGCCTTCATGTCCGGCTCATCGAAGCACGGGAAGGCCTTCCTGGCGTCGCAGGATTCCATCTGGGTGGTCGCAATGATCCTGAAATACATACAGTGAGAATGTTAGCGTGCAGCCCCTCCTTGGGCCCCCCTAATAGCATAGCAAGGACCTCTACAGCTTCTGAAGATCCGCCATTGGGCAGAGGCTAGAGTGTGTGATGTCAGAAGGCCTGTCCCGAGCTCTTCCGGTTTGGCAGCCATTTTGGCACCCATCCTAGTCAGACATTTTCGGTGAATGAGCTTAATATATGTTTGGTATGTGACGCTGCAACGATGTGGAGGACCCCAACCTCCTTGAGAATTTCAAACACCCTTTGTCTAATCCCAATAGCAAAGGCTTTGTTGGATGCGACCGATGGATGGCACATAATGAGACAAGGCTGAATGTATAAGAAACCTACTCCATGTTTTAGGCAACCTGTCATCTTTCCTGGGCAATTGCATTGGCCACCTGTGTTAGGACACGCCCCTGCCTTAACTCTCACGGATCTGATCCAGGACTGATCCACCAGTTCAACGCAGACGCCAAACAATATGTGCTCCACTGCAAAGTGATTCTCGTCCTCACTTTCCCACAAAGCATTCAGCCATTGCAATATTACTCCTCCGTAGGGCTATGGGTGCACACCACACCTGTGAGCCTCCTCCGCAGGGCTGTGGGCGCACACCATACCTGCGAGCCTCCTCCACGGGGCTGTGGGCATCCACCACACCTGCGAGCCTCCTCTGCGGGGCTGTGGGCACACACCACACCTGCAAGCCTCCTCACGCAGGGCTGGGGCACAAACCACACTTGCGAGCCTCCTCTGCGGGCAATGGGCGCACACCACACCGCGAGCCTCCTCCGCGGGCTGTGGCGCACACCACACCTGCGAGCCTCCGCTGCGGGGGCTGTGGTCGCGCCACCCAGACCTGCGAGCCTCTGGATACCCAGCATGCAGTCTGCAGTCAGTTTCTTAGACCACCTTGGCTGTAGAGACTGCATCTTACCCACACTCTGTAGCTTCCAATGGCTACTGGTCTCCTCTTCCATTCGCTTCAAGGCAATCACACTGCCCTCAGACATTGCCTCGGTTCCGCCTCGAACGTATTACCCTGGAAGTGGTCATTCAACACTAACAAACAGTTTACAATATTAGTAAAATTAAATAATGTCCTTTTTTAATATCTACTTGTGAAAAAGAAGACAGGCCCCCTCAAAATATCTGTGTTTTTCTCTGATTGTGCAGTTCTTAGCATTAGTTGGCATGGATCTAACAAACTCACACCTGAAAAATATACTACACCGACATAGAAAAAGATAGAGACAAAGAGTGAAACAGAGAGAGAGAGAGAGAAAGAGTGGAGCACAGAGAAAGAGGGGGGTAAGAGAGTTATGCTATGTTGATTTATACCACGCACCGCTACCACCCAAAGGAAATCTCCAGGTGCTCACTTGCCTCTGCAAGAGAAGATGGCGGGGTCTGTTAATGGGGATAGGTGAAAGGATAGGCTCAGAACCAGGAGGAACTGGCGTCTGTGTGTGTGTTCTCTTGCACGTGGCTTAGTTTTGTGACCTGGCATCTGTGCGTGTTCTCTTGCATGTGGCTTAGTTTTGTGACCTGGCATCTGTGCGTGCTCTTTTGCATGTGGCTTTGTTTTGTGACCTGGCGTCTGTGTGTGTTCTCTTGCACGTGGGTTGATTCTGGATCCTGGCATCTGTGCGTGTTCTCTTGCATGTGGCTTAGTTTTGTGACCTGGCATCTGTGCGTGTTCTTTTGCATGTGGCTTTGTTTTGTGACCTGGCATCTGTGTGTGCTCTCTTGCGTGTGGGTTAGTTTTGTGACCTGGTGTCTCTGTGTGTTCTTTGCATGTGGATTGGTTCTGTGGCCTGGCATCTGTGTGTGTTCTTTTGAGTGTCAGTTAGTTTTGTGACCTGGTGTCTGTGTGTGTTCTCTTGCGTGTCGGTTAGTTTTGTGACCTGGTGTCTGTGTGTGTTCTCTTGCATGTAGGTTAGTTTTGGGACCTGACGTCTGTGTGTGTTCTCTTGCATGTGAGTTGGCTCTGCGGCCTGGTGTCTGTGTGTGTTCTCTTGCGTGTAGGTTAGTTTTGGGACCTGACGTCTGTGTGTGTTCTCTTGCATGTGAGTTGGCTCTGCGGCCTGGTGTCTGTGTGTGTTCTCTTGCATGTGGGATGGTTCTGTGGCCTGGCATCTGTGTGTTTTCTCTTGCGTGTCGGTTAGTTTTGTGACCTGGCGTCTGTGTGTGTTCTCTTGCGTGTGAGTTGGCTCTGTGGCCTGGCATCTGTGTGTGTTTTCTTGCATGTGGCTTAGTTTTGTGACCTGGCATCTGTATGTGTTCTCTTGCGGGTGGGTTGGTTCTGTGACCTGGCGTCTGTGTGTGTTCTCTGCATGTGGTTGATTCTGGATCCTGGTGTCTGTGTGTGTTCTCTTGCGTGTGGGTTGGTTCTGTGGCCTGGCATCTGTGTGTGTTCTCTTGCGTGTCGGTTAGTTTTGTGACCTGGTGTCTGTGTGTGTTCTCTTGCGTGTGGTTTGCTCTGTGGCCTGGTGTCTGTGTGTGTTTTCTTGCATGTTGCTTAGTTTTGTGACCTGGCATCTGTGTGTGTTCTTTTGCATGTGGCTTAGTTTTGTGACCTGGCATCTGTGTGTGTTCTCTTGCGGGTGGGTTGGTTCTGTGGCCTGGCGTCTGTGTGTGTTCTCTTGCATGTGAGTTGGCTCTGCGGCCTGGCATCTGTGCGTATTCTCTTGCATGTGGGATGGTTCTGTGGCCTGGCGTTTGTGTGTGTTCTCTTGCGTGTCGGTTAGTTTTGTGACCTGGCGTCTGTGTGTGTTCTCTTGCGTGTGAGTTGGTCTGTGGCCTGGCGTCTGTGTGTTTTCTCTTGCATGTGAGTTGGCTCTGTGCCTGCGTCTGTGTGTGTTCTCTTGCGTGTGAGTTGGCTCTCTGGCCTGGCTTGTAACCGCAATGGAAGGGCTCTGTGCCTCAGATGTGTACTAGTGTTTATGTTGTGTCTGTGGGTCGTATGCGGTCAGGGTGAAGTACAATTGTGCGCACTGGTTTGATTGTATCCATAAGGGGGTCCAATGTTGCAGTAGTTTTTAGGTGTTTGAGAAAGTATGTGTGTGAGAGAGAGGGTGCTTGATCGATGTATTAAACCTGGACACAGCTAGTAATGCAGTATTTTTATAGCACGTTTATGTCTACAGACAAGATGCATGTAAATGCTTAAGGTGGTAGAAAGATAACTCAGTGTTTTAGGTGCCTGCGGCTGCAAGCTGTCTCTACCTGAAGGTCACATGTCAGCAACTCAGTGGCGTTGCAGAGGCCCCTGCGGTGCAGGGGCTCACTGCATATGTCCTGACCAGGAGTGGGGGGGCCTCTGCCGTCAAAAATAAAGAGTTTCTTTTTTAAGTCACTCTGACTTTATAAAGAAATTATTTCCGTTACAGGACCATATTGGAAATAATTTCTTTAGGATGTCAGAGTGACATCAAAAAGAAACTATTGATTTTTGAAGTCCTAGGGGTTCCCCACACACCGTGACATGGAGGCCTCCTGCTCGTTCCTGGTCTCGGATCAATGGATTGTAAGGTAAGAACATGTATTTTGTGTAAATGTGTGTGCGTGCATGTAAGTGTGCATATGCATATCATGTACTGTGTGTGAATGAGTGAGCACATGATGTATGGGTGGCTGCCCGGGGGTGTGTGTGTGTGTGTGAGGATATGGTGAAAGGATGAACAGTTAAATGTATGGATGGCAGGGTGCCCATGTGTGTGTGTGTGGTGAATGTTCTGATTACTAACTGGTAATCTTCATTGCTCCTAGTCCCACTCTTCCTCGTCAAAGTACTTGTTGCCTCATACACAAGTAATGGGATGAGATAGAGGGACATGGATGTAATGCATTGCTCAGTTACCTGTAATCTGCATTACTCCTGATCCAAGTCCTCCTCATCCCAGTACTTACCTGTGGTGCAAGGCGGCTCACAGGCAAGTACTGGGATGAGGAAGAGGGACGTGGAGGTCATTCTGGGCCGAGGAGATGGTTTTGGTGGTTGGGGTGGTATTTGAGGCCAGCCCAGAGTGTAGCGTGACCATGATTTGTTACTGGGCATGGAGGGGACCCTCAGCAAGGCCCGCAGGGGACCCCCAAATGGTGTGCTATGCTGCTGCTGAACCCCAGAAGGGCTGGATCATCCATCCATCTTCCCGGTGGAGTAACAGAGAGTCATGTTATTGAGGAATGAATAATTAAAATCATCAACTACATAATGTTGTCTTAAATCAAATGCTAACTTTCATTAGTAATTCCTAAATTCCTAAAAGCATAACAGACACAAATTGTCAAGCCAAGCCAGCCACCTAAATCCTAGTCCGGTGAACATCACACATGCATCTTGTAATCTAAACATTCTTAGAACCTCCAACACACTGGATACCTCACCAAGGGTGTTCCAACTACAAAGCGCATTAAGCCGTTAAAAATGGGAAAGAGCGCTATATAAATAACCAAATACAATAGAATACAATTGCAGTAGCTGTCAACTAATAATGTTACAACGATTCAAGCAATACAGTAAAGTCATTCAATGACATCACTCTGACGAAACAAGTCCTTTTTACCTAGTTTGTGTTGAATTAAGCCATTCTTAAAAATCCATTCCAACATTTGTGTCCTGAATGTTGTTATTCTTACTCAAATAGTATTCATTTCCTGAGGATATTCGACCTTCTTTGGCCAAATATGTATGTATGTATGTATGTATGTATTTAGTTTTTATATAGCGCCGATAGCCCAAGGGCATCAGGGCGCTTGTACACAGAACACAGAGAATACTTCCTGTATATGTATACTTCCTGTATATGTAGACTTCCTGTATATGTATACTTCCTGTATATGTAGACTTTCTGTCTGTTTACATTGACTGAGGCCTCATTTACAAGGGATTCCCCAATGCTCTTGTTATCATTGTCACTAATTAGCACCAAATTTGACCAATTTGTATTTTTCCAATAATAGTTTTTATATAAACATAGTTTCTTTATTATGTTTCTTGATATGTCATGTTTTTTTTTAATGGAGCACCATGAAACACTGAACACAAAATGGATGAATGCAATTTAAAAATTGTATATGAATTGGAAGACAACCTACACAATAAATGGAATTTAGGAGAGGCATATGTACCCCTTTTGTTTTAAAAAAACATTTACACCTGACTTAGGTCCTACATAAAACTGGTAAACTGAAAGAGCTGTGAGTCTTTAGCAGGTAGGATTCCCAGAGTGGGTGCCACACTGTATGTATTCTAATACTGGCCCTAGACTCGTGAAGCTACTGTGCTGGGATCTGGGAACACAGCCAGTGGACAGGGCTGAACTGTCCACTGGCTGCTCTGGGCTGCCATAGTGTCAGCATTTGTGGGTGCGCTGGAGGGGAGAGAGAAAATGCACCTAGGACGCACTCTTTGTCCTATTCTAGTCAAAAGATGTTCCCCATTCACAAACCTACCAAAATCCATACCATCTCCAACAATATATAAGGACGGCCCTGTAATATGACACTATGCGAGGGATTTCGGAGGTTTGGGCTCAGATCACACACTCTAGGTAGCCAAATGTGACACTGTTGTGTTAAACTCTATTTGTGTGTTGTTTTGTTCCAGTGTTCAGTGATGTTAAATTACACAGTGAATAGTGCAGAGGTGGAGGTCAACTGACCTGGCAGATTTATTCCACGAGTCTTCTGCTTGCTCATTTGTTTATTTTATTTAACACAGAAACACGCCAATGTTAACACTAACCTCCCGGTTTAACACCAAAACACAGCAATGTTAACACTAAACTCCTGGTTTAACACAGAAACACGCCAATGTTAACACTAACCTCCAGGTTTGACACCAAAACACAGCAATGTTAACACTAAACGCCTGGTTTAACACAGAAACACGCCAATGTTAACACTAACCTCCAGGTTTGACACCGAAACACAGCAATGTTAACACTAAACGCCTGGTTTAACACAGAAACACGCCGATGTTAACACTAACGTCCAGGTTCAACACAGAAACACAACAATGTTAACACTAACCTCCCGGTGCACACAGAAACACATCAATGTGAACACTAACCTCCCGGTTTAACACAGAAACACAGCAATGTTAACACTAAACACCTGGTTTAACACAGAAACACAGCCAATGTAAACACGACCTGCCAGGTTTAACACAGAAACAGGCAATGTTAACACGCACCTCCCGGTTTACACAGAAACAGCCAATGTTAACACTAACCTCCCGGTTTAACACAGAACACAGTCAATGTTAACACTAACCTCCCGGTTTAACACAGAAAACTCAGCAATGTTAACACTAACCTCCCGGTTTAACACAGAAACACAGCAATGTTAACACTAACCTCCCGGTTTAACACAGAAACACAGCAATGTTAACACTAACCTCCCGGTTTAACACAGAAACACAGCAATGTTAACACTAACCTCCCGGTTTAACACAGAAACACAGCAATGTTAACACTAACCTCCCAGTCTAACTCAGAAACATGCCAATGTTAACCCTAACCTGCCAGTTTAACACAGAAACGAGCAATGTTAACACGCACCTCCCGGACTATGGCAACTGCTTCGCACTTCCAGATGAACTCAATGTATTCTTTTTTTTAAGAAACCTGTTTTTGTTCATTTTCTTATAAAGGGTACTAAGCTAAATAAAAAATATGAATCTTGTCAAAGTTTTTAATTTTAATCCTATCATTTTGCAGCACCAGTTTCAAACTATAAAGAACCTCTGCCGCTCTTGGCAATACTTGCAGTAAAAAAAAAAATAATAATACAAATTATCAACCAAATAATGGGGGAGTGTTGTAAATAAATCCCCGAATGGCGGCTTCCCTTCCAGGGGCAACACAGCACAGAAGTCGTTCACTGCATTGCGAGGCCATTGTTGATCGCAAAAGCATCAATATTTGCCCTACCTTTTCTGATTACCCTCCGTGTATTCACTCCTGTAGAAGCCGGCCAGGTCCTCGGCCAGCTCTCCAGTGAACTCACTGTACAGTGAGTAGCTTCTGCCCCTCTCCAGGTTGCCACTCAGCTCCACCCCCAAATACTGAGTTTGCTCCTCTAGCCAAGTTCTTCTGATAGACGGGGCGCTCGAACCCTCAACGGCGCTGAGGGAAACGTGGAACCGGCCCTGCAAGGTATAGTTCAGCTTCTTGCTGTGCACCAGGACAAGGTTAGTTGGGTTTGCACATTTGAAATACACAGTACTCCTTCCTTTGAAAATATAAAGACCACGGGGGTCTTTCTCCAGGTAGGGCTGGAGCTCCACGTCATAGTGCTGTGGGCTGAGGGTCTTCGGAAGCCGATACCTGTTCCAGGGATTAGTCGGTTGTGGTGTGGAAGCAGAAGGCGGGATAGGTCTTGAGACCGTGGTAGAACTTGTCCCGCTTGCGGAGACTCTCCCAGTTGTGGAGCTTATCCCAGTTGAGACCACCGCCGTGGTGGTTTCCGGAACGTTCATGTTTCCATTTTTGGCCTTCTCTTCCGAGTACACGACTGACAGAGCTATGATAGTGGCCACGGCGGCCACAGAGAGCATGACACTCACCGCCATGAGCAGTGGACTGACAAAATAGCCCCTCGCCATTTTCCAGCCAAGTTGGTCGGACGTCAAATCCAAGGGAACAGGCAAAGTAGGACGCTGGGCGACCCTTTTATACTCTTCCAAGACACAGCAGATGGAGCGAATTGCCAATTGATTAGTTAGTCAAATATTAATGGTTGGTTATCAGGGCAAAGGCTCTCTTTTAATCAGCGCTCCTGCGATTGTCTAAATTATGGTTTGCTGAAAAGCAAAAGGTTACTTTCTTTGAACTATAAATGCAGATTAACGCTCAGTCCATGAGCACTTTGCCCTGAGGGGGCGAGGAAGGAGTCAAACTAGCTGAAACATGGGTCAAGCAGGTGTAGCGCCCTCCTCTTATCAAAGGCGGCGCTGCAGCTGAGGTGGCTGTTTTTAGGTCATTGATATCAGTTATAAGCAGTCATCATTTACATACATTTCATGCCTGTAACCTCAGCAAAAGGAAGCGCCATCACGCCTAATCTATGATGCACGACTTGCAACCTCCATGCACTCTCCCCTTGCCAGAAAGGCCCTGCTCCCAGATTCCCGCCAGGGCTTGGAACATGTGGGCGCAGCTGTGCAGGACAGATGTGAGGTTCCAGTTGATGGCCACGTGAGAACCTACGGAGACTCTCCCTATGGAAGCCACTGGCTGCTAACCCGTCTGCAGCAGGTGCGCATGCGTAGATACAAACGTGGATGGAGGTCCCAAGTGACCTGCACATGACACGGGCCTGCGTCGGTGCAGGATCCTGCCGGGCGGGTGTAGCAATACGCTGGGCTCTTAGGAGGAAGGTTCATGCCACTCTAACACGTGGTTGTGTCGCAGAAGCTGCCAGAAGCTTTAGCAAGAGAAGTACACCCAGGTTTGGTCTTTTTACTCTTAGAAAACCTCTGCCCACGCACGCGCTTTTCTTCTGGGCCAGGAGCAGCACCGCCTTTGCTTATTTTTTGTGTGTCCAAAATGGCGTTTCCTGGAAGGCGCTGGTGAATGGACGTTATATAATCCAGTTTCAATGTAATGTATCGGATGGCTTCATCCGGAGTATGTTGGCTTAGTAGTTTGTAGGTCACAAATACTAGCAATCGCATTTTTGTACACTCCTCATAACAGATGGCAAAGCTCTGTACCTGCTCTCGAGGGGGCGGGGGGGGCTTGTAAGTTGGCAGTTATGATGTATATGGAAGGGTCAAGCGTATTAGATCCATTTTAGCGGTAATGAGTTTTAAGAAGATTGAAGATCTATGATAATATAAGTAATTTATAACGCGCCTGTACAAAAGTGTTTCTAGGAGCACAAGACAGGGGAGAGAAGACAGCGGGAAGACAAGACAAACGTTCTTACTAGGGCTTGTGTCATTCAGATCGTGCAAGTACGAGAACGAGAAGTGCAAGGGGAAATGGAGGGGGGAAGTGCAAGGGAGAGGGTTGGGGCAAACAGGGCAGAAATGCTCTGAGTAAGTGCAGCCAGGGCAGCGCGGCTGTGGGTAGTGCAAGGAGAACAAGGGACTGTAGGGTTACAGTTAAAGCCCCTAACTCCGTGGTAGGCCCGGAGGCAGTGCAAGGGTGACTGATCAAGAAAGAGTCTGGACTCAGTGAGACTCTGCCAAGTAACCAGTCGCTACAGCAGACAGGTAGGTCAGGTAGGTCAGCGGGGGAGGGGGAGCGAGAAAGCAGAGGAGAAGAGGAACGTTTTGAGCTGCTTCCAGACCTTCAGGTGGTCCAGCTCAAGTATGAGAGGGGCAGGGAAACATTCCAGACCGAGTCACCTGCAGAGGAGAGAGATCTACCCCCCACTCTCTGCCTGGAGAAGCGTCTAACCCGTAGAGAATTAGAGGTAGCTGAGCGAAGGGCTCGAGAAGGAAGGTATTTTGGAAGAGAGCGTTGGATGCAGTTCCGCCCCCGGCCCCAGAAAACCTTCTGGACAATGCAAAGGGTCTTGAACTAGATTCTTGCAGCCACTGGGAGCCATTGGAGAGATTTTAGGGCTGGAGAGATGCGGTCCCTGGGCTTGAGGCCAAGGATAAGTCTTGCAGTCCTGTTCTGGATTAGTTGCAGAGGGCGGTGAGTAGAGAAAGGCAGATTGAGAAAGAGGCTGTTGCAGTAGTCCAGCCTATAGAGAACCAGGGCTCTGGAGACAGTGAGCTTCTGGGGGAATGTGAGAAAGGGAAGAGTCCCTTTGTGGAGGTGCAACTGGTGGTGGGACTTCTTGACGACGTCAGAGATGTGAGGATAGTAGAGTGTGTGTTGAAACTACCTTCTGCATCGGGCAAGAGTGTAAAATATGCCACACTGGGTGCTGTTGCCAGATTAAGCATTTACACTAATATGTGATGAGGTTAAGTTCAGCTCTTCTGAGCACTTCCTAAGTCTATGCACAGGGACACCGCATATGGGGCTGCATAGCTCCCTGAAACCCCCTCCACCACACCCCCCTGGCACATTGTGCCAGTGGCCAGGATTGGCTGCTGTTTAATATCTGTGAAGTGCTTCCGGGCTGGCACTTGATTTATGAAGACTTCCCTTAGTATCCAAAGCCTGCCCAGGACCTCCTTCTTCTCTGAAAGCTTTGACTGAATCAGAGCCTCCCCCCACACATCTCCTTTAAGCCATGGGGTCCAACTCTGCACACATTTTTTAAGATATTCGTCAGTGATTCGTCTTTCAGAAATCACCCAACATTCAAGAGATTCGAGTTTGTTGCAGGAAAGTTTGTACAGGAATTATTTGCACATAGTAAGACATATCAGAGGTTTATAAGGGGTGTCCTTGTTGGGGAGCTTTCTTTTTAGTAAGAGATGAATTTGGAAATAAATGAATTCATGCTCAGTCGATGAAATGTGATATGAGGAATTTCGGTGCTATTGGTAGCATCCGTTGAGGACTAAATCGATTAAGTCTGCGCGTGCGCGTGTGCGTGCGTGCTAGAGCGTGCGTGCGTGCACATGCGTGCGTGGGTGCATGTGGTAACTGAGCTTCATGCAAGAAATTCTGGTTAATAACTGTGAATTTCTGATTGGGGCAGTGGACGCAGAGGCTAACGTCACCGAAAATCAACATCTTATCTCCTGACCATGATCAAGGCATGTCAAGGTCCATAGTTTGTTTGGGGGACCATTTTTCAAATTCTGATGGCCTATTGCAGAGGAGCACACTGGTGAGCGGGCGGAGCAAGAGATGCTTTGTAAGGTGTGTAGACCCAGGGAGGAAGTGAATCCCACCCCAAAAGATTGCCTGCGGTGAAGCCACGCATCATAAATTGGGGATGGGTCATTGTCTCAGGCAAAAATAACCCCAAGTGAAGTCTATAAGACCAGGGCCGGCCTTAGGAGCAGCAGCGCCCTAGGTGAATTGGGTCCGTCCCTCTCTTCGCCCCCCGCACGCCCCTGGTCAACAGGGGGCGGGAAGGAGCAGGGGTGGGCGGGGCCAGGATGGGCCTTTTTTTTTAGCCACCTCGCTCGTGCGAGTAGGTAATGTTATTTGTAGGGTGTGCCGGGGAGACCCTCACCATCCATTAGGGCTTCAGGGGCCTCAACAGAAAGTGGTTAACTGGGGCTTAGGCAGGCAGACTAGCTTTCACCCTATGGACTCTCACCATCCATTAGGGCTTCAGGGCCTCAACAGAAAGTGGTTAACTGGGGCTTAGGCAGGCAGACTAGCTTTCACCCTCTGGACTCTCACCATCCATTAGGGCTTCAGGGGCCTCAACAGAAAGTGGTTACCTGGGGCTTAGGAAGATAGGCTTGCTTTCACCCTATGGACTCTCACCATCCATTAGGGCTTCAGGGGCCTCAACTGAAAGCGGTTACCTGGGGCTTAGGCAGACAGACTAGCGTTCGCCCTCTGGACTCTCATCATCCATTACGGCTTCAGGGGCCGCAACAGAAAGTGGTTACCTGGGGTTAGGCAGACAGACTAGCTTTCACCCTATGGACTCTCACCATCCATTAGGGCTTCAGGGCGCTCAACAGAAAGTGGTTTCCTGGGCTTAGGCAGACAGACTAGCTTTCACCCTATGGACTCTCCCCATCCATTAGGGCTTCAAGGGCGTCAACAGAAAGTGGTTACCTGGGGCTTAGGCAGACAGACTAGCTTTCACCCTATGGACTCTCACCATCCATTAGGGCTTCAGGGCCTCAACAGAAAGTGGTTAACTGGGGCTTAGGCAGACAGACTAGCTTTCACCCTCTGGACTCTCACCATCCATTAGGGCTTCAGGGGCCTCAACAGAAAGTGGTTACCTGGGCTTAGGCAGACAGACTAGCTGTCACCCTCTTGACTCTCACCATTCCATTAGGGCTTCAGGGGCCTCAATAGAAAGTGGTTACATGGGCTTAGGCAGACATACTAGCTTTCACCCATTGGACTCTCACCATCCATTTGGGCTTCAAGGGCCTCAATAGAAAGTGGTTACCTGGGGTTTCGAAGACAGACTAGCATTCGCCCTCTGGACTCTCACCATCCATTAGGGCTTCAGGGCCTCAAAAGAAAGTGGTTACCTGGGGCATAGGCAGACAGACTACCTTTCACCCTATGGACTCTCACCGTCCATTAGGGCTTCACGGCCTCAACAGAAAGTGGTTACCTGGGGCTTAGGCAGACAGACTAGCTTTCTCCCTCTGGAC
Source organism: Ambystoma mexicanum (assembly GCA_002915635.3). Classification (NCBI taxonomy): domain Eukaryota; kingdom Metazoa; phylum Chordata; class Amphibia; order Caudata; family Ambystomatidae; genus Ambystoma; species Ambystoma mexicanum. The sequence continues at coordinate 4,721,074 of CM030324.1, forward strand.
TCTCACCATCCATTAGGACTTTAGGGGCCTCAACAGAAAGTGGTTACCTGGGGCTTAGGCAGACAGACTAGTTTTCACCCTATGGACTCTCACCATCCTTTAGGGCTTCAGGGGCCTCAACAGAAAGTGGTTACCTGGGGCTTAGGCAGACAGACTGTAAAAACAAGGAAATATCGAGGCTGAGTACCACAAATTGAAATACACCAAACACGGCTATAAAGATTCACAGATCTTTATTTTACTGTACAGTTTACAAAGAAACATAGAAACAGATAGCTATCTGGCTCTCAACACCCTGCAATGAGTACCAGCCCGTCAAAGAGAGCAGAGAGAGAGCTGGACATCTGTACATTCCTGTTTTTTATACATTTCCACAATATTGTCTAGCCCCTCTACATGTTAATAATCTGCGGTCTAGAGTTTGTGCCTAGTTCACATACAGCTTATACAATAATATGCATATGGATTACATGAGTTTGTATTTCCGCGGTGATACAATGACAACGTATGCTCTCAAATCCTACAACAAGAAACTTTTACAACTATGTTACAATTGAGTTCGGCCTGTGTCCACGCTTGGCGTTTACTCTGCATTGTCCCAGACGTGTATTGCGAGCACAGACAATGCTGGGACAACAGTTCGTGCTCAGCACAAGGCCTTATAACCTAGTCCAAACAGTCGGCTCTTGGTCAGGCTAAACATTAACAGAACTCAAAGGTCGACAGGCTTGGTTGCAAGTCGAAAAACACAGTCCACCATTTTAGAACAGAGAATATATGAACAGAAATCAAAATGGCGGATGATTCTAAAATGGCAGCGAAGTCGATCTAAAATCGGAATTTTGCAACGCAGTTTTGCGACTAGGCTTAGGCCAATATAAATCAAAAGGAGGCATAATATGATTTCCCGTTTAACAAACCCTCCTTTTGGCCTAAGCCAAGCGCTAAACTTCATCTAGTCGCTTTACGAATAACTCCACATCTCAATGTCCATACAACCTGAATCACATTCATCAGATATATCAAGCGCCATAAGATCTGTAGCAGAAATTTCCTTTCAAACAAATTCGTTGGTCATTCTTTCCAGTGCATGTATCTTTGGTCCTAACGTTCCCATAGTCTGTGCACAGCATCCCCCTAACATGAAGGACAGGAAGACATTGTATACAGCAACAACAGAACAACAGAATACCCCAAATAATCAATAGGACTGAGAGAAGCTTCCATCCCCAAGATCGTAAGAAGTCCCAGAACCAAGCACTAAGATCCAATTTCCTCGGAACATGCACTTCTGAACTAGGACGTGCAGATTTTGTATAGCCTTAAAGATGGTTGGGGAGGAATCTGGTACGAAAACGCAGCACAGCAGACCCACTAATTGCATACTCCACCAGCTCAGCCAGAATGACGTCTAATGCCATCCGGTTCTGTAGTGCCACTAATCTGATTGCTTCTGTTCTAAAGTCATGTTATAGAGTATGTCAGTGGTCCGGTTGATGGTTTTCTCCAGTACTCTCGCTAGTCTTCTGATATCCTCAGAATTTATATTGTCCCCAAAATGGTACAAAGGATTTTGCTAGTCACCCAGGACTTGTGAAGAGTATCACCCTTTTCCCGCCTTGGACGAGCCCTAGAGATTTCTGTGGTACTAGCTATAAATACCCCTGGTAACAGAATTCCTAAATAAGTTCCCTGCCAATCCCTAGGTAGCCATGGAAAGCTTCATTACCGCAAACGAAGTAGACAGGTTCGCCTACATACAAAGGTCTGTCCTCACTGGTCAAGTTTGCAACATTAGTGCAACCCTTGAAATCGCACCATTGACTGAGTACCATTCCTCTGTATGCAGAAAGAAACTGAGTTGGGCTATGTTAACAGTATAGGAAGGTGGCGTGGCATCCCTATTGCCTATAGGAGCCATCTTTGAAAGAGATCAAAGATTGAAAGGTCGGGACAGTCTATCAGAAGCCTAATAGAAGCAACATTAAGCTTGCTCCTATTTGCGAAAGAGTGAGCATCCAGGGGCGTTAGAACTCGCTTTCAAATCATTCAAATTTAATTCGTTCCATCAAAGTTCCCCGAGATGCTATCATTCCATCAGCCAAAGAATAGTGCCCTAGAGAAGCATAACATGCAGTAGTTAGAGGCAAAGATGAATATACCAGCCCAACCCTTTTTCCCCATGTTGCGGTAAATGGAGCAGACCAACAATTTGACCTATTCAAAATGGCATGAGTTGCATTCATTATTAACAGTAATGTATTGTATGATAGCTCTGTCTGTGTTGAGAGTCTCTAGGAGATAGAGTGTGCAGTGCACGAAAGGTGTAGATACAGTAGGTACATTTCAGTAGGCAAGAATGTTTCAAGCGGACGTACTTCTTCCATATACCAAAATCCTAAGGCAATATACTATGAAACCGGTTAACATAATTACAAGAAAACAATACGTTTTAAAAGACCATGTATTTGATGTCCATTGTCTTGTTGGCCACACAGTCACTTATTTGTTCCGTACGAGTAGGAGCCATAACAGGCATTGTTCCTTTGAAACGAAAACTCTGTAGTCGTTTGCTGGTGATCTCCTGATCACGCTTTTCTTAGTCCTTTCCCTATCCCCAGCCAACTACTTTCCTTCAGATGCAAAAGATGGGGCAAAGGACAAGCCCTATGATAATTTTCCTGTGGCACAGCCGAACCGTGCAGTAAGTCTAGCTCCGTGGACGCAGATTGTACCTTGTGACTCCTGGCACAGTGTGATCTGCGAACAGTGCGTCCTTGCTTCCTGATGGAAGTGATGAATTTGCAGCAGAACCAGACAATGATGAAAAGGATCTGTAGGAGAGTGTGGAGACAAAGCAGCTGTTTCCCCAGGCCCCGCGGCTCAGGGAGTGTCTCCGAAGCACTCTCAGTACTGCTCAATGCTGAATGATCGCTGGGAGCAGAGCAAGTAAGTTTCTCCTTATCTTCTTCGTCGTGTGGCAAAGGGAAAGGTATCCTCTTGACATGCGATGCTGTATCCAGTGCTTCTTTCCAGTTACTCGTACGCAGTCTGTGTGGCCAATAGGACCTGGTGGGGCCCTCTCCACCTCGGTGCGAGACAGATGCTCTCTCAAATGCTTTAGTGAGCACCACTGCCAGGTCGGATGCTGTGACCTGGCCCCTCGTATTTAGCTGGGAGGGCTTCTCGCACCTGTTGATGAATCAAATACAGATTTTAGTTAACCGTTCACAATAATCAGAAAGAAGTACATGTTCAATATCCTTAAAGCCCTAGGTTTAGGAAGATTCCAAATGTTAGCTGGCCTACCCATTACCACCTCAAAGGGAGAGAGCCCAGTCTTAGTTTGAGGGGTTGTACGCATGGATAACAACACGATCGGTAAGGCGTCCGGCCATTTTAGTTGGTGCCGGCACACGTCTTAGCGAGCTTGTTCTTTAAGATTCCATTGTGTCTCTCTACCAATCCAGCACTCTGAGCATGTCTGGCCGAATGGAACCGTTTATCGATCTGTAATCCGCACATATCTGCAGAATTACAGCAGCGATAAAATGTGGACCATTGTCCGACCAGATGACCCTTGGCAAACCAAACCTAGGAAATATTCCTTAAGCATGTTTTTCGCGTTGTCATTGCTGTGGCATCTTTTACAGGAAAGGCTTCAACCCATTTACTAAAGCGCAAATAACAACCAAGACGTATTTGAAGTTATTACAACGCTCCATTTCAATAAAGTCAAAGTGGATCACTTCAAAGGGGACAGAAGGTGGACCAAAACTACCCTTGGTGTCGATGTGCCCTTCCCCATATTGTGCTGTAGACAGATCATGCAACTCTGGACAAAACGCTCAGCAGTTTTCGGGATGTTAACATTTACCCAGACAGTTTCTAACATTTTGCAAATCTTCCTAGCAGATATGTGAGTGGGACCATGAGCCATTGAAACCATCATAGTGATGTACGCATCTGGCAGCATCCATTTTCCCTCTAGTTATCCACCCAACACCATCATCATCCAACCTCGCCAAGCCCTCACCCATTGCTTAGTTTCTTCTAAAGTGGCATCGGCTTGGATATTCTTTATAGATTCAATTCCTTCATCTATGGTACAGACATTTGTGGCTTCCCTTGTAGTGTACATATCTGAATAGAGATCAGTAGCAGTTTGTTTGGCTATCTGGTCAGCGAAAGCGTTCCCTTTTCCTACATCATTTATGATTTTCTGATGTGCCGCGCACTTCATAATTGCTAACTGAGTGGGAAGTGCAAGCGCTGAGAGTAGCTGAACTATCAAGGTGCCATATTGAATCTTCGTTCCATGTGAGGTCAAGAAACCTCGTTCTGCCAAAGTCTACCGAAGTTGTGAACTACCCCAAAAGCATACTGACTATCAGTATATATGTTTACTCTAAGCCCTTCGGAAAGTTCACAAGCTCGAGTCAATGCAAAATCTCTGCGGCCTGCGCAGAGTTATGCGAAATTCTTTTGGTTTCCACAATCGTGCTTAGTGTAGTGATGGCATAAGCAGCAGTGGATGTACCATCCGGAAGTTTGAAACAGGAGCCATCACAAAACAGCTCCCTTGCTGGATTGTTCAAAGGAGTGTCTTTCAAATCAATCCTGCCTTTAGTTCTTGTTCTGTGGTATAAAGCAGTCATGTGACATTTCGTCACTGCAAGCAGTATCTTGCGGAAAGGTAATAATTCAGCCGGATTCAATACACAACACCTCTTAATTTTTATATGCGGTGCAAACAAGATCAATTCATATCTCGTTAATCGTGCGGAGGTGAGATGTTGTGTTTGCGTTCTATTTAATAGAACATCTACAGAGTGAGGTACCAACAGGTTAAGAATGGCCTAGGACCATTCCCTCACTCTGTTTTACAGACGCAGCAGCAGCAGCGACAGCTCTCAAACATCTTGGCAAAGCGCATGCAACAGGATCAAGGGTGGAAGAAAAGTAACCGCACGGCCTATTCTTCCCCCCATGTTCCTGCGTTAATACAGCCAAAGCACATCCATCACGTTCATGCACATACAACTCGAAGGCCTTTTCATAATTTGGTGTGCCCAAAACTGGTGCTGAACACAGTGCAGTCTTGAGCAAATCAAAAGCTTCTGGTGTTCCAAGTTCCATGGCAATGGCGAAGAAATGCCCTTCTTTGTCAAAGCCAACATTGGTTTGATCACTAGTGAAAAATTGGGATCCACTGCCTACAGTAAGAAGCCATACCTATCAGGCTCTAACTTCCTTCTGT
>CM030324.1:4726353-4746248 GCA_002915635.3 Ambystoma mexicanum
GGTTGTATGAATACCTAGTCATGCCCTTCGCCTATGCAACGCCCCGGCCACATTCCAGCATTTTATGAATGACATATTCAGGGACATTCTGGATGTGTACATGGTTGTTTATCTGGACGACATCCTGATCTTTTCGCGAGATCTTGATGACCAGTGCAGCATGTCCGGGAGGTCTTATCCCGTCTAAGGAAACATTCGCTGTTTGCCAAACCCGAGAAATGTCAGTCCATAAAACGTCTGTTGAGTTTCTGGGCTTCCACATCACCCCTGGGGCACTATCCATGAACGAATCCAAGGTGAGGCGGTCCTAGATTGGCCGATTCCTCAGACACTCAAGGCCTTGCAGGCCTTTTTGGGTTTCGCCAACTTCTACAGGCGCTTTATTTCGTCCTTTTCTACAATTGTGGCCCCACTCACGGCTCTGACTAGCCCTCAGTACCCTATCAGTGGCAGAAGGAACATCAGGAATCCTTCGAGGCTCTGAATACCGCTTTCACCACTGCACCGATCCTTTAGCACCCCAATCCCGAACTCCCATTCATGGTCGAGGCTGACGCCTCTTCTTTCGCCCTCGGTGCGGTGTTGTCTCAGACATGTCCGACCACGGGCAAGTTGCACCCAGTTGTCAGAACCGTGAACCTTCACAGGTTAGAGCGCCTGGTGATCGAAGAGGAGCTGTTGAACCCGTAGTGCAGTAATATGTTTCTTCCCACCAATGTAACACTCAGTTGTGCATAAAAACAGTCTGAGCGCTCAATTGGTTGAAAGATGTTTTGAAGAAGGAACAGGACACTCTGGAACTCCGGGTGACTGCAAGTTTCTTCCAGATATGTGGCAAGTTGTACAGGACACACTGATAGCTCTCTGGTCTTCAGTAGGATACGATAACAGTACATATCCGACAGGAAAACCCAATAGAATGGAACTCAACAGTTTCTGTAACGATACAAGAACGTACATAAGGAAAAGAAAAACGTAAGAGGCCAATAACTGAACAATGAACACTAAATGAAAATTCTTACGTGTATATCCGTATGAAGGACTGTAACGAGGAAGATGTGTTGAAGTGCTCAATCGGCTCCAAAAGGAATGTCCGAGAAGACACAGTCTCACAGATGCTGAAGGTTTCTTGAGTCCGGAGCAACCCTATTCCCGCCGGCACGAGTACGCCTAAGAGTTCAGCGAGGTCCCAAAAGTGCTACAGGCAGTCTCTAGTCCAGCACTTAATTCCTATTCCCGCCGGCACGCGTACGCCTAAGGGAGAGATCCTTCTTCGGAGTGATGTAGTAAAACAATCCAAGTGTTCCGTTCAAACCACAGTAAGCAGAAATAATGAAACAAGAGACTAGAATCGAAGTCAAAAGAAGTCCGGGTCGTAACCAGTACCGTGGGCAAGACAAGAGGAATCCAATGGACAGGCAGAGGTCGAGGAGTAGCCAGATCAGAAGTACCGTGGGCAAGACAGAAGCAATTCCAATAAACAGCAAGAGGTCGAGAAAGGACAAGATCCAAATAACAAACGCCACTGTAGAATTCCGAGGGAAAACAATCAGAAGCACCGAAACGCAAACGGGGCGGACTTAAATATGCGTGACTACAACGCGAGAGTCACGTGACCGGGAAACCGGAGCAACACGTGACTGCAGACGTACTGCGGCCAACGTCGCCATGGCAACCCCCAATGCCTTAGAAACAAACCTTTAAAGGAATGAAGCGATTGCTGCTGTTCCTAGCTATTTTGACTTCTCGAAAGTCCGCCTGGTAAGCGGGAACTTGCAGAGAGAATCTGGTGTTCTGACAGTATCCTCCCCCAAAGGTCCCCCCAGACCCCGAGATGCTAGAAAGACGGGATATACAGCACGGGGGATGATATTGGATTCAGGTTCCCAGGTGCGATCCTCCGGACCGTACCCCTTCCAATCCACCAAAAACAAACGCACACCACGAGACAGCTTGGTATGCCAATTATAGCTTTAACCTCGTATTCCTCCACCCCTTGCACCAACAGGGGGGGACGTGCAGGTAGCCTCATCTGCTCAGGACACGGCTTGACCAAAGACACGTGGAACACGGGATGTGTTTTCCAGGCTGAGGGCAGTTCTAATTTGACCACAAGGGGGCTTATTACCTCCTTGAACAACATAAAGGACCCACAAAGCGAGGTAACAGGTCTTGCGACCTGGAATACTAAGATTTTTTGGTAGAGAGCCAAACACGCATCCCCGCAGTGTACTGCGGTGCTGGTTGGCGATGGCGATCGTCATAATTTTTTTTGCCTGTTCTTGAGCCGTGTGTCAAGTGTTCCATGACGCTCTTACGTAATGAGTCAGGTCCCTAAGACAAGATTGGACCGCCGGACAATCTGAGGATGTGAACAAATCCAAGGGCAGAGAGCGAGGGTGTTGTCCATACATGGCATAGAATGGAGAAGCCCCCGTAGAAGAATGCGCCAGAATTATTGTAAGCGAACTCTGCCATGGGCAGTACGGAGAGCCAGGTTTTCTTGATGTTGTAGAATAAGGCATCTCAAGTACTGTTCCATGGTAGCATTGAGTCGCTCGGTTTTGCCATCGGTTTTGTGGATGGTAGGCCGTAGAATATCTGTCGTCAAATGCCCATAGACTGTGTAAGATGTTTCCAAAAACGAGAGGTGAATTGAGCACCCCCTGTCAGATATGATGATCTCCGGAAGACAAAGAACCGGAAGACGTTACGGTAAAAAACAGGTCTGCCAGGATGATTAGTGGATGGAAGACCCCGACAAGCACAAAAAAGGGCCAATTTAGTAAAACTATCAACTACTACCCAGATCGTGTGTAAAATCCACCAAATCGAAGGTAGTTCCACTACGAAGTCCATAGAAAGCATAACCAAGGGTTTAGCAGGTACTGGCAGGGTTGTAGAAGACCCATTGGTTTAGCGGGGCGGTCTTACACTGAGCGCAAACTGCGCAGTTTTGCAATGTATAACGCAATGTCTTTTGACATACAAGGCCACCAGCACCAACGTTTGAGGAACTCCAAAGTCTTACGAGGGCGGGGTGTGCAGCCAACATGGAGTCATAACACCAAGACATGGCAATCTGCGGGTATGAGAAGTCTGGTATATAGATTTTACCTTGAACGTAGGGTAAGGATTGAACGACGTCCAGGTTAAGATCTTCCAGCTCAGAATGTCTTTCTGAGACCCACTGCTGAATGGCAGTTTTCAAAGATGGTTCCAATGTGCAGCCACAAACAACCTGGTTGGGTAAAAGTAGTCGACCTTCCTGTGGCCGAAGTACCGGGTCTTCATAGAGTCTCGATAAGGCGTCTGCCTTGGAGTGTAACCTTCCTGGACGGTAGGTCAGTACGAAGTTGTACATTGAGAAGAACTCATGCCAACGTGCATGGCGTGCTGTAGTGCATTTTAATGACTGAAGGGCCAGTAGGTTTCTGTGATCCGTGAATACTTGAATTGGGGTCTCTGCTCCCAAGAGATGATGCCTCCAAACAGTAAAAGCCTCCCGGACAGACAACAATTCACGTTTCAGTGATGGTGTAGTTTACCTCATATGGAGTAAGCTTACGTGAATGATAAGCAACAGGATGGAGGACCCCTGTGTCGGGACATAACTGGGAGAGAACTGCCCCCTACTGCCACATCTGACGCATCAGCCTCTTACAACAAACGGTTGTTTGACATCAGGATGCTGAAGTACCGGAGCTGAAGTAAAGGCCTCTTTGAGTGTCTCAAATGATTTTTGTGCCTCGGGATTCCATTGAAACGGATGCTTATTACTCGTTAAAGCAGTAAGCGGAGCCACAATGCTAGAGAAGTGCCTGATAAATCACTGATAAAAGTTCGCAAACCCCAAAAAGGACTGCAAAGCTTTTAGGGTGCCTGGGACCGGCCATTCCAGTACTGCCCTGACCTTGGTTTGGCTCATTTGAACACCCTGGTTAGTAATGTCATAACCCAGGAATTCAACTGAAGTAGTATGGAAAATGCACTTCTCTAGTTTTGCGTATAGTTTATTTTTACGCAAACGTTGTAGTACTTCAGTAACTTGTTGAATGTGTAGTTCAAGAGAAGGTGAATAGATCAAGATATCGTCTAAATAGACGATCACGAACCGATCAATCATATCCTGAAAGACGTCATTGATAAAATGTTGAAACGTGGAGGGGCATTACATAGCCCAAACGGCATGGACCAAGTATTCAAAGAGGCCGTATCTGGTTTTGAATGCCGTTTTCCATTCATCTCCTTCTCTTATCCTCACCAGATTATACGCACCTCTGAGGTCCAGTTTGGTGTATATTACTGAAGAGCCTAGCTGGTCCAAAAGTACAGAAATCAGTGGTATGGGGTACTGATTCCGTATCGTGACTGCGTTCAGGTCCCGGTAATCTATACATGGTCTCAGGTCCCCCCTCTTTCTTCGAACAAAGAACAGGGGAGATGCAGCAGGAGAACGAGAGTGTGCGAATGAACCCAGAAGCCAAAGCCTTGTCCAAATATACCCTTAACACTGCATCCTCCTTCACAGTAAGAGAGTATATCCTCCCAGAGGGGATTCTAGCTCCCTCCTTTAGATCTATGGGACAGTCATATATGCGATGAGGCGGTAGCTTTTCTGCCTCACCCTTGTCAAAAACATCTGCGAAAGCCTTGTATTCCGGGGGTAAAATAGTATTGACAATACCACCACCATCGAAACAGATTCCAATAAGGCTTGACATGGGTTGTTTTTTACTTGGGTCAATGGGCCACAATGTCCTGAACAATAAGTCGAGGTAAACAAGACAGATCCAGTAACCCAATCCACCAAGGGATTATGGACCCTAAGCCATGGTAGACCCAGAATTAGTCGAAATTGGGGTGCAGTGATGACATTAAATGAAATGACTTCGCTATGACAGTCGTCTATAAGTAAGTTCAGGGGCACTGTAGACTCCGTTACCAACCCTGAGAGCAGTGTGGTACCATCAACTGCATTGACCACTTCAGGTTGTTCCTTTGGTATCAGCGGAATGTTCCAGTCTTTCACATACTGGAGATCAACATAGTTTCCAGTAGCCCAGAATCCAAAACCGCTTCAGAGGACCATGTTTCTCCGTCCGGAGATGAAAGTATGACCCGAATGGTGAAAGGAACTGAAACTTTGGAGCCCGGAAGATCAATGCTCGACATAGGGGCTCCCTCTATTGTCGGGCTTTGGAGTTTCCCGACTTCGCGGGTTTCTTGGGACATAAACTCAAGAAATGACCAGAAGAACCACAATAAAAGCATAATTTGTTCCTTTTACGCTTCTCTCTTTCTTCGCTAGACAGTGGTCCTCTTATCACCCCTATTTGCATGGGTTCCCCATTACCTGAAATTGAAACTCGTCAGGCTGACAGGGACCGGGGGTATAATCCTTTTCTCCCCCTTCCTTTCTGCTTTGCGGGCATCGATCTGAAGAACTAGATCCAAAAGGTCAGGAAAGGAGACAGGGACCACAGGTACTGTAGCAATGACATCCTTGAGGGAGTCTGACAAACCCTTGTAAAACAAGGCTGCCTTCTTTTCGTCTGGCCAGTTGGTTTCAGCAACCAATTGGTTAAACTTAGCCAGATACATTAATAGAGAAGAATCGCCTTGCTGTAAGTTTAACAACTCCAAATCAGTGGCCTGAGATTTGTATCGGGTGTCAAAAAACTCTCGTAAGCGCCTCTATGAGAGCGTCACAATCAAATAACAAACGACTACCTTGCTCTAAGAGAGGATTAGCCCAGACTGCGGCAGTACCCCCTAGATTAGATAATATAAAAGCGGCCTTAGTGGTTGAATCGGGAAACGATGTTGGTCTACAGAGAAAATGCAGTCTGCATTGATTGATAAACGTTCTAAAGGTTTTTGGATCACCCAAAAAACGTTCAGGAGGAGCCAACGGAAACTGTGCAGCCATAACTACCGGAACCGGGTCTGCCCTGGCTTGAGCACCGGCCGTACCATACCCGGAAGCCACTGCGATTGATGGAGGTTCAATGGTGCCAACCCTTAATCCCGCTTGAATATCATCAATACGGCGATGGGTAGCATCATGGGCAGTTTGCATATCAGCACGTAAATCAGCCACTAATTGAACCAAGGTAGCCAAAGGATCAGTGACTGTGTCCATTTTAAGGCTTCTGATTCATTCCCGCCGGCACGAGTACGCCTAAGGGGAGAGATCCTTCTTCGGAGTGATGTAGTAAAACAATCCAAGTGTTCCGGTTCAAACCAGTTAAGCAGAAATAATGAAACAAGAGACTAGAATCGAAGTCAAAAGAAGTCCGGGTCGTAACAGTACCCGTGGGCAAGACAAGAGGAATCCAATGGACAGGCAAGAGGTCGAGGAGTAGCCAGATCAGAAGTACCGTGGGCAAGACAGAAGCAATTCCAATAAACAGGCAAGAGGTCGAGAAAGGACAAGATCCAAATAACAAACGCCACTGTAGAATTCCGAGGAAAACAATCAGAAGCACCGAAACGGCAAACGGGGCGGACTTAAATATGCGTGGCTACAACGCGAGAGTCACGTGACCGGGAAACCGGAGCAACACGTGACTGCAGACGTTCTCGCGGCAACGTCGCCATGGCATCCCCAATGCCTTAGAAACAAACCTTTAAAGGAATGGAAGCGATTGCTGCTGTTCCTAGCTATTTTGACTCTCGAAAGTCCGCCTGGTAAGCGGGAACTTGCAGGAGAATCTGGTGTTCTGACACCAGTGGCATATCACTCTCGCAAGTTTTCCAGTACTAAAGCCCATTATACTGTAACGGAGAAGGAACTTCTGGCTGTCATGGACGCCTTTCGTGTCTGGCGCCATCATCTCCTGGGGGCTAAGCATCCAATCACTGTCTACTCCGATCATCAGAACCTGCAGGACTTGGCCTCCCTAAAGTGCATCAACAGCAGACAGGTCCGGTGGCATCTCTTCTTTTCTGCCTTTGACTTTCACATGACTCATCGTCCTGGGGTCACTCATGGAAAAGCGGACGCCTTGTCACGCTCTCCGGGTGGGGTCTCGTTGCCAACCTTCCCTGATACTGTTCTGGGTAAGAGCCACGTGATTTGCCTCTGTACTCCCTCTCTCTCATTCTTAGATTCTGTGCGAGCATGGACGAACAGTCACTCTGACCAACTGCGAGATTGGGATCCGGTGTATTGTGACGGCTTGCCTTTCGTGCATGATCGTTTGTTGCTTCCCACGCCTGACACTCGTAACCTGGCCCTTGAATGGTCTCATGATGCCCCCTTTAATGCCCATCCCGGCCAGGAGCGTACCATGGACCTCCTAAATTGCTGGTGCTGGTGGCCCTCTATGAAGCGCGACGTGGAATGTTATGTCAACTCCTGATCTGTTTGCGCTCAAGTCAAACATCGAAGAGGCCGCCCAGTTGGCCTGTTGCTTCCGCTACCGGTACCCCCTAGACCTTGGCACACACTGACTATGGATTTCGTGACCGATCTCCCCAAGGTGCGGGGTTTTGATACCATCTGGGTGGTGGTGGATACATTTACTAAAATGGCTCGCTTTGTCCCCTGTAAGGGGATCCCTTCGGCCCCGGTCCTGGCTGACTTGTTTTTTTAGTCTGTTTTCACGTTGTTTGGGCTCCCTTCTGTCCTTATCTCCGACCGGGGGTCGCAATTCACATCTCGTTTTTGGAGAGCTTTGACTAAGCTGCTTGGCATCGATACCAGGTACTCCTCGGCCTATCACCCCGAGACTGATGGACAGACCGAAAGGACAAACCAATCTATGGAGCAGTATCTTCGGTGTCTTATCTTGCAGCAGCAGTCCTCCTGGTTGAGTGTTTTACGGCTTGCCGAGTTCGCCTACAATAACGCGGCTCACTCTGCTACGGGTCTCTCTCCTTTCTATGCCCTCTATGGCCAACACCCCAAGGTCCTGCCCGACCCTGACGCTTCTGTCTCCTTGAATCCTGCGGCCACGGCTTGACTTAGAGATGTGTGTGCTGTTCATGCTCGTACTCTGATCAACCTTACTGAAGCAAAGGCCTCTATGAAGTCCCGTGCTGACGGCAAGTGCTTGGCTGCTCCTCCCCTTGCAGTGGGTTCCCGGGTGTGGTTGTCTTCCCGTCACCTTCACCTGGTTGGTTGTTGGAAACTTCTGCCTCGCTTTGTTGGGCCGTATGTGATCTCCCAGGTTGTGAATCCAGTGGCTTTTCGTCTGGTTCTCCCGAGCTCTTGGCGAATCCATCCTGTTTTTCATGTCTCCCTTCTCAAGCCTTGCCCTGATTCCTCCCGTCTTCGTGCCCCGGTGGCCCCGGTGTCCCTGGCCTCCCCTGATGTCTTTGAAGTGTCAGCTATTCTGGGTTCCCGTTGGTTTAGGGGTGGGCTTCAGTATTTGGTGGACTGGACGGGTTATGGCCCGGAGGAGCGCTCTTGGGTTTCCGCCCTGGACGTTAACGCTCCTCGGTTGGTGGCCCAGTTTCATCGGGATCACCCGTCCTGCCCACTGGGTCGTGGGCCGTTGGGGGGGGCTATGTTAGACGCTCCTCTGCACATCAGAACACTGCTAGTACCTCCACAACACCTACCCTGGGTTCCCACACTACTCCCTCCAGGTTTCGAGACTCACGTGATGTGGTTGCCCCAAAGGACCGAAAGTTCCATACCGGTTACACTGTACGTGCCCGGTTGCAGCCCTTCCTGCATTGGCAGTTGCCATGGAGAGCATACAGCAGAAGGGGCGGCGGAACGCTTCCGCATCGAACAATCATCCGCTCACGTGATTCACAGCGGCGTTTCCCACGTGATGATGGAAGGCGTCACATGACTCGGAAGCGCACAGTACTTAACGCTTGATGCACGGAGCACTCACCGCTTCTCAGCTGTCTTTCGACTCTGTTTGGCGCTACGTTTGGACTTGCTCTGTTGGTTTACCTTGACTTTGGATCACTCACCTGGACTCCCTCGGATTATCCTTTTGTACCTTTGCTTGGAACTGTTTATTCATTGCTGAACCTCGACCCGTCCCTCACCTGCCTTCGGATCATCCCTTGGTACTTTGTTGGACTTCTACGCCATTGCCCTTTGGGAACTCATGCTACGCCTCCAGCTCTAGTCTCAGGTGGGCTGTCCTGAGTCCACGTGTGACTCCGGTCCCTGTTGTTCTGGGGACGTCCTCTCATCTGAGTCTCGAACCTCCCTCACTAGGTCCCCCGGGTTTTCCAACCACCGGATAGGTAAGATTATTCAGATCCTCTGATTCTTGTATTCTATTGTATTTGCCTGGCACTTAACCCCGTTCTTTTTGCAGCAGCATTGGTGTTCCAGAGGTTATGTGGATCCAGGAAGTAACATCTCCCACCTGTGGCTCCAAAGGTCGCACAGCGGGGTTCTTTTGGTTCCCCTGTGCGTCACTTGGGGACGGAGATCTCAACGGTCTACATGACACTCAAGTCAGAACAGATATATGGACCCTCGTCAAGATGCCATCTCGGACCGCGTGCTCACCGTCCAGGGATCAGGTCGTGCAGTACTGTTGAGGTATTGCGTCTCATCCAAGAAGGGGCCCCCTTCTTAACCGTCCGATCCCAGTCCGATAGCCGCATCAAAACTTCAACGAGATGGCATCAATCTTGAGGGTCCCTGTTCGGGCGTCATCTTTGAAAACAAGGAATATCGAGGCTGAGTACCTTAAATTGAAATACACTAAACACGGGCTATAAAGATTCACAGATCTTTATTCTACTGTACAGTTTACAAAGAAACATAGAAACAGATAGCTATCTGGCTCTCAACACCCCGCAATGAGTACCAGCCCATCAAAGAGAGGAGAGAGAGAGCTGGACATCTGTACATTCATGTTTTTTATACATTTTCACGATATTGTCCAGCCCCCCTACATGTTAATAATCTGCGGTCTAGAGTTTGTGCCTTGTTCACATACAGCTTATACAGTAATATGCATATGGATTACATGAGTTTGTATTTCCGCGGTGATACAATGACAACGTATGCTCTCAAATCCTACAACAAGCATCTTTTACAACTATGTTACAATTGAGTTCAACCTGTGTCCAGGCTTGACGTTTACTCTGCATTGTCCCAGACGTGTATTCGAGGATTAGTCATGCAAGCACAGACAATGCTGGGACAACAGTTCTTGCTCAGTACAAGGCCTCATTACCTAGTCCAAACAGTCGGCTCTTGGTCAGCCTAAACATTAACAGAACTCGACGGTCGACAGGCTTGGTTGCAAGTCGAAAACACAGTCCACCATTTTAGAACAGAGAATATATGAACAGAAATCAAAATGGCGGATGATTCTAAAATGGAGGCGAAGTTGATCTAAAATCGGAACTTTGCAACGCGGTTTTCTTCGCAGAGCGTCTAGACTTAGGCCAATATAAATCAAAAGGAGGCATAATATGATTTCTCATTTAACAGGCCTAGCTTTCACCCTATGGACTCGAACCATCCATTAGAGTTTCAGGGGGCTCAACAGAAAGTGGTTACATGGGGCTTAGGCAGATAGACTAGCGTTCGCCCTCTGGACTTTCACCATCCGTTAGGGCTTCAGGGGCCTCAACAGAAAGTGGTTATGTGGGGCTTAGGCAGACAGACTAGCTTTCGCCCTATGGACTCTCACCATCCATTAGGACTTTAGGGCCCTCAACAGAAAGTGGTTACCTGGGGCTTAGGCAGATAGATTTTCTTTCACCCTATGGACTCGTGCCATCCATTAGAGCTTCAGGGGCCTCAACACAAAGTGGTTACCTGGGGCTTAGGCAGACAGACTAGCATTCACCTTGTGGATTCTCACCATCCATTAGGGCTTCAGGGGCCTCAACAGAAAGTGGTTACCTGGTCCTTAGGCAGACAGACTAGCGTTCACCCTCTGGACTCTCACCATCCATTAGGGCTTCAGGGGCCTCAACAGAAAGTGGTTACCTGGGGCTTAGACAGACAGACTAGCATTCGCCTTTAGGATTCTCACCATCCATTAGGGCTTCAGGGGCCTCAACAGAAAGTGGTTACCTGGGGCTTAGGCAGACAGACTAGCGTTCACCCTCTGGACTCTCACCATCCATTAGGGCTTCAGGGGCCTCAACAGAAAGTGGTTACCTGGGGCTTAGACAGACAAACTAGCTTTCACCCTATGGACTCTCACCATCCATTAGGGCTTCAGGGGCCTCAAAAGAAAGTGGTTACCTGGGCTTAGGCAGACAGACTAGCATTCGCCTTTTGGATTCTCACCATCCATTAGGGCTTCAGGGGCCTCAACAGAAAGTGGTTACCTGGGGCTTAGGCAGACAGACTAGCTTTTGCCCTCTGGACTCTCACCATCCGTTAGGACTTCAGGGGCCTCAACAGAAAGTGGTTACCTGGGGCTTAGGCAGACAGACTAGCTTTTGCCCTCTGGACTCTCACCATCCGTTAGGACTTCAGGGGCCTCAACAGAAAGTGGTTACCTGGGGCTTTGGCAGACAGACTAGCGTCTCACCCTCTGGACTCCCCCCATCCATTAGGGCTTCAGGGGCCTCAACAGAAAGTGGATACCTGGGGCTTAGGCAGACAGACTAGCTTTCGCCCTATGGACTCTCACCATCCATTAGGGCTCCAAGGGCCTCCACAGAAAATGGTTACCTGGGGCTTAGGCAGACAGACTAGTGTTGGCCCTCTGGACTCTCACTATCCATTAGGACTTCAGGGACTTCAACAGAAAGTGGTTACCTGCAGTGGTCGAAGTGTACGAAAAGAAGTAGTGGAGCTATGTTAGCTACTGGCCTGCATCCAATCCCCACAAACCTCATTATCACATTCCCTCCCACACACAATACACACTCACAAACACTTGCACCTGCTGTTTAAGGGAACGTTCGGTGCAGTGTACTGAAAGGGCAGGTTTCAACTGCTTCCTACACTTTTATTTTAAAACGAAACCATTCCAGAATGGTTTCTTTTTAAAATAAAAGAATAGGAGCTGTAAAAGGTCATTTTAAAAAGTAGAGGAGCATCACTCCCGACCGCTCCCGCTCACTTCGACCACTGGTTACCTGGGGCTTAGGCAGACAGACTAGCTTTCACCCTATGGACTCGCGCCATCCATTAGGACTTCAGGGGCCTCCACAGAAAGTGGTTACCAGGGGCTTAAGCAGACATACTAGCTTTCACCCTCTGGACTTGCGCAAAGTAGGATTGTTGCAGATGGACCCTCATTGGGAGCACTTTCCAGAAATCGTGTTTACCCTGTTCAGGGCTGGAGTGATAAACTGGACGTTCTCTGTGGAATGAGACACGTAGAGCCTAGAAACAGATTTCAGGTCCAAGGGAGTTTTGCTTAATTTGCACATTGGGTGAGACCCTAGTGGTCGCAAATGTTCCTAGAGAATGTGGCCACCTTCTCAATGCATGTTGAGATTTCACCCTCAGACTCTACTGCTGGATCTGAGGAGAAGGAAACGTTGACTCCAGCCCTTCTCTTCAGCCCATCAGTGTTTACCATGGCAAAAGACTGGGAACTGACTGATCCATACAGGCCCACACCCAATGGTCTGCACAAGGAAACTCACCACATCATCAAAGAAGCTCATCTTTTGAAGAGCTTCAATCAGTTGACTAAACTAAGATGGCGGCCCACGGTTCACTCCCCTCTCTCTTCATGTCCTATGTATAACAATTTGTTTTTTCCCATGTTTTGAAGTTGGGAGTTGACTTTTCATGTAAGAGAGTGTTTAAATGGCCCTCAAATGTTTAAAAACCTGGGTGAGAAACATATGCAAAAGACCCTTAGGGAATAGAGTGGAGGAGGACATGCGCAGGTGTCATCTGCACATTCCCAATCCTTACAGATTCTGTGTTTCAACCTTTGTTCCCATTCAGGCTATAATTCCACGCACGTTCCACCCGCAGCAGTGGGGCCAGATCTTCTGGACACTGTCAGGGGCCGCTTCCCTGCCTGGGCCTCGTCGCTGTGTGCCCCTGGCGTTTCCAGCGGAGATGACATAGAACCCACAATGCCCAGAAGCCCCAGCGCGATGTGACGTCATCACATCATGGATGCTCAGCCAATGGCGTCCTGTGCCTCCACTGAACACAGAGAAACCCGGAAGCTACCGCAGAGGGGAAACATCGCTCCACACTTCTCAACGTTCAATGTGTGTAGCGTTCTGGATTACCTGTTTAGCTGTTTAAGGACCTTATTTACCTGACCTGCGGATTGCTTGACTAACGGATTAAACCTTTTTTTCAGATCATTTCTCTTTGTTTATGAACATTCTGTCTGCCCTGGCTCAAATGACTGGATGTAATCCTATTTGTTTGTTTCCTGTTAGCTATGGGATTCAGACTCGTGTTCTGGGATACTGCTTCCTGGCTCTGGAGGTTTTCCCTGTCTCTCTGGTTATTCTCCATTTAGAACCCTGCAGTCCTGCGGATCCTATTTGGAACCACACTGTCTTCTGGATTTATTAACCCCCATCTGACTGCTGGATCTCTTCAACCTTGTTTCTCCCCTTTCTGTGTAAGGCGTCCTCGTGCCATTGGGTTGGGTCACTGAGAACTTTGGCTGGACATGTTGCACGGCAGCATCCGCTTTGCACCTGACGGGTGGAATCTTGACCTATAAAATTACCAGACTTATTAGACTTGGATTTTGACAGTGTTGCTTGTTCCTCCCAGCAACTTATCTACGAGGCTGGGCTACTGCCTTGATGGCAGATCTGTTCAGCTGTAAACATGCACAGCCGTCATACTGCACACTCACACACACTGTTTAACTACAGAGCCCACAATAGATTGAATGACATAACCCAAATGCCATTAGAATGTATTAGAGCACGTAGTGACTTTCTAATGTATTTTTATCATAGCAAATAAACTTACCAATCATGAAATGCAACATTTAAACAGCGACACATTTGTCAGTGCGAATGTGGACAAGCAAGAAGAAACAGGGAAAAAACTATTTCAAAATAAACACAGCTCAACAAAATGAAATGTATTCAATTCACTCCGACCTTGGATCGTGGGACTTGGCAGAAGCCACGTTTAATAAAAAACCTCTTGTAACTTATAAATGCATTTGCGGTTGACATTGTACAATTACACATTAAAAACCCTTCTGGCTAGCTAAGAAAAACAAACTCAAGTCATTCAAGCATACCCTCAACTATGGACTGCATATCTACCTCGCACACTGGAAAATTCTTGCGCTGCTAGCTCTGGAACACCCCTCTGGCTGATCTTGGCAGAGAATGCTGTGTCATGACCAAAGGGATAATCCAAATTCTATGCCAGGATAGCCGCTGCCCTGTCTATAGACTGTCTCCTGCTTGCTCCCAGTACGTTTTTGCAGCTCAGCTCTACCAGTTCCTGCCCATCTGTTCTTCGTCTGACTACACCTCCTCTTACCCTTGAATTTAAGTGCTGTCCCTGTCAATCACCAGGGCCTGCGTCCCTTTGTGATGTGCACCCATCACCCGAGCTGGTCTCAGTGGTTCCCCTTGAAGGATAGATTTACAAAGACATTTGCAACAATCATTTCCTGCGCATACAATGGTGCTTTCTCAACAGTGCATTTTTTCCTCTCAGTTTGTGTAATGAAATCACAGCCAGTAAAGTGTGCTTGCACGTTTTCTCTCCATTGTAGAAAAAGACCTAATTTTAGACATCTTATATGCCCATTTTGCACTGATTTGTTAATGACAGGTTACACATTATGGGGTAGGGGTGTTAATTGATTAGTTCAAGTTAGGATGTACACAGTGAAAATCCGACAGATGACCTGTTTACCCTGAAGTAGAGCATTTTAAAACATGACATTGCCAGAATGTGTGCCTTTCCATTTGCAATGTGCACCAGCTATTTAATGTCTGTATTTTCCACATGAATCCCCATGCCACTCTTTATTGCCTCCTCGAATTCCTACAGGACTTCAATCTATTTTGACACCTAAGGAGAACCTGTTTAGGTGGTCCCAATCGATAATCGATAATCAATAACAAGACAAACACAAAAAAATTGAGTAACTACAAGTGCACGACAAAACCAAGCTTTATTCAAACCTGAACAGCCGGGGAAGCACATAAATGCATTCTCAGTCGTTATAATACAAAACACAAGCTTTTAAATAAAAAATACATCATAAATGGCATCATGGCTATTGATAAGAAAACACTTTTATTCACTTGCCCTATTGGTTAGTGAGATATAACACCCATATGGCCTATGGGTGGAGGCTACTGTCAGGGTAATCTCCCGGGGGCCGGCAGGGCCGTTCGCGGACCTCCGGGGTTAGGGAGGCCCCAACTCCTCCCGCGTCCCAAGGAGTATGAGGCACACACAAGAGCAAAGAGTTACTGCTGTTTATTGCACAAAACAGACAGGGACAGGTTCTCGGAGCATAGGTACCCAACAAACATCTTTTAGTGGTGATGGGCTCGCAGACCCTTTTTCTAACCGGATGACCCAACTACATGCGTCACTTGGGAAAACTAGCCCCTAAACCTAACGTTATCTCGGGTTGGCTCCCGAGTGTAGGGTCAGTATAGACCCGTATAGAAGGAAATGTTATTGGTAGAAAAGGGGTCAGGTGGTACGCTTGGGTCATCCCTAAGAGTTCCTACATGAAAATAGTTACATGGGGAAGTTAGTGATTGGTTGAACAATAGTGTCGTCAGTGGTTAGCCCCTCGTATTCTGATTGGTTTATCCGCGAGCCCCCAAGCCTGAGACCATCGCTGTTCCCAGCTCGCGATGTACCTGGTGCTGGCAACAATGTATGACTATGTGTGAGTGGCAGACAATGGACAGGTCTTACAATTGGCTGTTGAGTGTCCCTTTCCCATCACTGCCGGTGTCCAAGTTGTAGCTTCGTTGTTGCAGTCTGGGTCCCAGACGTGAGACCCCAGTGCTTCTCTGGTCCTTGGAGCCTGGCATTGTACCAAGTCAGACTGGTCACATGTTGGGAGATCGTGGGAGACCGTGGCTGTTTGATTTGTATTTCGGCTCCGAGGAGTGTTTAGCAGTGGCAGGTGTAACCTTGATGCGGGGAGCGCGGCGTGTAAATTCCAACTTCGTGGCCTTGGCTGTGAGGCTCTCGTCAGGGTTTGTTCTGCATGATCAGCACCTTGCAGCTCTGTCTGAGCTGCTCCGGGCCTGGGGACTCTGGTTTGCGGCCTACCTTGGCCTAGTGTATGAGTGACGGCATACAGTCCATAACACGGGGGTTGGGAGGGACGACATGGGTCCTTATACATTAGTCCATCTACAAGGTGACATCTGCATGGTTTTAGTAGCAAGGAAGCGTCTGCAAGCATATACACGAGCTCTTCTAGCGTCTTGCGTTTCTGCGGTGCAGTAGTTAGCCTATGTGAAAAATAACAACAATGAATGTGTGAGTGGTCCTCTACACCATAGCACTGAGTATGTTTTCCGTGTGGGTTGGTGTGTGTCTGATCCAGGTGCTTGGTGGCATGTGTGTTCTTGTTCGTTGGCTATGTCGTCATGTCATCTCCAATGATGGTGATATTTGTGGGTGATGTCTAATCAAGTTGGTCCATATCGTCGATCTCAGCTCCACCCGAGGTCCCACCACTTGGTTTGGATGATGCGCAGCTGGCCTGGGTGTGCGAGGCATGGCCACGGTGGATCTTGACGTCCGGGCAGTGGTCAAGGGGCTGAACTCATCCCGCTGTGGGTGCTTAGGTCGTGATGTCATAGGCCACGGTCTGGACGGAAATCGGGGGAAGGGATCATCCCATTTTCCCTCTTCAGTCCCCCCTCTGCTCGACTTATCGGCCACAAAATCATCCACTCTTTTACTCGCCATACCTTTGTTATTCCTGCCAGGTTACGTGGTCTTCAAAGGACCAGTACATGTACACACATCCACCACCGGGGCTTGCAATAAACCCATTTTCCAACATAGCTTTTTGGGTTTCGTGGATTCTCAACTTTTATCGATGGCGGGTACAAGTCTGCTTCCACTATCTGTTGCCGCAGTCTCTCACGTTCCTTGATGATTATATCTGCGTTTTTGTCGTCTTCAGTGGGCATTAGTACGTGCATCCCTATCATTTCCTCGGCAGTACGCTTTGATCTTGCCCTCCATAACTTTACCCCCATAGGAGAGTCCATTCCCAGGATCATGCATCCTGCCTCAAAATTGAGGCCATCCCACAGCCATGATGACATTCAAGACCAGATATACGAAAACCAGCTACCACCCTTCTAGCTACCATGCTTCTTCTTCCATCTTGGCATGCATCTTGGCCAGCTGAGATACTGCTGCAGATAGGGTTCAGTTGTCCTCGTCGTTTGCAGGGATGAACGTGCAGCATGAACTTCCAATGTTTGCGCAAAGACCTCCTTCCATTGCTGTTAGAAGGTCTAGCACATACCTATTTTGTAAGGCCACCATCCTTATTGCCCTCAGTTCTTCTTTGATTGCGTTGAATCCATTAACTGTGGAGTTAATCGTCATCATTAGCTCCCATCTTGTTATCTGTAGCCATTTTGCATTCGCATATGCCTGCAACCCTGGATGTATCATCGAGGAAAAGAACATCGCTGCTCTGCTAAATAGTTTGTGTGCTGGTGGAATCTCACTCAGTGCTGTTTCTGACCTTCCCCACACGTAATTTCCGGTCTGTGGTTCTCCTTGTCTTTTTACTCTGTATACTTTCTTCTCTGTAGTAATGTCACTTCTTGAGGTGCTTTCTTCTTTTTCCAGGGACCTTCTCTTCCTTTTGTTTCCTTCGTCCATCTTAGGAAACTACTCCAGGTTGATGTGTTTTTGTGGTACTACCAGGGATGGTACGTTAGCGTGTACCATGGTACATACCCCATTCCATGACGGTGGTAAGCTGCTATACACTTTTGTTCCACAAGCCCAATAGTGGTCCATCAGTACTGCTGTTCCTACTGCCCCCTCAGGAATCTTTATTGTTCTTTCACATCCTTCATTTACTCCAACATCAACCTCACCATCGTGTTGGTAACATAGTGTAGGTGCTGTAACGGGTATTATCGTTGTTGGTTCCTCTTCTTTGTCCAACCAAGTTAGCATTGCGGCATTCTTCATCCAATCCTTGTAGCATTTGTCATTTTCCTCTTGTACTGTCATCACTGATGATTTTGTCAATGTCACTATCTTGCTTCCTACTACTCCGTCCACCCATAACTTCTGTGTATATACTTTGCCATATGCTAGTATTAGTGGTCTCTCCCAGCACCCTGGTTCACCTCTAACCTCTCTGCAATCCATTTGCATGGCAGGTAGTTCAATGTGACCTCTTTTGTTTCTCCTTTGTCGGGTCCATCAGTTATGTTTTGAAGTCCTTCAGTCAGCTGCCAGGAATTGTCATACATCGGTAGTGTCTTCATTAAGTTGTTTTCATAGGGGTATGTTGATCTTGACTTCCACCTTAGTGGTGCTTTGTTTACCTTGAAATCGCCTTTGTGTTTGAAATAATGCTAAATATAGAAGGCATTCTGCTGTTGCTCCTGGTACTTCAGTAGCCATGAATGTTCCTGAGGCGCTCATGGCATATGGGATCAACGAGCACACATTGCAGTTGTCCTTTGTTGTGTCCTTAACAATTTTGAACATGTGCTTATAACACATGTTGTTGGAGACGTGTGCGGATTCTGTAAGATATGTGTCCAACCCATGTACATCTATAGAAAGACTATGTTTACCTCTTTTAATGTTGGGCCCCGTGTTACTTGTACCACCTGACACAGTTCTCCTTGCAGCCGTGGTAGGGGAAATGTTAGTATTGAGAGTTGCAGTCACATGAAAAGCATAGTAGGCCTGCCAGACAGCGGAAGTTATCAGACCAGTGGTGAAAAATATCCCCAACATCTTTATTACAGTTGCTATTACCACTGGTATTTTAATCTTACCTGTGCTGCTGTCCTGCAGCAATTTTATTTTAGATGATAAAGCTGCCCGCCTGAAAATCTCAAAAAAGTTGTGTTATTACTATTAGTGCGTGTTATTCAAGCCCTGCGTTTCAAGTGATCGTTCAATGCCCAGGCGAAAAGCTCCTCCCACGCCTTTCTCACCATCCTATCCCTCAAGGCAGGTAATGCTGTGTGGAGATGTGGAAATGATCGTACTATTAGCATGAGAAACGCGCTATAATAGATGCGTATTCTCCTTGACCTTAAGTATTTTGGCCTTTTTATAATGTATACAAATTGGTGTGACAGTGCTTCTGGGATATCGTCTGTGGGTAGCATTTGCCCCTGGGCAGTGGCGTATCTTCTTTGTCAGATACTTACATATACAATAACAATGCGCAGTACCAGCATGTGCGAGACAAAAAGAAAAGAGAGCATGCACGTGTTTACACAGTGTGGTGTATATTACAGATCTCTTTGATAATATTCTTCTTTTGCTGTTGGTGGGTGTTATTTAGTTAAAATTATTTTTCCAGGTTTTTATTGGCAGGTTCTTAATGATAATAATTTTATTGTTCTGGTGTGGGGGTGTACTTTGTCTGTGACCACGTTGTCATGAGGTGGGCTATGGGGGGTTTGTCATTTGTGTCTTTTGGAGTATCAGGTGCTTGTGCTGTGTCGTTGTTGTTAGTTGTCGTTGCTGAAGCGTTGGCCCTTTCGCTGTAGAAATGGGGGCAGGTCTGTGCTTTGTAGGGCTTGATGTCGTGAATGTGTGTCCAAACGTCCTTATCGGATAATTTAACAGCCCTAGGAGCCACTTTTTGGACTGTGTGGGGCCCTGCAAATCTAGGGGTGTTCCACTTTCTCCGATAGTTTTTTAGGAGAACTTCGCCTCCTTCTTTCACTGTCCACTTGTCAGTCAGCTCCTGTTCCTCATTGGTTGCTGTTTCCTGTTGGTTGTTCTTTGACCCACCCTGCATCCGTTGAATCTGTTGAGAGATAAAAGC
>CM030324.1:4746268-4879402 GCA_002915635.3 Ambystoma mexicanum
GGCACTGGTAACCAGGGAAGAGACATATCTCGTGCATTTCTTCACCAAAAACAGTACTTGTTCCATGACAGTCACTCATTGCCCTTGATGGTTGTGTGATGGGTAGGTGCATCTGGAGTCTGGTCACAACCTCATGTGGTGTGAGGTGGTGGTCTGAACCTGGTTTATTCCTCAATTCAAACAAAGCTAGAGGAAGGCAATAAAGCCAGCTCCTTTTGGTTGTTTGTTGGGTTTTTGTAATTGCTTCTTTCAGGAGTCCGCTGAGGCGTTCACAGACACCATTAGCTTGTGGGTGATATGCACAGGCACATTTATGCTTGATACCTAGAAGGGCAGTTACGTGCTGAAATAATTCATTGGCAATGTGGGGACCATTGTCTGACCTCCATACTTCGCAAACTCCCCACCTCAGGAAGACCTCCCTTACTAAAAATGTTGCTGCTCTAAATCCGTCTGCATGAGAGCACAGGCCGGCCTCGATCCACCTTGAAAATGGGCAAACTGCTACAATCATATATCTGTATCCTTGACATACGTTGATCATGTTGACATAGTCAATGTGTAGGTGCACAAAGGGTCCTTCAGGCCGGGGAATGGTACCTTTGATCACTTGCAGTGTGTGACCGGCCGTTAACTGTTGACATGTGAGGTAATTGCTAATGAAATTTGTAACGTGTGAGTTTAGCTCGGGCAGAACCATGATTCTTTTATTCGTGCTGCAATCACTTCTTTCCCTGTATGAGTGGGGTGGTGTAGTTGGGCCAGAGCTGTTTTCAGTAGGGCCAGGGGCATCACAACTTTCCCTGTATTATTCTGTCGCCATAGTGCATCTTTGGAGTACATGGTGCATCCTCTAACCCACAGTTCCTTTTCTGCCATTGGGGCTAGCGCTGCAGTTCCATAATCTGTGTCTCTGGGATGTGTGTGTACCCATCCTTTATTATCATCTGTCTTACCCTCCCCTTATCTTTTCGTTTTTCTTGGAGGTCCCATGTCTCACCACAGTACACAGCATATTTTGCATGTGCTTCTGCTGTTTCATTACCTATTGATATTGTATCTTCTCCATTTGTTTGTGCATGACACTTCACCAGGGCTACTTCTGCTGGGTATGCTATTACTTCTATTAGTTTACCCATGTGGAGAGCATGTTGCACTGGAGTACCATCTGCTCTCCAGAATCCTCTTCTTTGCCACTTTATTAATCTGGAATGTACTGTTGAGGTGACATATGCGATATATAGTATATTGTTACTCTTTTCACATTGCTTTCTGCTACCAACTCTGCTGCTTGTGCTGAGTATTGTTGGGGTAATTTAACACATTTGACCGGAACGTATGTCCAATCCTCCCTCAATCATACTACAGCAGCTCCAATTCCCCTCACACCATTTCTCTGGTCAATTGTTGATGACCCATCAATGTATAACACGTCACCCCCCCTCTCGGGTGTTTTCTTTGACTTTTCTGGTGGTTGAGAAAAATTCTATTGCATGTTTACAGTCGTGTACATATTCCCCTTCTGCCACTTCCTCTGCTATGAACTGTGCTGGATTGACATTGCTACACCTTACTATCTTCAATTCAGGTCTAGAGAGAATAATCTCATACCCTGTTGCTCGCTGTGTAGTCAGTGTGTATTTTGGTTTGTTTAATATTGCGAAGAGGGCGTGTTCCACAAATAATGTGGTGGAGCACCCCATAGTAATGGATGATGATTTTTCTACTGCGAAAGCTGCAGCAGCCAAGTGTTGCTCGCATGGAAAGTGTCCCATCATCACAGGATCCAAATGGCTGCTGTAAAATGCTTCTGGTTGGTGTCCCATGCTTGTCTTTTGTGTTAGCACTGCTTTCATTACTGCACCGTCACAATGTGAGAATATGTAGAACTCATTATCATAGTTAGGGGTACCCAGAACTGGTGCCGTTGAAATTGCCTCCTTTAGTTCATTAAATGCATCAGTCATCTCTCTTGTCCATCCTAACTTTCTCACCCCTCTCTGTGCCTCTTTGAGAGCCTCTAATAGGGGTCCTATGTATGTGCTGTAGTCGAAATCCCATGCTCTGTAATAGTTGCATAGGCCAGGAAATTGTTGCAGTTCCCTTATTGTTTCTGGCTGTGGTGTGTTCATTATTGCTTGTGCACTTTGTGGTGCAATGTTCCTTCCATTTTGTGAAATGATCTGCCCGATGTATAGTACTTGCTCCTGACAGTACTGCAGTTTCCCCTTGTCAACCTTGTATCCTTTCTCAGCCAGCACTGTGAGCATTTTTACAGAGTCCCTCCTACACTTTTCCTCAGTGGTGCTGCAAATGATGATATCATCCACATACTGTAGCACTGTGCTTTCCAAGTCTATGTTCCCTAGGCCCATTTGTATTACCCTGTTAAAGAAGGATGGTGACTTGCAGTACCCTTGGGGTAGCCTAGTGTGTTTCCACTTTGTGTTGCGGTATGTGAAACTTGTTAAATCTTGTGAGTCAGGGTGCAGTGGTATTGAGAAAAATGCATTCCTGAGGTCAATCACGGTGAACCGTGACACCTCTGCTGGTATTCCGCACAGTATTGTGGCTGGGTTAGCTGCTATCGGGTACTCTGCCTCCACAATGTGGTTAAGAGGTCTCAAATCTTCATTGAAACGCCAAGACCCTCCCTTTGCCTTGCGCACAGGGTATACCGCAGTGTTGCACAAGGATTCTGATGTTACCAATTTTCCACTTTCCACTAGGGAACTTATTGTTTCATAAATCCCTTCATCAGCTTCTTTGGACAGTGGGTACTGCTTCACCCTGGGCAGCATAGCTCCCTTTTTATTTTTACTCCTCCAATGCTTTTTATGCATTCCCACATCATAGGGACTAGTAGTCCATAGTGAGGCGGGTACAGCTGCTAAGTCTTCCTCGTGCCAGTCTGCTTGTGTTGGGGCGGGTGTTTCTAGTGCCATTGCCATTTTCTGTGCTACTTCCTTGTAGGTCACCTTCAACCAAACATAGACTTTCATGTGGAACACCATCTCCCTAACTCCTACTTCGTCTGAGAACAGTTCCTCGTCTGACACCTGTGTCAGCCTGCATCCTTCAGCCAATGCCATTACTGCTCTCCATGTTTTCCCTTCCCCATCCTGAGCGTGAAATCCAATGTAGTCTTTGGTTGCCACAATACTTTCGATGTCCACTGATATTATTGCCCCTTCTTCCCCACTAGTGGGCGTTTCCAGTCTGAAAACGTATGCTGCCAGCCTCCTACATACCCTGCCCTCAATTCCCGGTAGCCATGCTATTGCCATGTCTGTCCCATATTGGAAGATGTCCCCGTCCACTGGTTCTGTCCTCGCCACTGTCTTGCCACAGTAAGCCTGAAGTATGTGTCGTGCGGTGAGCATGTGTGTGCCTGGTGTGGAGAACACTATTCCCTTGTCAGTGAAGGATATAGTCATGTTCAATCTGCTCATGATGTCTCTCCCTAGTATATTTACTGGTGATTGTTTTGAGTATAGCAGTGGCAGAGATATGTCGTGATCTCCGACAGATAATGAGATGTTATCAGTAAAATGGAACAGCCCTCGAGCCCCAGAGAATCCTTGAATGTGCATGGCATCACCTGACAAGTTGAACTTCCCTTCCCTAATACAGGATCTAGTGGCCCCTGTGTCAACTAGGAAAGAAAATGTCTTGTCACCTATCGCCACCTTAATGCGTGGTTCCTCCGCAGGGTTAGGTGTTACCGACAGGATGGGACACAACAAGGACGTCTGTGGGCTGTCCTATTGGGGATATAGTGATCGTCCGTTCCCTGTGTATGGGTTGTGACCCAGTATCGTCACCTTTCCCATTTGCGTCTGTGGTATTGGCGTGTCCGTAGATAGTTGTATATTGTCCTGTATTTGTGTGAGCTGGTGTACCATTTGGATGTGTTGTTGTGACGTCGTCATTTGTTGTTGTGTTTGTTGCTGGCTTGTTGGTGCTGTATTTATTGTGCAGGGGGTGTCATGTATGTTTGCTGCTGTGGTTGTTCTGGCACTTGTTGTGCCAGTCCCCCTTGCTGTTGCATGTGTGTTTCAGCCATTTGTTGTAGCTGTGGTTGTTAGTAGTAATTTTGTCCCCCGCTGTAACCCTGTTGCCCTTTCTCTCCCCATCCTGCTTGTGTTGGCCTTGCCCTGCATGTGCATGATATGTGTTCTACTAGTCCACAAGTCCAGCACATTGGCGGCTCTCGTGCTTGCCATGGGTATCCTCCAGTGTTGTCTAAATACCCCTGCTGTCCGTATATTGGTTATACCCTCGGAATCCTCCCCCTGGCATGTGTCCCGCTGGACCTAATCCCCTCCCTCTTGCTAACCCACCCCTCCCTCTGTAATTAGTCATGTAGCCATTGCCCATTGGCGTGTATCCACCCCCCATTGATTGTGTGTATATATGTTGTGCTGTGTATGGGGGTGGTGGTGGCAATTGTGTGTTGTAATTGGTACTGGCTGTGACAATGTTGCTGGTTTTTGCGACTGCTGTGCAGTGGCTGGTGTTGGTGGGGCTGGTGTCACTGGTGCAGGGCTTGTTATCAGTGAACCTTCCATGGCATATTTTAACAGTTTCTTCTGGACCAGTTTTGCCTCATCTGCCTTTCTATCTTCCTCTTTCTGTTTCATCTTTTCTTGCCATAACCTACAATGGTGTACTATTGTTAACTGTATTTCTGACCATGCTTTTGCTTCCATCCCTACCAATTTTTTTGACTGCCCCTTTTCTGGTTCTGGGAGCCCCTGTGTCAGTATGTGGTAAATAATTGCTAATGTCTTGTCCAACGGTTCCTGCATTTCCAGGTGTCACTTCTCCTGAATTTCCTGGATGTAATTAACAGGGTCCTCGTTCTCATGCATTTTGCGTGACGTTATTGCCCCTATATCTGAGGTGTCTGGATATTGTACCCTCAGCGCTTGCCATAGTGTGTGTATGCAATTTGCAAATGGTGCCCCGTCATGTGAAGTCTCACTGATTTTCACCCCTGGGAATCCCGCCCTCTTCCAAATGTCATCTGCTGCGTCACCCAATGTGGAAATTAATAACCCCTTGACATCTCCAACTGCTAACTTGTGTCCTGTAGTTAGTTTCTCCATTTCATATATCGATTTTCCTGCCCCTCCGCTCAAAGATGGTAGTCTGCATTTAATATTCTCTTTGTCTGCATGCTTCCATGGGACATATTGTGGCCTTGTCCCCCATCTCTCGAATAATGGCATTTGTGTGTATTCTCTTATCTCCTCTGGTGTGCGTCGATTTGGTGATGTGTGTGTGTACTCACTTTCCTCTTTCATGTCAGAGAATTCCTCGATAAATTCAGTAAGGTTTTGTACAAGCTGTGTGTCCCCTATGCCCTTATGACCTCTCCATCTACCCGGCTGGTTCTTGTTCTGTGTGGTTGCTGATCCCTCCATTCTGCGACCTGGGAGATCTCTAAGCCTGTTGACATATGGCATGTGTTGTGCTGGTGGCATCATTGCTTGTAGTGTGCCCTCCCCTTGTGAGTTTTTGCCCTTTCGTCTTGTTGTTTCTCCTTCTTGTTTCCTACATTCCCATGATGACCCACAGCCTGTGTGTGTGATATGTAGTTTGCTTAGCCCTTCTCAGCTCCCATCACTCTGACCTCCGCAGGACCCTCCTCCTCCTCACTACAAAAGCCATATGAGAATGGAAATTTTGTCTGTGGGCGTGCTCTTCCCACTGTTACAGATTCCAAATCTATATCTGTGTACTCACCTGTCTCCTCCGTGTCTCCCCGTACCTCACTGCTACTACATGCATTGATGTTACTCCTGGGTGCTTGGCTTGTTCCTCTTAGCCCTTGATTGCTTTGTTGGTCTTCTTCATTCTCTAACACCGTTCCCACCCTGCAAAGTTCGTTCATTATCACGTCACTTACCTGTCCTAGCACACGTGCGTCTCTATCCTTGTCGTTCCACGTCCCGCCCTCCTTTGCCAGTATACTCTCTATTATTATCCCTTCCTCGTACTTCCGTGCGCTCTCTGATATAATCTTCTTCTTCCACAGGGTCATCTCCTTGTCGTTCTCTTCCCGTTCCTCTTCTTTCCTTCTGATCTCCCATTGCTCCATGCGTGCTACTCTTTCTGCAATCCCCCTTATGCAGGTCTCTTCCCTTTTCCTTCTCTCTTCCTCTTGCTGGTTTAATCCCGCTCGCACCCCCTTACCTTCTTGCCTCTTCACCTTCCTCTCTCGCTCTTCTTGCTCAAGCTGTCTAATCAACAAGCTTCGCGCCTCCCTCAGCTCTGCTAGTTTCGCCTCCAACACCGCCTCCTCTTCATCCGTCATGTTTCCCTCTTTCCTTGTACTTACCTCGCTCCCTTTCTGAGTGTGTCCTACCGCTTCCTTATCTACCTTTTTTATCACCTCCTCCTCTTCTCCTGTTACCGTCCCCCAAAGCTTCAAAAACACCTGTGCTTCTATCCATTCGTCTAGTCCTATACTCGCCAAATCTATTTGGGTCTTTTTTATGCTACCGGAGCTTACCTGTGTCTGTTTTATGTCTACTGTACTCCCTGCACCCAGCCCCTTTTGGTAGTGGTCTTCTGGTGTGTATGGGAAGGTGGGCTGTATGCAGGGTTTGAGTATCCCTCAGCAGCTGTTAATTGTGGTTGTGTTGCTTCTCTTAATTCCCTCATTGGATACAAACCTTCTGTTTCTTTCTTCACCTCTTTAATTGGGGGTGTCTCTCCCACCCTCTCCTTTTTTACCTCTGCAATGGGGTATGATCCTTCTGCCTCTTCCTCGCTCTCCTCAATGCTAGGAGGAGCTTGGGGTGCGCTACACCGGTCCCCCTCGCTCACCTCCTCCTTCTTTACCTCCTGCATGCTCAGCATCCCTGGTGCATACCCCATAAACATTCTCCAAAGGTCGAAAACTTCTAGGTGGCCTGCTAACTTCTTCCCCTTATAGGTGTTATGTAAGTATGCTAGCAGTGAATGTTGAGTGTCAAAGCTGCTGTTGGGCGGCCAAGGTATCCTAATCCTGTCATCTGTCCCTTGAGTCCATTCAATACTGTACTTTACTATTTTATCTCTGTGCGGTGTTAATGTTGCACAGATGTGCTGCAGTGGTGTTGTTAATGTGCTGGCCCTATATCCTGCCCCTATCCCGTAATACACAGACATTTAGAAATTTGCAAATTTTGATTACCATTGTTACCTGGCCCCGTAATTTGTGGACTTCTGACTTTCCGCTGCAAGGAAAAGCAATGTTGTTATTACAATACTTTCATGCTGGTCACCACCGCTCTCTTATTCTTCACAACGCTATCGCCCCCTTGATACCCCTCCTTTCGGAGCTAGGGCCCCCTTCGACCCATGGCGCGCGAGGCCCCCTGCATCCTCGTGCCATGCGCTACGTGCTTTTGAACCGCCCTGCCTTCTCAGCGCAGTCGCTACTCGGTGTGCCTGCGGTATTCTTCTAACCCCTCCTCCTTTCTCTCTGTCCCCACTGCCTGCGCAGTGTATGGCCGTCTCTTCCCCCTCCCACTGGTCGCACCGCTGCACAGCATGACCCCCTTGGTCGAGGACGTGCCAGCGTTCTCCGTGCACGGCCACCTGTCCCCTTTCACCTATTCAAGTCCTATCGGTGATGTCACCATCTAGTACAATGTGTTACCGGTATGTACAGTTGCAACATAAAATGCACGCCAATTTTGACAAGGTTATTACCCACAATACCCACAGCTGTCTTCCCACGGCGCCCAGAGTGGAGTATTCATTAATCACTTTCGTTATTATAATTGTGCTACACCCGCTGCGTCGTCTCACGTGTGATACGCCCCCACCAGCCAACTTTCTTCCGCACTAAGAAACAATCTAGCTACGTCTTTCGGGAATACGTCATCTATTCACCGAGCTAAAACACTCAATTGATAGGAATCCTCATCTATTCATTGACCTACAGCGCCAACTCATAGGAATGCCACATCCCCTGTACAGGTGTCAGCGATGTAGACCAATCAGAGAGATCAGCCAGTCAACACGTAAAAGCTCAATGCCCCACCCAGCACTCTCCATAATTGCAGAAGGGACGGCTTTCGCTCCCTTCCCCTCCTACACCTTATACATCGATCGCCCCTAGATGACCAAAATCTTTTCTTACACACTATAAAACCACCCGCCACCCTGTTCACAATTCCTCCCACCACCCGCACAACATTACACTGCTTGTTGCGTGTGCCATACTCACATCGGCCCTCGCCTGCCGGTGCCGCTCTGCTGCGGTCACCCCTCCCAATCAACTTGTGCCTCCCCCCGTCTGGACCACGCCTGGACACTTGCCAATGCGGGGGTGAAATTTCTTCTGAAGTCGCCTCCCGATGTCCAATCTCCGGATTGCACTGTCCGGTCGTTTAGCCGTTCCACGATGGTCCTGCAGTCCTCCAAAGGGGGCAACGGCAGAGGGGGCCGCTTTGCCGGGCCACCTTGACGCAAGCGGTCTCGCTGTGGTCTATCTCACCATCTCAGCAGTGCCTCCAACTTGTCTGGGGAATCTCCCGGGTGTCGGCAGGGCTGTTCGCGGACCTCCGGGGGTGGGGTGGCCCCAACTCCTCCCGCGTCCCAAAGGAGTATGAGGCACACACAAGATCAAAGAGTTACTGCTGTTTATTGCACAAAACAGACAGGGACAGGTTCTCAGAGCATAGGTACCCAAGGAAAATCTCTCAGTGGTGATGGGCTCGCATGCCCTTTTTCTAACCAGATGACGCAACTACGTGCGTCACCTGGGAAAACTAGCCCCTAAACCTAACATTATCTCGTGTTGGCTCCCCGAGTGGTAGGGTCAGTATAGACCCGTATAGAAGGAAATGTTATTGGTAGAGAAGGGGTCAGGTGGTACGCTTGGGTCGTCCCTAAGAGTTGCTACATGAAAATAGTTACATGGGGAAAGTTAGTGATTGTTTGAACTATAGTGTTGTCAGTGGTTAGCCCCTCGTATTCTGATTGGTTCATCCACGAGCCCCCAAGCCTGAGACCATCGCTGTTCCCAGCTCGCGATGTACCTGATGCTGGAAACAATGTATGTCTATGTGTCAGTGGCGGACAACGGACAGGTCTTATAACTGGCTTTTGAGTGTCCCTTTCCCATCACTGCCAGTGTCCAACTTGTAGCTTTGTTTTTGCAGTCTGGGTCCCAGACGTGAGACCCACAGACCTTCTCTGGTCCTTGGAGCTTGGCATCGTACTAGGTTGGCCTGGTCACGTGTTGGGAGACCATGGCTGAAGCAGAATTACGGGTATTTGATTTGTATTTCAGCTCCGAGCAGTGTTTAGCAGTGGCAGATGGAACGTTGGCGCAGGGAGCGCGGCATGTAAATTCCAACTTCGTGGCCTTGGCTGTGAGGCTCTCGTCAGGGTTTGTTCTGCATGATCAGCACCTTGCAGCTCCATCTGTGCTGCTCCGGGCCTGGGGACTCTGGTTTGCGGCCTACCTTGGCCTAGTCTATGGGTGGTGGCATACAGTCCATAATACGGGGGTTGCGATGGGCGACATGGGTCCCTACACATTAGTCCAACCTCAGGGTGACATCTGCATGGTTTTAGTAGCAGGAAAGCGTCTTCAAGCATATACACAAGCTCTTGTGGCGTCTTGCGTTTCTGCGGTACAGTAGTTAGCCTATGTGAAAAATAACAATGCTGCATGTGTGAATGTGAGTGGTCCTCTACGTCGTAGCACTGAGTATGTTCTTCCTGTGGGTTGGTGTGTGTCTGATGCAGGTGCTTGGTGGCACGTGTGTTCTTGTCCGTTGGCTATGTCTTCATATCATCTCTAATGATGGCGATATTGGTGGGTGATGTCTTATCGAGTTGGTCCATATTGTCGGTCTCAGCTCCACCCGAGGTCCCACCGCGTGGTTTGGATAGCACGCAGCTGGCCTGGGTGTGCGGGGCGTGGCCATGGTGGATCTTGACGTCCGAGGCAGCGGTCAAGGGCATGAACTCATCCCGCGGTGGGTGCTTAGGTCGTGATGTCATAGGCCATGGTCCGGATGGAAATCGGGGGAAGGGATCGTCCCATTTTCCCTCTTCACTACTACTATTGGATATTCTTTAACTGATAACTCCTTCTAAGTTAGTCCTACTACACAATGTTAAATGTAATTCCATCATTTCATTGGTTGGCTCTATACTATGGTAGCCAACCTAGCGGACAAGATTCTGATTGGTCGATAGTTTGCTCATCTGACCCTGGTCACTTCAATATGATGCTAAGATGTGTAGTGGGGAAGGAAATATGAACGGGTTGCTATTATCCAATTTGAAGAAGTTACTCCCTTCTCATTCACAGGCCTGAGAATTTATATGCCAATTTGTCCAAGGCCTTGGCTAGTCATCCCTGTGTCTAAATGAACCAAGGATTTGCTATCTAGTTGAACCTGGAATAAATGAGCACTGTTCAGATCATGTGGTAGAGGACCACTGATCAGAAGTCATTTTCATGTATTTATTGAGTTTTCCATCTATCCTAGCTCATGTACTCCGTTCTGTGTGTTTTTTTATTATCAGTTTGTTTGGCACGGTAACTATTTGCACATGGAGATCAAGGTTAACTGTTTATTTTCACTGCTACCAAAAGAAACTAATTAGCTTGATAGTTGCATGCTGTGTTCTTCTGGAGAATGTTATCTAGTGTGGTTTCGATTCCCTGCCTGCCCCCTTCCTTACTGACTTTGATGCCTGAGTGTCTGTCTGAACATCATGCAGCTTGGGACTGTGTGCAAAGCAGTTTTAATGTCAGGATTCAGTATTTAGGAACAAAGGCCTTTCAAAGTTCTTTCTGACAATGGTGGTTCTCTGGGTTCAATCCCTGCTACGTTACTGTTCTTAGTGTCTCGGGCATTGCAGCCACCATACATTACTCCCTGCCCATGTATTCTGCAACCTAGCCCTACCTACACCCATCTTAATGCTACTTGTGTAGCCCTATCTGTGTATTCTGCAACCTTTCCCTAAACTTGTGAGTGCACTATACTTCTCGCTTTACTTGTCTAGTGCAATCTATTCTACTCTTTATGGCGGTTGCATTATCACTAAAGTTTAAATTGGCTGTTTACAGGTCACTTGTCAGCTTGTACCTTGGTTCACCTCTGTAAACTTCTGGAGGCGGGGCCAAACGTTTTGTTGATTTTATCTGCATCATCATAAACCGCAGACAAAAACTAAGAAGGCTAGCTAGGTAGGTGTATCCTTGAGTGTCACAGTCTGCCAATAGAGCGTCTGTTATTCTTCTGATTAAAGGTGTTTGTGTTTATTTGCAAGTTGCAAGGTTCCAGACCTGTCCCTGCTCATTATCAACAGAAGGCATCTGGATGGTTCCTGCATTCCTTTCTGCCTGATCGATCGGTGGAGCTGTTTTCCTTACTCACTCGACTGCTATATCAGGAGGGAAGCCCGTATTCGTCTACTGGAGGGTTCTCTCTGCAGGTCTTGGACCTGTTGCACGAGTGCCTGTTGACTTAACAGACATGTAGATTGCACACCATCATCTAAGCAGCTCCAACTGCATCTTTTAAATCATGTTCTATTTTTTCTTTGTTTTGCTCAATCCTGGTGCACCTCCAACGGTCTCTGCCTCAATGCCTGTAAAACTGAGATCATTCCCGTCGGGACCCCTGCTCACTCCTTCCCTTCACTCTGGCCTTCCTGCTTTGGCTCTCCTCCTGTGCCTTCAACTGAAGCCAGAAACCTCAGAGTCATCTTCAACTCCTCGCTCTCCTTCCTCGCTCACACTCAGGACATTGCCAAGAAGTCTCACTTTCAGCTCTTCCTTCTGAAATGAATTCTCCCTTTTCTCACTTTCCTGCAGAGGTTCAATGTTACCTGAGCCCTGGTTCTCTTTAGGCTTGACTATAAAAGCCAAAGATGTTGGAGAATCTACCCTCAAGTCTTCTAGGTGCAATAGACTAGCTGTTCTAGTACCTCTTCTAGGCGTGACAGGCAGGCTACCATGGGATCTAGAATATAGGATTTTAAAAGCATCATAGACAGGCTACCTTGAAAGTCTTAGCAACTATCTTCCCAGTTCTATAAATGCTACTGACGGCCACCTACTAACTGCGATATCAGGATACTGATGCAGACTTAGGATCTATAGGTGAAGGTTACCAGTGTAGATCTTGAGCGTAAAGGTGGGCTAACATTACATGCTGTCTTACAAATCTCTTCTAAGTGCAAAGCATTTGCAAGTCTTCAGATATGTAAGTGCTGTGCATGTTATAACTTACACCGTTTGCTCCAGGTGCAACACACATGTTGACATGCATGCGCAGTCTTCTATGTGCAATGCCATTCCACACCCCAAAAACCATCCAATTGTAATGAAGTTTCCCACTGCAAGATACATCCAAGTGCAAAACAATTCCCAGCCCCCAAAGATCCATCTAGGTGCAATGCCTTTCCCACCTCTAGCGATCCATCCAAGTGTGACCCATTTCCTACGCCCAACCGTTCCTCCAAGTGTAACACATTTTACACCCCTTACAAAGCATCTAAGAGTAATACATTTCCTACCCACTACATGCCACATTTCCTGCACCCCACCATCCATCTGAGTGCGATACCTTTCCTACCCCCACAATCCACCTAAGTATAACAACTTTCCTACCCCCAACAGTACATTTGTTTGTATATTGGGGAACTGTGAGATGATAAAAGATTGATTATGATGGAATACCTGTGACATGATCACAGAGGACGACACACTAAGCCTCGTACAAGGTATTAATGGTGAAGATGATGCTTTGTGAGTGCTACACTTTGATTCCAATCTGTTTTTTGTCTTTATTTTGGGTGCCTTTTGCAGGGATTTCTGTGTATATTGCAGTCTATTTTTGGGCTGGTTGTTGGTTTTCAGAATGGTTTATTTAGGTATTTTCTTTTGACTCCCAAACTGTTTTTTGGGTTGGTCTAGATCTAGAGTACCCTGCCTTTGTACTGTAGTCCTTTGTTTGTTTCTTGGTTTTTTCCTTCCTGAACCCAACCCCTTAGCCATTGGTTGAGGCAGTCAGTTGTCCCTTTGCTTCTGTCCTCGCCACCATCTCTCCCTGCTTCCCCTCCCTTCTCCCATCCACCTTCATCCATCCTCTGACCCTCCCTCCCCACATCTCCCCTGGCCGTCCATTTGGTTCTGGTTGGTCCATGCCCCAATGTGACTGGAACAGCTGCATTTCAGAGGCCCTTCCAGGGCAGCCTTGCCAGGGCAGCCATTGGCAAAGGGCCTGAGGCAAAAAGGGCACCTCCCTTGTAGCAGCTCCAATACATGTTTGCCCGTGTTTGCCTAGGATGCCTGACGCAGAGAACCTCCAGCAACAGATAAGGTAGGTTGGGTGTCGGCGGGGAGTACAACCATTACTATACTAAAACCCCACCACTCTTACTACCTAATATCTTATACCTACAGGCATATAGTTTAACTGGATTACTCAGCCATATTTCGCATTTAGCCTAATTGTGTAAGGTAGCCATAATTTGCTTTTAGCCCATTTTTGTTAGTCAGCCATATCTCGCATTTAGCCTGAGTGTGTAAGGTATTATGCATTCATTGAGCACGTAGATCACCTCTGAAATGTAGCATTGCTCCCTCTACATAGTTGGAACCCAGGAAGTAGACGTTGTTTTTTGTACAGCTAACCCTTTTTTCCTCTCCCACACTGCACCTTCACAACTTAACAGAAGGTACAGGCTCACCTCTGCACACCCTGCACTCACAAATAACACAAAGAATATTGCACATCACCACTGCCATAAGAATGAAGCTACTTTTAACGATAAAAATTCGAACTGTAGATTCCCACATAACTGTCTATCGCCTTAAACACAATCGCCCACAGTCCATAGTACACATCCGCTGCGCCCATACACACTCCATTTAGACATGGGTGACTAGCAGGGTCTTGGCCACCCTCGCATAACTTTAATGGCTGAAATGCACACGCATGTTAGCACCTTCCAAATTCTCACACATTTTTGGGCTCCAGTCCCTCCGAAGGCGTTCAACCAAAAGCACATTTGGGTCATAATTATGGTGAAAGGCACTATAACAAATGACAAGATTAATGAATGAATAAAGAGAGCAAGGAGAGAAGCTTCTAATACCTGTAATAATGCTACAATCTCTATATTTAAAGATATGGCCACTTTCGCGCTGGCTAGATGTGGAATGTGTGCCCCCCTGTACAGTGGCTTAATGGGAAGGGGGTGAGATATTGATGGGGTTATTCTTTCTCTGTCTGCTTTGAATATGGGTTCACAGTTATAAGCTGATAACAGAGGATGATATTCAGAGGCTTGCAAGAGAACTGAGGGAACCAACAGGCGACTAGGTACATGGTTCCGGGGGCTACGTCAAAGAAGTGTGGAATGGGGGGGAATAAAAGAAAGGAAATGCATTCCAGGGTCCAGAAAATTCAAGAAATTAAAAAGTCCTCTGGCCAAAAAGGCTTGATTGCGGAAGACTGGTTCATTCCAAATTTGTTGGAACACATTGCACTATTTATGGTAAATTGCATTGTGTGTCAAATGTTTACTGCTGGGCATACACTGAGAATGATTAGAGGGGTTATACCTAGACTGAATGGTCCGTTTCAGCATTTACACATCGACTATGACGATATGCTGCAGGTGTGTAATGGATACAGGTATCTACTATTGGTGGTGTGTCCCTTATCTAGGTGGATTGTGGCAGGTTCATGTACAGACCCTGGTGCCACTTGCACAGCAAAGTTTTTAGTGCACAAAGTCTTCTCGAGATGGGGTATGTGTGAAGTTTTGAGATCGACAATGGGCCACATTTTGTTAATTAGCTATTTGAACAGATAGGGCTTCTATTGAACATTAAACATACTTTTTCTTCTGCTTATCACCTGTAAGTGAACGGCATATGTGAGAGACTCAATGGCCTCCTTAAAGAAAGGATCGCCAAGATTAAAATTACTTTGAAGAAGGGATGGCTAAATTGCCTACCTTTATCCTTATATGCTCTTTGGAATCAGCCAGGATCAGACCATCATCTCACCCCTCATGAACTAGTGACAGGGCGGCATATGAAAACGCCCCTTACACCTCCATATAGGAGTAGAAGTGATGCGCAGAGTGTAGCTAAAACTTTAGGTTAGGCAATGAATAATTATTTGACATGTATGACCTCTAGAATCTCTCTCATTTCAGATCAAGTCCAGCACAAGGGGGGTTGGTATCAGAATACAGAAGAAGACAATTCAACAACCAACCCAATTCAATTACTATCGGCACCTAAGTTATATGTTGGATACCTAGTCCTAATCAAGAATTTTACTAGAAGGTGCCATGAGCCACATTTTAATGATCCCTTTTGCATTGAGATTAATACTCCTTCAGCTGTGAAAGTCCATGGTAACACCAGCTCTCCCACCATTGTCGATCCAGAAGCAAGACAAGAAGAAGAATTTCAGTATGTGCAGACTCGATCAACGACGAAGAAGAAGGACGATAAAGCAACCTGCAGCTAATACAGATTTATCTTGGACTGAAATTCAAATGGACACTCTTTATAGATATTTTAGCAGTGAGTGAGTCATGCCTAAACGTCAGTTCTTGATTAGAAGTTGGAAACAAGATCAGTATCCAGATTCATTTCGTGGAGAATACCTGTTCTAAGCAGTTAATCATATGGTGCTTACTAATAGTGACGTTCAATGACTTTTGCTTGCTGTCTTTGTGTTTATACTTCAACCTTACCCTGCTCTTTTGAGAAGAAACGTTGATGTTCCCACTTTCGTATAGGATCCTAAAAATGGCCACTGATAAGGAAGCTCCTTATTGCCATTATCGAGCGGTTTTTGCAGTTACAAGTATAAAAGAATTTTGATGATTGTATTAAAAACGATTAAAGAGGAAAGTGGCACGGTTCAAGGTGAAGAACAAGTGCAAGGAGTAGTGGGATGGCGCGAGAGATGGATGCCTCTGTTCTTATGCATAATATACGCTTGCACGATTGCTCTCTTTGTCTTTCTCTTCCGCATCTTTCACACTCTCTATCATGTTGGTACTTCTGCTGAGGGAGAGGTCCCCATGGTTCTCCCCACTATGAGATCTACTTTTGATTTGCTTAATGAGTATTACACAACATTTGGGAGACACAGGAGAAATGCAGAGGAAGATAGTGAGGGGATCAATACATTTTCTAGATAATGCATCACATTTGGGGAATAAAATGTGGTATCAGCACATGAGAAAAGTGGGAGAAAGAATATCTAAGGAGAGTTGCTGTGTCTGCTCTCTCATACCCTATGCCATGAATACAGTGCAAACTTTCATTGCCAGAGAGGTTCCAGAACACAATGCTAGCTGCCTCAGCCATCCTGCAGCATGCCTGACCAGAGAACAATTTCAAGGCAGTTGGTCCACTTTGCGATGGAGATCGAAATTGTCGTTTGCATACCAGGATGACTACATCAAGACCACACAGATGGAAAAGGAACCTGGAAGAAAGAGCAAGAGGCTTGTGTATCCTGCAACAGGACAGGATGAGGTGGTCATTGAAGAAATGAAGAAAATGAATTGTCCTGATGTGAGAGAAATAGCTGGATCACCTGGATGTTGAGCGCGAACTCAAGTCTTAGTCTACGGATGAGTTAATTCCAAGAAAGGATGTGTAGGAGGACTGATGTCCTGTTCAGCTCATTTACTGAAGCCAGAGTATGTACAAGAGGTACAGAGAGTAAATGTCCCGGGGGGATAGCTCAGCGGCAACGTGTTCGTCTTGGAAGCAAGACAACACGAAGCAACACAGGTTCGATCCCCGGGTCCGCAGTTTAGAAATCTCTGGGTATTTAAGTGCATTATAAATACACAACTAAGACAAAAAAAACAATTACGCAAACAAAACAATGTAACAGCGCCTCGATGCCCGCGGGCTGTGTGAGTGCTTTAAAAATACACACAAATAAATAAATGATGGATGTTTGAAGGCATGGGCTTAGCATGCCAAACAGCTGACATGGGTAGAAGATGAATCAGGTCCCATGACTGTAATCCTGTTGGATAATACAACTTTGTGCTTCCGAAAATATGGAAAGAAGCATGTGGAAAACAAGACCTATAGAACTACAGTAGACGTTTCCAGGATATGAGCAGGGACAGCCATCCTGATGGATCAATATTGGGCTTGTGGGTCTAGAGCCTACATGAAGCTGCCTGAGGATTGGGGAGGAACATGCTCTTTGGTGCTCATTCATGTTTCAGCATTAGTGATTCCACAGATCGACCTGAACATTGGAGAATTTCCAAAAGCAAATGCCCATGTGAGAAGAAGAATATCGCTTGAGTTTCTCAATTGGACCAGAAGAGAGAATTACTTCTCAGTCAAATCAATAGAAGCATATGATGCCATTCCTTATGGCCACATGTTGTTCAGAAAGACTGTGTCAACTGTCACGAGTATCTTCATGCCTGGTATCCAAACAATGGCCAATGCCGAGTGGTTTCAGATCACAAGATGGGAGCTCCTGCAAATGATCAGTAACACCATAAAAGGATTCAATGCTATCAAGGAATAGCTGAGGGCCATACGACTAATGACCCTGCAAAATAGATATGTCCTTGACATGATCACAGCAATGAAAGGAGGAGTTTGCGCCAAAATCAGGCCTTCATGTTGCACATTCTTGCATTTTCATTATGAGAATGGGACCCTGACAGAGTCCATAACATTGTTAACAAACCTGCATAACAAGATGGAAGATGAGACTGAGGACATTGCAGATGACAGTTGACTTGCCTCCATATTCTCATGGATTCCGCAGTGGTTGGAAAATATATTTAAGATCCTTGGAGCGATATCTGTCATGGTGATGTTTGGATTCTGTGTGATCAGGATAATAACTGCACAATGTAAGAAGACAGCAAAGAAGGCAGTAGGAAGGAAGATCATGATCGATGTCGAATCAGGGTTTGGACCCAAGGAATCGACATATAAAGATGTCAGAAAATACATAGAGGCTAGCATTTGTAGCACCTGAGGGAACCACATTCCTGTATTTAAAGAATCACAAGAAGTATGTGGGACGATGTGTTATTGTAATCCGAATGGACAGTACAACTACTTGACCTGGAGTATTGATGAACATGTTAAATCGGCTGCCACCCTGAGGGGGGAGATGAAGATTTGGACTCCAAAGAAGCACTTCTTCAAAAGAAAATATCAGGATTTGCAAACCATTGAAGAGGTTGTCGAAGACTCGACCAGAGGGGGAATGTAGAGGAGCAGTTGCATGCCTCTGCAGGAAATCCCACCCCCTACCTCCTATATCTTGGAAGTCAGAGACTGCGCCTTGTTTGACACCAGCAGTTGTGCCAATTCTGCAGCGAGTATTTGAGAAAAGGTATCTTCTGAGAAAACCCTATCAAATGTAACCCCCGAAGAGATGACAATCTGAGGGGGGAACTCCCTGAAGGAATATGAAAAAGAGTGAAACAGAAAATAGTGACGTCACAAGAGACGAGCCTGACACACTGAGAATAATGGCTGAAGAGACTGCATAGACTGTACAGAACCTGATGACAAAGTTGAAAAACCAGTAGACCTTTATGTGTGAGAAGAAGATTGCATTATGCGAAGTGCTACGGAAATACATCTGTTGAATGATTGTACAGACATTGAAACGCAAGTAGACTAAGTGATCATAGAAACTGGCTATACGTAGTGAATAGACTGCAGGTGAAGACACCATTGTATAGAAGCTGGACATCAGTGTCATGACTTTTAGTAAGGGGAAAGCCATGGAGATGACAGGCTGAGAATTGTGTCACAGCAAGAATAAGCTGAGATCGTGGAAGGACCTGCCAGGGTTGACCGGCCTGGCATCAAATCAGAAGTAGGCACGGTTGGTTATCTATTCTTGAAAGCAATAAACATTAGAAAGATGAATCATCCCTTATCAATGGGCAAAGAAAGAACACCAAGAGTGCCAAGTTTTATTCATTTAAGACATTTAAATGCTGCAGAATAGACAGGAATCATGGTCTCCTGTCACGTGAGCTGAGAATGGAAATAGAGTTGAGCTTGGAGTCTGAGAACAAAGATAGTGAAAGCCTGTACTCCCATATATTCCCAAAGACAAGGATACTTTGCAAGGACAGGTTCAAAGACAATCTGCATGGAAGAAGGCATGGGTGATGATAGATGATGGGCTAATTGGGTTGGGAGGTAAAGTCAAGTCCACCTCCTGGCACCTGGGTATGAGCTTTGGTGCTGCTAAGTGAACCGAATGTTCCAGACATGGCACAAGCATGCCAACCAAATGTAGAGGGCCAAAGAATAAAGGGCTTTATAGTTTGAGACCCAATGATATACCATGTACTTAGCTGTGGTGAAGATGACATGTTTTAAGAGGGAGGCATAAGTTGCCCACTTGATAGTAGATAGCCAATCACAATCCCAGTCCTTATAGAAAGTATACTTAGATGTTCCCCATGAACCTATCACATTTCCTCATAGGTTTTTATTATTTGCAGCGTAGTATGATGTCACTGCTGATGTATTTGTTGCATATAAGGATGCTTTTATGAGAAATTTGTTGAGAACTGAGCGAACATCCATTGATGTCCATTGTAACCTCCCTGATTTAGATAATTGTTAATAA
This sequence comes from Ambystoma mexicanum, assembly GCA_002915635.3. Lineage (NCBI taxonomy): Eukaryota > Metazoa > Chordata > Amphibia > Caudata > Ambystomatidae > Ambystoma > Ambystoma mexicanum. The sequence continues at coordinate 4,765,927 of CM030324.1, forward strand.
AACAGTAACCTTTGCCATCTCCCTGAGTTGGTTTGATTATTTGGACTCAAGGTTATTCTGTGAACTCCATCTATTGCATGCACAATACTAAAGAACCATAAGTTCACGTCTATCTGGCCTCTGAGTTCTGTCAAGCATGTCTCAATGCCAGGTCTTCTGTTTGGCTTCTGAGGTTTGTCGAGCACGCCTCAATGACAGGTGTTCTGTTTGGCCTCTGAGGTCTGCCGGGCATGTCTCATTGCCAGGTCTTCTGTCTGACCTCTGAGGTCTGTCGAGGATGCCTCAATGCCAGATATCCTGTCTGGCCTCTGAGGTCTGTCGAGCACGCTTCAATTCCAGGTCTTCTTTTTGCCCTCTGAAATCTGTCGAGCATGCCTCAATGACAGGTGTTCTGTATGGCCTCTGAGGTCTGTCAAGCATACCTCAATGCCAGGTCTTCTGTTTGGCCTCTGAGGTCTGTCGAGCATGTCTCAATGCCAGGTCTTCTGTTTGGCCTCTGAGGTCTGTCGAGCATGTCTCAATGCCAGGTCTTCTGTTTGGCCTCTGAGGTCTGTCGAGCATGCCTCAATGCCAGGTCTTCTGTTTGGCCTCTGAGGTCTGTCAAGCATGCCTCAATGACAGGTGTTCGGTATGGTCTCTGAGGTCTGTTGAGCATACCTCAATGCCAGGTCTTCGGTTTGACCTCTGAGGTCTATCGAGCATGTCTCAATGCCAGGTCTTCTGTATGGCCTCTGAGGTCTGTCAAGCATACCTCAATGCCAGGTCTTCTGTTTGGCCCCCGAGGTCTGTCAAGCATGCCTCAATGCCAGGTCTTCTGTTTGCCCTCTCAGGTCTGTCAAGCATGCCTCAATACCAGGTATTTTGTTTGGCCTCTGAGGTCTGTTGAGCATGCCTCAATGCCAGGACTTCTGTTTGGCCTCTGAGGTCTGTAGAGAATGTCTCAATGCCAGGTCTTCTGTTTGGCTTCTGAGGTCTACCAAGCATGTCTCAATGGCAGGTCTTCTGTTTGGCCTCTGAGATCTGTCGAGCATGTCTCAATGCCAGGTCTTCTGTTTGGCCGCTGAGGTCTACCAAGCATGTCTCAATGCCAGGTCTTCTGTTTGGCCACTGGGGTCTGTCCAGCATGTCTCAATGCCAGGTCTTCTGTTTGGCCATTGAGGTCGGTCGAGCACGCCTCACTGCCAGGTCTTCTCTTTGGCCTCTGAGGTCTGTCCAGCATGTCTCAATGCCAGGTCTTCTGTTTGGCCTCTGAGGTCTGTTGAGCACGCCTCACTGCCAGGTCTTCTGTTTGGCATCTGAGGTCTACCAAGCATGTCTCAATGGCAGGTCTTATGTTTGTCCTCTTAGGTCTGCCCAGCATGTCTCAATGCCAGGTCTTCTGTTTGGCCATTGAGGTCGGTCGAGCACGCCTCACTGCCAGGTCTTCTGTTTGGCCACTGAGGTCTGTCCAGCATGTCTCAATACCAGGTCTTCTGTTTGGCCTCTGAGGTCTGTCGAGCATGTCTCACTGCCAGGTCTTCTGTTTGGCCTCTGAGGTCTGTCGAGCATACCTCAATGCCAGGTCTTCTGTTTGGTCGATGAGGTCTGTCGAGCATGTCTCAATGCCAGGTCTTCTGTTTGGCCATTGACGTCTGTCGAGCACGCCTCACTGCGAGGTGCTTGGTTTGGCCTCTGAGGTCTTCTGAGCATGTCTCAATGCCAGGTCTTCTGTTAGGCCTCTGAGGTCTGTCGAGCACGCCTCACTGCCAGGTCTTCTGTTTGGCCCCTGAGGTCTGTCAAGCATGCCTCACTGCCAGGTCTTCTGTTTGGCCTCATTCTTAGTATTACTCTTTCCACACATGTTGCTGCTCTAAGAAACAAGTGTGCCTCATACACAATAAATGCTATGAAATGGGGGGTGCACATCCTCGAATATCCACCAGGGCCTCAAGAATGTTCTTCTGAGCATGTCTCAATGCCAGGTCTTCTGTTTGGCCCCTGAGGTCTGTCAAGCATGTCTCAATGCCAGGTCTTCTGTTTGGCCTATGAGGTCTGTTCAGCATGCCTCACTGCCAGGTCTTCTGTTTGGCCTCCGAGGTCTGTCGAGCATGTCTCAGTGCCAGGTCTTCTGTTTGGCCCCTGAAGTCTGTCAAGCATGTCTCAATGCCAGGTCTTCTGTTTGGCCCCTGAGGTCTGTCAAGCATGCCTCAATGGCAGATCTTCTGTTTGGTCTGTGAGGTCTGTCGAGCATGTCTCAATGCCAAGTCTTCTGTTTGGCCATTGACGTCTGTCGAGCACGCCTCACTGCCAGGTGCTCTGTTTGGCCTCTGAGGTCTGCTGAGCATGTCTCAATGCCAGGTCTTCTGTTTGGCTTCTGAGGTCTACCGAGCATGCCTCAATGATAGGTCTTCTGTTTGGCCTCTGAGGTGTGTTCAGCATGCCTCACTGCCAGGTCTTCTGTTTGGCCTCCGAGGTCTGTCGAGCATGTCTCTATGCCAGGTCTTCTGTTTGGCCCCTGAGGTCTGTTGAGCATGCCTCACTGCCAGGTCTTCTGTTTGGCCTCTGAGGTCTGTCGAGCATGTCTCAATGCCAGGTCTTCTGTTTGGCCCCTGAGGTCTGTCGAGCATGCCTCAATGCCAGGTCTTCTGTTTGGCCATTGACGTCTGTCGAGCACGCCTCAATGACAGGTGTTCTGTTTGGCCTCTGAGGTCTGTTGAGCATGTCTCAATGCCAGGTCTTCTGTTTGGCCATTGACGTCTGTCGAGCACGCCTCACTGCCAGGTGCTCTGTTTGGCCTCTGAGGTCTGCTGAGCATATCTCAATGCCAGGTCTTCTGTTTGGCCATTGACGTCTGTCGAGCACGCCTCACTGCCTGGTGCTCTGTTTGGCCTCTGAGGTCTACCGAGCATGCCTCAATGCCAGGTCTTCTGTTTGGCCTCTGAGGTCTGTCGAGCATGCCTAATGCCAGGTCTTCTGTTTGGCCTCTGAGGTCTGTCGAGCATGCCTCAATGCCAGGTCTTCTGTTTGGCCTCTGAGGTCTGTCGAGCATGCCTCAATGCCAGGTCTTCTGTTTGACCTCATTGTTAGTATTACTCTTTCCACACATGTTGCTGCTCTAAGAAACGAGTGTGCCTCATACACAATAAATGCTATGAAATGGGGGGTGCACATCCTCGAATATCCATCAGGGCCTCAAGATTGACTGCCTTCCCAATTACAAAAGCTATCCTGCTAGATCCTTAGAGATGTTGGTAGTTTTTAAGAGATTGTTCAACTCTTTATTTATCTGGAACTGCTAGATCGAACAAGGTTGCCCACTTAAAACTCTGATACAGGAGAAGGAATCCACTCCGTAGAAATCTCTCTGCCAAGACACTAGAACAGGCTAAATGCTTGTACAAATACCAGGGTCTTACTCCTGATGAATGTTCTGGATTTATAGCCATTAAGCACTGAAACATGTTGAGATTTTATACTGTTTAATTTAAAATAGAGTTATTATACCTATGCACCTGATGACAAAGTGTTATGCAGAACCTCTGGTTTATGAGAAGAGACAAGAAACCATAGGCTAACTATGTTTCCCAACTAATGTTTGCTACTATACCCTAGCCACAACAGTGGCAATTTGTATTTGCAAGTGTATGTGACCATCAATGTATCAACCTACACTGTGGTCTTTTAACCAAAAATTGTTTAGGGATGTTTTGTAAAATATATTATGTTTACCCTTTGAAATTGATGAAGATTAAAATGGTTTTTAACCACTGAAAGCAACCCCACTTTCAGTTTTCTTTCCCCAAAACAAACTTGCCTCTATCTTCCTTGTTTTGCACAGTGAATCCCTCACTCGGGAATAGATAGAGGCAGCACTCAAACATTTGTTACAAGAGTGCCCACCCGGGGTTCCTCCAAAATACTAGCGGACTGCTAGTTTTGGACCAGAATGCCATTTCCTTCATGTTACTCTCGTGATCACTCTCTGTCTTTATATCTAGTAAGTCTGTGTTGGTTCTGGGTGGATCATGTAGCATTTTCCGGTCCTAGCTGTTTCGAATTAACGTGTCAATGTCCTCATGATTGCACCGCTCAGCAAGCGTCTCATGTCACTGACCTCTTAGCACCCACATCCTAACACCTGATCAGAGTCTCCCGGGGATGTGCCTCAGCTCTGGACATTCCTGAAGCATGTGACTCCTAGTTGTTCAGCTCAATTTTAGTGCAGGATCTTAATGAATCGGTGCACCTTCGTGCAGGGCTTTTTAATTAAATACCCTAGTGGGCCCTCCCCCTCGTAATTGAATATTTCCTATCGCAGGCCTCTGGCAGGGTCCAGCCTGACCAAGAAGGTTATATGCAGTCCAAACAGTGAAGGACCACTTATTATTTGGCCGATGGCTCCCACACTTCACACTCTGGGTTTCCGATTAAGGAGCGAGGCATTTGCCCACCGCTAAGAAGCAGGGAAAGATATGGCCAAAACAGAGGGGCAAGGACGTGTTACACATTGACCAAGATGATGCTCTGCCATAGAGATCTGACTTAGGGATGAGCCAACAAATTCCAGCGGAACAGGGGGTGAAACCAGTGTAGGGAAAAGAAAAGATGGGGAGGTGCTACGGCAAAACATTTCTTGCCGGAGCACCGCTCCGTACCACAGACCCAAGGACTAGTACATGACTTTCTGCAATCCTGCACCTCAACGAGCACGGAGCACTGCCTAGTCTTCTGAAAGCAGTCTGCTCGTCGAGGCTCCTCATTGTGCCGCCCGTTCTCCCCAGGCCCAGGAGCTTGGACAGAAATCTAACACACAGATCGTAAGCTGCATTATCGTACTTACAGCACACAGCCTGCTCCTCAAAGAGCTTTCAAAAGTTTCAGCATTGGAGACTTCATACTGAATCTGCCAAAGCCTCACATACAGTGTTGCAGGTGTCCAAACTGATTTATACGTCCTGCAATTTACAGCCTTCTTTTATCAGGGTGAATATTGTGACCAATCAAAACAGAAGAGTCCATTATTCACTTTAAAGGGCTTCTTACTGAATCACTATAAGACATATTCAACATTTAAAATTGTGGACATTATGATGTTCCCATAATGCTCTTTGCTTTTATGCAAATCTTCTATGAAGAGATACTGGGCCTCATAACGAGGTTGGCGGCGGGTTGCCGGGAACCCCGTAACACCATTTCCGCCGCCTGACATCCTAGTGCTACCAGGATATCATAGGCGGTGGCCGAACAGTTAATTCCCATAGGACTCCAAGGGAATGGGAAGTTCCGTGCTGCTACCAGCAAACGTACAGTTTGAAGGTCTGGAAAGGGTGCTTGTACGTTGCTACTGACACCATCATTTCCAGACCGCCAAACTTGTAATGAGGCCCATTGTGTTGTGCAACCTGGTAGGTGCCACGCCCATTGGCCCGGCCCCTCTGTTCCCACACACCCAGAGGTGACAGTTCCCAGAGTAAATTTTCCCCATTTCCACCACTGCGTGAAACTGCCACGTGAGGGTGGGACTGCCACGCGGTGTGGACTTCGCCCAGACACTTTGTGGCAGTTCCATAAGCAGACAAGACCGACGTCTACATTCATGGCACAACATGCACACTGGTAGTAACGCAATCTAACTTGTTTAAGAACCAGAAACAACCCCTCCTCATGCCCCCATTCAGGAGTCGGCCTGATTGGCTGTAGCATTGGTGGTAGGCGGCCAGTGGCAGCAGCGGCCATCTTGTGAGGCTAGCTCATCGATTGTTTTCATGGCGCAGGGTGAAAACTAGAAAAAATGGGCCACGTAGTTTCACATATGTACTCATAGCACCTACTACGTAGAGATCACATGATTGTTGACCTCAGTCATATTCAAGCAACATGTACATGTTCACAACAGCAAAAAGCAGAGATAAGACACAGCCATTTATTAAATGTCCATATACTTTACAAGAGAGTTCAAAAAACAGATAACAATGATACTTTTTTTGTATTATAAGTTAATTTAAAACATTCAAAATTGATTAAAATTGTATGTACAGTTGTATTTTTCTGTAATTAAAATATTTACAAGGACAGGCCTCTACTCCTCCCGCGATGGGGGATGGGCAGGTGTAAGAAGCAGAACGATTAAAATCAGGTGCTCTGAGGCCTTCTTTCAAATCCCACTTTGCCTTTCCATAAAATTGGCAAATTGAAGAAAGTCCTCGTCGTTCCTGTGCAGTGAGTTGAGATTTCCCTAGACTGGCACTGCCATCATGCTTCCTACAGTGATACATTAATCCGGGGAACGTCCTGGTAACTTATGGGCAGAAGGACGTGTACTAGGTTCTTCCCAGATGTGCGCCAGCTGCACAAGGCATTGTTAGCCAGGTTTAGATCACAAAACGAGAGATATAATGATGGTAAATGAACATTGTAGCGCTTGGCCTGAAGTGTCCAATCTTACAGACATCACAGCATTAGAAATGCACTCTCAAAGGTTGAACTATTTCTCTTGGACGCTCAAAGATGATGGCGTCCTGGGTACTGGATGGTAAACTTCCCACATATTCTGGAAATTGCTTCTAGATAGTGGGCGATTTTTTAAATGCCCCAGCGTTTTTCTCTCTGAGCGTTCAGGATTTCTGCCTGCATGTCCAGGATGGGAGAAAGCGCCTGGACGCATCATAAAGTAGGGAGCACCGAGAGTGCAGCTGAATGTATTCTGTATCATTATGTTGGCATTCATTGTGGAACATTTCATGCTCACGATCGTTTCTGTGGAATTTCACCTTTTCCCTGCAGATTTTGCACTCCGACACGTTTCATGAGATTGTTCCTGCATCTAGTGGCCGCTACCTTGATCACAAAGCAGATCATTGTAATTAATTCACCTGCTCGCCACTACTCTTATCCAATGTCCATCAACTGCGTTGCAGCGATTTGGGGAAAGTGCGGGAGTGAGTGTTCAAGACCAGGGAAGGGGCAACTCCCCCAGACCTAGGCAGCTTCTTCAAACCACTTCTTCACGGGCTCGCGGTTCTCCTGCACCCATTTGATGTTGGCCTTGGTCTTCTCCAGAGCCTGCTCCAGCGCCCGCGTGCCAGAACCAAACCCAGTGTCTGCATTGTCCTTCTGAAACTGCTCCAGCTAAAAAAGAAAACAGGGAAGAGAAATAAATGCCGGCTTCATGACACTAATGGCACCCTCTTTATCATTAGCCTGAATGTAGATACCCCTGTGAAACCTAGCAGCTAAGACAGGCGCTCTCTTTGATACTCAGCAGCTGTGAGTAGACTGTGAGTAGACCCGTGCTAGATACATAAGTCTGCTGTAACAGCGCCACGATGCCCCAGGGCAGTTCTGTGCGCTTTATAAATAAATGCAAATGCAAATAAATAAATACCTGGCACCTCTTAGAAGAGCCGCATTTAATACCTAGCAACCGTGGAGCTGTATGTGATCACTAGCAGCTGTGCATGGACCTGTTGTTGATACCTGGCAGTGGTGACTGGAGTTGTTCTTCATAGCTAGCAACTACTTCTGGAGCTGTTGTCGAAAACCTAGCAGTTGCGGCTAAAGTTGTTGTTTAAACCTAGCAGCTGTAACTGGAACCTTGTTTTATACCTGGCACTTGTGACTGGAGTTCCTCTTGATAACTAGCAGCTGCCTCTGGAGCTGTTGTTTAAACCTAGCTGCTGCTTCTGGAGCTGTTGTTGATACCTGGCAGTGGTGACTGGAGTTGTTCTTGATGAATAGCAGCTGCTGCTAAATCTGTAGATTAAATCTTGTAGCTGTGGCTGGAGCTGTTCTTTAAACCTAGCAGCTGTGACTGGAGCCTTGTTTGATACCTGGCACTTGTGACTGGAGTTCCTCTTGATAACTAGCAGCTGCTTCTGGACCTGTTGTTTAAACATATCAGTTGTAAGTAGTGCCTTATTTGGTACCTAACAGTGGTGACTGGAGTTGTGCTTGGTGAACAGTAGCTGCTGCTGGAGCTGTTGTTTAAACCTAGCAGTGGCTGCCGGAGCTGTTTTCTAAACCTAGCATCTGTAACTGGAGCTGTTGTTGATACCTGGCAGTGGTGACTGGAGTTGTGCTTGATGAATAGCTGCCTATGCTGGAGCTGCTGTTCAAACCTAGCAGCTGTAACTGGAGCCTTGTTTGATACCTGCCAGTGGTGACTGGAGTTGTGCTTGATGAATAGCAGCTGCTGCTAAAGCTTTTGATTAAACCTGGTAGCTGCGGCTGGAGCTGTTGGTTAAACCAAGCAGCTGTGACTTGAGCCTTGTTTGATACCTGCAGTGTGTGACTGGAGTTGTTCTTGATAACTAGCATCTACTTCTGGAGCTGTTGTCTAAACCTAGCAGTTGTGGCTAGAGTTGCTGTTTAAACCTAGCAGCTCCAGAGGGGTGCTCCAGAGTGAGTGAACGTGGGGGTTTCACCAGAGCGAGTGCTACAGAGGGGTGCACCAGAGTGAGAAAATGGTCTAATGAAGAAACTGTTTACCTGGTGTGTCCTAAAGCAAGGGTCAGGCCAAGTCAGGCAATTGATCAGAATCACACACACCTGACGGCCCTTTCCCTTCCCCACAGGTATAAAAGGTGCAGTCAGAGAGCATAGTTTGAGAAAGGCGAACATGGCAGACGGCTTTAAGGCAGTAAACCAGGAGCCCACACAAAACGAAGGAAACACCTTAATAACTGTGACTTTATGGTCGTAAAACAGGAATCCACACAAAACGAAGGGAAAACCTTAATAACTGTGACTTTAAGGCAGTAAACCAGGAACCCACACAGAACAAACGAAACCCTTAATAACTGTGACTTTAAAGCAGTAACCCAGGAACCTACACAGAACAAACGGAAACCTTAATAACTGTGACTTTAAGGTCATAAACCAGGAACCCACACACAATGAAGGGAAAACCTTAGCCTGGGTGATTAGTCAGAAACTGGACTTCGGAATCAAAGGAACCGAGCCATACATTTGGTCTGACCATTCTTTTGTCAAATTCCTCCTTCAACCCCCACAGCCTTCAGAAAAACAGTGCAAGCCACTGAAGAAATTTCGGAGTAGACATTTGTTTTAAATCACCATCACCAGACCTCTCAACGTGGAATACCAGCTCTTTAAAGACACCAAAGACACTCGATGCCCTACCCTTCTAGCAGCCACATTCCAGCAGCACATGGCCGCATGCCAGACCAACTTGCACGAAAGAGAACTACAGTCAGAGACGGGACCTCACGTAACTGCTGGTTTACTCCCGCACTCAAGGAATTAAAAAAGAAAGACCGACAAGCAGCACGTTCCTGGGCCAAATCTAAAATGAGTCACCAACAAGACATTTGGAAGGACTTGACAAAAACCTACAAAATAGCAGTTTTTGATGCTAAAAAAATAAATTAAACCAACAAATAGTCGAAGCAAACAACTGTCCTAAACAACTTTTCTAAATTATGAAAGCTCTAGGAAAACCTGAAATTCAGCCCAGAACTTCATGCTACCCAAAGAAGATTGTTCTAAAATCCAGCTTGCCTTCTCAGATAAAATCTTAGTAGCATGTGAGAAAATCAGAACTCTCGCCCTGATAGACCCTCCTGAGCTCACCTCTGCCTCTCATGCCTCAAACCCACCTTAGCTGATCTACCCCAAATCAACATCACGCCAGAAACATCAAACTCAGTTCCAGAACACCCGACTTTCTCCTTTAAAGCTCTCACCACCTTGGTGATTGCAGGAGCCCTCGTTACTATGCACCCTACCTCCTGCCCAGGCGATGCTTTCCCATCTAAGATCATCCTAGATCATAAACCCCTGTTCCTCCTGTTCCTTACACGTTTCGTGAACTCTTCTTTCAAGTACAATATAGTCCTAGACTGCATAAAAAATGTTGCAGCTACACCATTGATCAAGAAGCCAGGGCTTAGTCCCAAAGATCCCTCAAACCTTGGACCCATCACTAACTCTTTCTTCCTTCTTAGGATCATTGACAAAATGGCTAGTAGACAATACCGAGACTTGTTGGACGACTATTCCATCCTCCACCCAAGATAATCCGGGTTCAGGGCCAACCACAGCACAGAGAGTACTCTGCTAGAATTTCAAAATAACAGGATTAATATGGTTGATACAAATCAATGTCATCTGCTGATGCTGTTGGAGTTCTCAGCAGCATTTGATTTACTCGGCCACAACATCCCGCTTGCGACAGTCCAAAAAACGCAGGTAGACGTTCCCATCAATACCTGTCATGGTTTAACTATTTCCTGTCCGTCAGAGTCTCCGCTGTGCACTGGGGCTGCGTTAGCTCCGACCCTGTCGCCATCTGTTATGGGGGTCCCCGGGCTAGTTTATCCCCAGCTCTCTTTAATATATATATATCAGGCCACTATGTGATAAATTGGATAGGGAAAACATCTTATTTTCTAACTATGCTGACAACACCCAACTCTTGCTCACTCTAAACGGTAACAACGACTCTGATTCCTCCAAACTAGACAGAACCTTCCTCACAATCAAACAGTTGATGACATTTAATCAAATGTGCTTAAATAATTGCAAAACGGAGCCTTTACATTTTGGCCCTCAACAAGCTAGAACCAAATTACACCCACGGTGTGCCCACTTTGAGATCGACGGCTGCCACGTATCTACACTCAGCAAAGTTAAAACCTTAGGAACTTATTCGGATTCCTCTGAGTTCAGATTCATCTGTAAACAACCTAGTAAAAACCACACATTATCATCGGAATCTGCTCAGACAAATCAAGAATTTTATTTCTGAAAAGAACTGCAAAACTTTAGCCAGAGGTACCGTCTTCTCTTGGCTAGACTACTGCAATGCACTCTTAGGCAGCACCTCCGAGGGTAACATAGCCAAGCTGCAGAAAGCCAAAAATGATGCGGTTCACACCATTAAGAACACACAACGCTTGAGGATTCGATTCAAGATAAAGTACAATCTACAATCTCATTTGCTTCCAGTTTGGAAGCTCTACCCTTGCAGGATTTACATGTAGCCCGTATGCCGGTCCCTATGCAGGTCACTATGCAGGTCCCTATAGCTACTATTGTAATATGAGAATTGCTATTATCATATGGGGACAGGTTGAGCTTGGTGGGGCCATACATTTGAACATCATGGCCTCAAATTATGAGCTATGTAAGACATTTATAGGTACTATACTTAGTTCAAACTTCAATGCACTTAAAATACTTATCTAGCAAACTTGACCAAGAGTTCAAGTGTGGAGAAATTACAGGTGTGACTGTAAGAATATTATGTGCACATCCAACACAACCAATGACATCGGTTTTATGTATTTAGAGAAAAACAGTGAAATGGGCAAAGTGTGAACCCCATCTGATGCCTTCCTGTTGGTTAATCCTATATCTTCTGATTCCAGATACAAGACATGGCATTATCAGCCTCCTGAGAAATGTCCCACATACACATCGGGAATGAAACATGTTGACGAATTATCACACAAACTTGGCCAGTATAGCAAATGCTAACTCTGTCTAGAAAAGTAGAACAGTCAAAACGCCAGATTTTATGGTAATGTAATTGTTTAATATACACTTGTGTAGATAGGCAGATCTGCATGTCATTTCTAGTGACCCCCCGTCACCTCTGCCATATTGGACAACAACAAAAAGACGCTGTGCATGGCACCTGTAATCGTCCCAATACCGCATCAAAGATATGATAGGCGTTATGCGCTCAGACAACCGTATCGAATGTACCCTTGCACTGATGTGGTAATAGAATATCTACACACGCCATTGAACATAGAAGAGATATAAGTGAAATCTACAAGAGTTAAGAGATGTCAGGAAGAGTACACATGAGGAGATACTGAAACGACAAGTGAAAGAAGATGCGACTGAAGTAACAAAGCAACTGAACACGCAAATACGAAGAAATCATATGCACTTAGAAGATAAGTGAGAAGAGATGCAGTAGATGTACATACGCAAAAACTCAAGGTAGATGAGACACATAGAAGCTTGCAGCGGTAGAAAATATAACACGGGTAAAGCGGCCATGATGCAAAGATGGACGTTGACTCTGTATAAATAGTAAGCTAGAGGACTCAAGGAGAGAGACCAATGCTGCAGAGCTGACAGGGGCTGGAAAACAGAACTTCTGTTTGGTTTGGGATCAAGGATGTCACATCAAGAGGAAACTGCAAGGCACAAGAGGAGTCAAAGAGGATAAACTACATACAAATCACTTATTTCTCTTAGATTAAGTAAAGGAGTGAACGTTTGCAAGGGCCAGTATAATTGAATTAAATAGCACTAACGAAAGGGTCAGAATGGACAAAATCGTGGTCTCCTCACACGTGGTGCAAGACTGGAAAACAAGGCCTATTCATCAAGCTCCAGAGATAGCAAAGAACCTTCACTCCCTTAAAAGTCCCGAGGAAGAGAACAGCCTGCAACGTCAACTATAAAGAAGAAGCCTTGGCTCGCGGCCTCACTTTTGAGAGATGGTAGGCTAATTGGCCAAGTGGACAGTGGTCTGACGTTGTATTGCGCACCTGGGTTTTGTTTTTCTTACATGCCGCTAGTGAGCCGAATGTCCAAGGTTGGGAGAGAATGCCAACCAATCATGAGGGTCAATGTAGCGGTGGACCATACATTGTTGCAGAAGCCAATCCGCTGCTGTTATTCTGCTATTCATTTGAATTACAGGTAGTAAGAGGTAGTTCAAGGCGTGCCTACTAGATAAGGGGCAGCCAATTGTGTTACTAACACCTAAACTAAGTTTAGGTATATATGTTCCCCTAACCCAACCCTCCTTTTCATAGGTTTATGAGGTCATAGCTGATGTACATCGAGGTATAAAGCCTTTGCGTAATTGAAATGCATTGAGCGTGTGTGAGCTGCAATCTCTTCACCAGGGTTCCCTACTTTATTTGAGCTGATAATAAAGTCGTATTTTCCTTTTTCTTTGAGTCTCTCCGGTTATTTGGGTGTGAGATTGTTTATTGGTAATTCTATCTGGCACTTGGAATGCTCCAGGTGCTACTACACATGTGTGTGCCAGAAATACTGCAGCCGAACATGCTGTACAGCCTACATATGTTATGATACTAGGATGTGTACCACTCTCTGCTGCAATTTACATGCTGACTATCCCTCTGCTATGTCTAATGTGACAGTGGACAAGGCAAAATCAATGAAATACACATTTTACAATTGTGTATTTAATCATTTGAAATTGAATTGTAGCACAAACCAGATACTATTTAACAAAAAATAGATGAGTAGCTACAAGGAGGAAAGTAGTATCTTCGGTGCATGTCTCTGAGGACTAAGCATAGGACCTATATTTTTTGGAGATGAGTAGAAACCCAGAACATTCTATTGAGTACAGGATGGGATCGGCTCTTTCTTTGGCAGTTGGCATTCTCTGATACACACACCTTCACATTGATTCTCCCATGACAGATGCTCAACCTATTGGTGGCCAGTCAAGAACTCACCTGCTTCAGCTCAAATTCAGAAGCAAATCTTCTTGTGATGCTGTTGATCAAGCCAGAAAATGAGAAGGACCCTCCGCCATACCTAAATGTGAGAGAGACACATGCGAACCTTTAATACAGACAACTTTGCGATGGCTGCTACTCGTTTCCCTAGGAGAGACACATGCTGGCCTTAATGAGACACATGCTGGCCTTAATGAGACACATGCTAGCCTGAATGAGATATATGCTAGCCTTAATCAGACACATGGTGGCCTTAATGAAACACATGCTAGCCTTAATGAGACACATGCTGGCCTCAATGAGACACATGCTAGCCTTAATAAGACACATGCTGGCCTTAATGAGACACATGCTAGCCTTAATGAGACACATGCTGGCCTTAATGAGACACATGCTGGCCTTAATGAAACACAGGCTAGTCTTAATGAGACACATGCTGGCCTTAATGAGACACATGCTGGCCTTAATTAGAAACATGCTAGCCTTAATGAGACACATGGTGGGCTAGAATATAGCAACATTCCTATGGCTGCTTCCCTCTTCAGTAAGAGAGACACATGCTGGCCTTCATGAGACACATGCTGGCCTTCATGAGACACATGCTAGCCTTAATGAGACACATGCTAGCCTTACTGAGACACATGGTGGCCTTAATGAAACACATGCTAGCCTTATTGAGACACATGGTGGCCTTAATGAAACACATGATTGCCTTAATCAGGTACATGCTGGCCTAATGAGACACATGCTAGCCTGAATGAGACAAATGCTAGCCTTAATGAGACACATGGTGGCCTTAATGAAACAAATGCTAGCCTTAATGAGACACGTGTTGGCCTTAATGAAACACATGCTAGCCTTAATGAGACACATGCTGGCCTTAATGAGACACATGCTAGCCTTAATAAGACACACGCTGGCCTTAATGAGACACATGCTGGCCTTAATGAACCAATGCTAGCCTCAATGAGACACATGCTGGCCTTAATGAGACACATGCTGGCCTTAATGAGACACATGCTGGCCTTAATGAAACACATGCTAGCCTTAATGAGACACATGCTGGCCTTAATGAGACACATGCTGGCCTTAATTAGAAACATGCTAGCCTTAATGAGACACGTGGTGGGCTGGAATATAGTAACATTGCTATGGCTGCTTCCCTCTTCAGTAAGAGAGACACATGCTAGCCTTAATGAAACACATCTTAGCCTTAATGAGACACATGCTAGCCTTAATAAGACACACGCTGGCCTTAATGAGACACATGCTGGCCTTAATGAACCAATGCTAGCCTCAATGAGACACATGCTGGCCTTAATGAGACACATGCTGGCCTTAATGAGACACATGCTGGCCTTAATGAAACACATCTTAGCCTTAATGAGACACATGCTGGCCTTAATGAGACACATGGTGGCCTTAATGAAACACATGCTAGCCTTAATGAGACACATGGTGGCCTTAATGAAACACATGCTAGCCTTAATGAGACACATGGTGGCCTTAATGAAACACATGCTGGCCTTAATGAGATACATGCTGGCCTTAATGAAACACATTCTAGCCTTAATGAGACACATGCTGGCCTTAATGAGAAACATGCTAGCCGTAATGAGACACGTGGTGGGCTGGAATATAGCAACATTGCTATGGCTGCTTCCCTCTTCAGTAAGAGAGACACGTGCTAACCTTAATGAGACACATGCTGGCCTTAATGAGACACATGCTGGCCTTAATGAAACACATGCTTGCCTTAATGAGACACATGCTGGCCTTAATGAGACACATGCTGGCCTTAATGAGACATATGCTGGCCTTAATGAGACACATGCTGGCCTTAATGAAACACATGCTAGCCTTAATGAGACACATGCTGGCCTTAATGAGACCGGTGCTGGACTTAATGAAACACACGCTAGCCTTAATGAGACACATGGTGGCCTTAATGAAACACATGCTAGCCTTAATGAGACACATGGTGGCCTTAATGAAACACATGCTAGCCTTAATGAGACACATGGTGGCCTTAATGAAACACATGCTAGCCTTAATGAAACACATGGTGGGCAGGAATATAATCAATATTGCTGCGGCTGCTTCCCACTTCAGCAATAGAGACACATGCTGGCCCTAATGAGACACATGCTAGCCTTAATGAGACACATGCTGGCCTTAATGAGATACATGCTGGCCTTAATGAAACACATGCTGGCCTTAATGAGACACATGCTGGCCTTAATGAGACACATGCTGGCCTTAATGAAACACATGCTAACCTTAATGAGACACATGCTGGCCTTAATGAGACACATGCTGGCCTTAATGAAACACATGCTAGCCTTAATGAGACACATGCTGGCCTTAATGAGACACATGCTGGCCTTAATGAAACACATGCTGGCCTTAATGAGACACATGCTGGCCTTAATGAAACACATGCTAGCCTTAATGAGACACATGCTGGCCTTAATGAGACACATGGTGGCCTTAATGAAACACATGCTGGCCTTAATGATATACATGCTAGCCTTAATGAGACACATGGTGGCCTTAATGAAACACACGCTAGCCTTAATGAGACACATGGTGGCCTTAATGAAACACTTGCTAGCCTTAATGAGACACATGGTGGCCTTAATGAAACACATGCTAGCCTTAATGAAACACATGGTGGGCAGGAATATAATCAATATTGCTGCGGCTGCTTCCCACTTCAGCAATAGAGACACATGCTGGCCCTAATGAGACACATGCTAGCCTTAATGAGACACATGCTGGCCTTAATGAGATACATGCTGGCCTTAATGAAACACATGCTGGCCTTAATGAGACACATGCTGGCCTTAATGAGACACATGCTGGCCTTAATGAAACACATGCTAACCTTAATGAGACACATGCTGGCCTTAATGAGACACATGCTGGCCTTAATGAAACACATGCTAGCCTTAATGAGACACATGCTGGCCTTAATGAGGCACATGCTGGCCTTAATGAAACACATAATAGCCTTAATGAGACACATGCTGGCCTTAATGAAACACATGCTGGCCTTAATGAGACACATGGTGGCCTTAATGAAACACATGATAGCCTTAATGAGACACATGCTGGCCTTAATGAGACACATGGTGGCCTTAATGAAACACATGATAGCCTTAATGAGACACATGGTGGCCTTAACGAGATACATGCTGGCCTTAATGAAACACATGATAGCCTTAATGAGACACATGCTGGCCTTAATGAGACACATGCTGGCCTTAATGAGACACATGCTGGCCTTAATGAGACACATGCTGGCCTTAATGAAACACATAATAGCCTTAATGAGACACATGGTGGCCTTAATGAAACACATGCTAGCCTTAATGAGACACATGCTGGCCTTAATGAGGCACATGCTGGCCTTAATGAAACGCATAATAGCCTTAATGAGACACATGCTGGCCTTAATGAAACACATGCTAGCCTTAATGAGACACATGGTGGCCTTAATGAAACACATGATAGCCTTAATGAGACAAATGCTGGCCTTAATGAGACACATGCTGGCCTTAATGAAACACATGCTGGCCTTAATGAGACACATGCTGGCCTTAATGAAACACATGATAGCCTTAATGAGACACATGCTGGCCTTAATGAGACACATGCTGGCCTTAATGAAACACATGCTGGCCTTAATGAGACACATGCTGGCCTTAATGAAACACATGCTGGCCTTAATGAGACACATGCTGGCCTTAATGAAACACATGCTGGCCTTAATGAAACACATGCTAGCCTTAATGAGACACATGCTGGCCTTAATGAGGCACATGCTGGCCTTAATGAAACACATAATAGCCTTAATGAGACACATGCTGGCCTTAATGAAACACATGCTGGCCTTAATGAGACACATGGTGGCCTTAATGAGACACATGCTGGCCTTAATGAGACACATGATAGCCTTAATGAGACACATGCTGGCCTTAATGAGACACATGGTGGCCTTAATGAAACACATGATAGCCTTAATGAGACACATGCTGGCCTTAATGAGACACATGCTGGCCCTAATGAGACACATGCTGGCCCTAATGAGACACATGCTGGCCCTAATGAGACACGTGCTGGCCTTAATGAGACACATGCTGGCCCTAATGAGACACATCGCTAGCCTTAATGAGACATGTGCTGGCCCTAATGAGACACATGCTGGCCCTAATGAGACACATGCTGGCCTTAATGAAACACATGCTGGCCCTAATGAGACACGTGCTGGCCCTAATGAGACACATGCTAGCCTTAATGAAACACATGCTGGCCCTAATGAGACACATGCTGGCCTTAATGAGACACATGCTGGCCTTCATGAGACACATGCTGGCCTTAAGGAGACACATGCTAGCCTTAATGAAACACATGCTGGCCTTAATGAGACACATGGTGGCCTTAATGAGACACATGCTGGCCTTAATGAGACACATGCTGGCCTTAATGAGGCACATGCTGGCCTTAATGAAACACATGATAGCCTTAATGAGACACATGCTGGCCTTAATGAGACACATGGTGGCCTTAATGAAACACATGATAGCCTTAATGAGACACATGCTGGCCTTAATGAGACACATGCTGGCCCTAATGAGACACATGCTGGCCCTAATGAGACACATGCTGGCCCTAATGAGACACGTGCTGGCCTTAATGAGACACATGCTGGCCCTAATGAGACACATCGCTAGCCTTAATGAGACATGTGCTGGCCCTAATGAGACACATGCTGGCCCTAATGAGACACATGCTGGCCTTAATGAGACACATGCTGGCCTTAATGAGACACGTGCTGGCCTTAATGAGACACATGCTAGCCTGGAATATAGTCAATATTGCTGTGGCCACTTCTCGCTTTACTAAAGGCTGCGGCAACCTTGTTTGATGCCCTAGGCAAAGTGGCATTTTTACCCCCCTACTCCCAGAAATGTGGTCACATTCTCCAATTTAGGAGCAACTGAATGCCCATGTGAAGGTGCTGTCCGGCCCACAGCTGGCACTATGGCATGAATCTTAGTTCCTCAAAGCGTACTTCAATGTGATGTATAGACTTAACAACCCCCAGCAAAGTACTTTTCGTAGAATACTTCACAATATAAACCAGCAAAAGGAAACCAGCAGTGAGTGCGAGCTCTCGCTGGCAAGTTCCTCGTCCGGAGATCCCCAGAATAATACAGCAGCCAATTTGACTAACAGCTGTACTTTACTAAGTACCCACTAGACCAAGGATCTGCCACCTTTGGCTCTGCAGATGTTTTGAACTACAGGTCCCATCAGCCCTCGCCAGCACGGGCAAAGGTGTGGGGTCATGGGAGTTGCTGTCACTAAGATCAGTGGAGCCACAAGTTGCAGAGCCTGACTCTAGACCAATGAAGGAGTGCATCGTTAACCCTTTAGAGCATCTATGGACAGTTCTACTCACAAGTGATGTGAAGGAAATATTATTTAAATGTTTCAGATGCAGGAACGTGGCTTCCATTTTCGGAAGGAACATCTTTTGTACCACACACAGTTGATTGTATATGTTTCTGTCATTTTACCTTGATGATTTCACATGTCATAGGATATGTCCAGCAGGAATTAGTGGTATGTTCACCGTCCTGAGCAAAATCGGCATGCCAGCATTGCCCCAACAGCATGGTCAAGGGCCGTGCCCAGTGTGCACACTTGGCATGTCCACTCTGCCAGGGGATGGCTAAAGATCAGAGCATGGTCCTGCGTCGTGCCCAGCGTGCACACTTGGCATGTCCACTCTGCCAGGGGATGGCTAAAGATCAGAGCATGATCCTGGGTCGTGCCCAGCGTGCACACTTGGTATGCCCACTCTGCCAGGGGATGGCTAAAGATCAGAACACTGCAAATAAAAAGCCTGCAGTTCTCTTAAGTGCCAGGCTGTTATGCAAGTCTATGCAAAAAGGACCAGCACACTCGTCCGGGTGCCGCCCACCCCGCGAGTGGACCAGAGTGCTGGCGATTCAAAGAAGCCCGAGAGGACCCCTTTTAGGTGACGTTTGCACAAACATCCTAAGGGCACTGAAAGAGTTAAGATTAAGGAAGAACATGCACTGTTGGCGGGCTCTGCCCAGGCACTGCCCAGGCTCTGCCCAGTCTCTGATGGCAAGGAAGGTACTTACTCATTGAAGATCTTGGCCCAGTTGGCTCGGATGAAGTCCCAGGCCAGGCTCTGCCCAACCACATTACTCCCGATTGAATTGATGGTGGAGGTGGCATCTTGCTTCCGGATCTCACCAGGACTCAGCGTTAACTCGAGGTACCTAGGGAAATACAATGAACAAGGCCATCCAATAGAGAGAATTGACCATGTACCCATGCTTGACTCTTCAGTAGACTCCCTTGGGAAACCCCGATTGAAGAATTTTCTCTGTCTAAGGCGAGTCTTGGATTCGTTGGATGTCGCTTTGAGACTGTTGTTGTTGAGTTGAGACATCGCCAAGCGCTCTTCGTGCAAGTTCTCAAGCGCTGCCTTGTGCAAAGAGTCCTGAGTTCTGATGTCGGCCGCTAATGTGCTTTGCTTGGAGTCTGCGTGTGAGTAGACTGGCAATTCCCAGGATTCCCCACCCAAGTCTCATCAGTCAGCTAGGCATGGAAGGGGTCCTGCCCACTGTTTACAGGCTCGCCCTTGCACGGAGGATAAAGTGACAGCCTGTGTGGGATACAGGGACCCAAGTGAGATGGTGCTTGTTTGCATTTGGGAGTATTTAGGGCTGGCTGGGGGACCTGGTAGAGAATTCTTCGTTGAAACAGTAATTGGTGAAGAGGAAATTAAGATGTTAAGTCTAAAATTGTAGATAGAAATATGCAATTTCCTCACAATGGAAACACAAAGAGGACTTCTCAAGCCGAAGAGGCGAGGAGAGTGTGGACACTCCAAAAGCCCGAGATGCACAGAAGGAAATAGGAGCTGACTTCTAGCTGCGGTAGAGCTGGAGACTAAATACACGTTCATCTGTGTTCATCTATGTCATGTCACGATGGCCACCACCCCATGGAGACTTGTCTCCGCAGACCATCCCTTATTACTCGAGGACCCCCCCCCATTTCACACCATTAAGTGTTGGTGGGTCTTGCTCTTCCTTTGCCATTGTTAGCGTTCTCCCCAATCCCCATCCAGGTGCATTATGGGAAAATAAATAAATAACTAATAGATGGTACTCACCGGTTCAAGATCCAGGGCTCTTTGCTGCAGGCCATCGCTGACCTCAGTTTGTCGGCCTCGGTTGCCACGGTTGCATTTTTAAACATTCTGTAGGCAAAGTCCCACTCCTCTTCTCCGCCTCGCGCTATTGCGTTGCAGTAGATGGTGGACCTCAGATTTGGGGTGATTCTGAGAGGAAGAGATCAGTGTGCAGGTGTGAAACGCTGAGGCTGCACCTCGCTATTTACTTTTCACTGACCGGACGTGTTATGGTACTCCCTCCCTCCAAGATCACATGGCTACTCCCCATTAAACTCTGACATTCCCTGAGATCTCCAAAGTAGAAAATCCTCTGAAAATTCAAGGCGCTAGACTAAGTCTAAGCTCCTGTGGCCTCTAAAATGCATCCTTTAATGGTTCAACAACACAGATCCTCAAAGGCCGCTCCTCATTCACAGACACACTTGACTCTAAGGATGGGCACGTGCTCCTGCGATTCAACAATTTCTTCAATATTTGAGTGACGCGGCCAACGCGCTCGTCTTGAACGCAAGACATCGCAGAGCAACACAGATTCGAATCCCGGGCCCAGCGCTCAGAAACCGGTTCTCCGCTATTAAGATATTATAATTATAATTATAGAAGCCACATATGCACCGTGGCTGGGGTTGCGCACAGTCAGGAAACTCAGAACGTTGGCTATATTCACAAGCCTGCGTCCTGAGTAGCCTGTGCTCTATGAGTCCCTGCCTCTCGGAGCATCCGACCCTTTAGCACCCACTATGACCATACACGGCTGCAATGGCTCATTCCCAAACCCTAACCCTAGCCCTAGCCCTAGCCCTAACCCTAACCCTAACCCTAAGTCGCTCTATGAGTCCCTGCCCCTCGGAGCATCCGACCCTTTAGCACCCACTATGACCATACACGGCTGCAATGGTTCATTCCCAAACCCTAGCCCTAGCCCTAGCCCTAACCCTAACCACTATGACCATACACGGCTGCAATGGTTCATTCCCAAACCCTAGCCCTAGCCCTAGCCCTAGCCCTAGCCCTAACCCTAACCCTAACCCTAAGTCGCTCTATGAGTCCCTGCCCCTCGGAGCATCCGACCCTTTAGCACCCACTATGACCATACACGGCTGCAATGGTTCATTCCCAAACCCTAGCCCTAGCCCTAGCCCTAGCCCTAGCCCTAGCCCTAACCCTAACCCTAAGTCGCTCTATGAGTCCCTGCCCCTCGGAGCATCCGACCCTTTAGCACCCACTATGACCATACACGGCTGCAATGGTTCATTCCCAAACCCTAGCCCTAGCCCTAGCCCTAGCCCTAACCACTATGACCATACACGGCTGCAATGGTTCATTCCCAAACCCTAACCCTAGCCCTAGCCCTAGCCCTAGCCCTAACCCTAACCCTAAGTCGCTCTATGAGTCCCTGCCCCTCGGAGCATCCGACCCTCTAGCACCCACTATGACCATACACGGCTGCAATGGTTCATTCCCAAACCCTAGCCCTAGCCCTAGCCCTAGCCCTAACCCTAACCACTATGACCATACACGGCTGCAATGGTTCATTCCCAAACCCTAACCCTAACCCTAACCCTAGCCCTAACCCTAACCACTATGACCATACACGGCTGCAATGGTTCATTCCCAAACCCTAACCCTAACCCTAACCCTAACCCTAACACTATGACCATACACGGCTGCAATGGTTCATTCCCAAACCCTAACCCTAGCCCTAGCCCTAACCCTAACCACTATGACCATACACGGCTGCAATGGTTCATTCCCAAACCCTAACCCTAACCCTAGCCCTAACCCTAACCACTATGACCATACACGGCTGCAATGGTTCATTCCCAAACCCTAACCCTAACCCTAACCCTAACACTATGACCATACACGGCTGCAATGGTTCATTCCCAAACCCTAACCCTAACCCTAACCCTAACACTATGACCATACACGGCTGCAATGGTTCATTCCCAAACCCTAACCCTAACTCTAACTGACTCGGAAGAGACCGGCGGGGTCTTTAACCGCTTTGCGTCAAGGGTGGGCGAAGTGCACCTCCACACCGTGCTCTCCAGCTGTCAGTACCACCTCCACACCGTGCTCTCCAGCTGTGAGTATCACCTCCACACCGTGCTCTCCAGCTATGAGTACCACCTCCACACCGTGCTCTCCAGCTGTGAGTATCACCTCCCACCGTGCTCTCCAGCTGTGAGTACCACCTCCACACCGTGCTCTCCAGCTGTGAGTATCACCTCCCACCGTGCTCTCCAGCTGTGAGTATCACCTCCACACCGTGCTCTCCAGCTGTGAGTATCAGAACACTTTGCTTGTGAGATAGTGGTTCTGAAGGCAGGGCAGTGGGAATTCTGACATCATATTGGACCTCACAGTGGATTTTAGTGACGCCATGTTGGTATCTTTCCCACACCCCAAAGCCAAAGGATGATGGGAATCTCCAAAGAACACACCCAACTCAGAGGTTCCAGGCTTTCAGCATGCAAGGTGACGACCTCGTCAGCATGCATGCAAGGAGTACTCACGGATTGACGGCCTCGTCAGCATGCATGCAAGGAGTACTCACGGATTGACGGCCTCGTTGGCCATCCACTGCTTGAAGAGGCCGGAAGCCAGCTCCCCACACTCCTCAATTCCATACGAGCAGGCGGCGCTTATAGCGTTCACTTGGTTGTACCTATAGGGCAGAGGAAGCAAGTTAAAACATGGGGGAAACCCGAAATGCACATTGAAGTAGCTGAGGTAAATACATGATCTTATTAATTAAATTAAGAAATACGAATGTGTGTTATTCCGCAACACGTCATTATAATATTATGGGACGTCATTGCACGTTTCATCATCGCCCTGCAGTAATGTTGATTTGAACAAATGTTTTGCAGAACATATGGGTGTACAACACATCAATACATGCACAATTCACATTCTATGTGACAGGGTCCGGGACTGGGCCCTGTCAGGGGGAGCAGGGACCCCTCCTGACCAGGTGCAAAGGGACCTAGCCCTGTGCCACAGGCAGAAAGTGGGAATTGGAGGCCCCAGCCCCTGAAACCAACCCGTGCACCTTGAATGCTGATGTGGGTACTGCTCTCTGTCCCACGATGGCCCCCCAGTATTGTGTCTGGACAGTATTTTCTCTTTTGTGTTTCAGGAACACAAGCACCAGAATCCTTTGTGTTAGTGTACAAGAAAAACGAGCAGAGTTGGAGAAGCTCTGTGCATGACACGGCCTACACATCCTTACCAAGAATCAACTGCCAACAGGACCACACAGCAAGCAACTCACTGCAGCAAAAGAAACACAAAACCATAGACTCATAGGCTGCCCCCGAGCTCCTGCACTGTATAATTCTTATATTGCAGACTACTCAGATACGGAGGCCAAAGTGAGATGTTTCCCACCAAAGATAGGAGGAGAACCGATAGTACGTCTTCTCTACACAGACAACATTATTTTGCTGGACCTAACGGCAGTCGGACTACAGAGGCAACTGACAAACCTGGCAGGTTACTTGAAGAACAACAACCTTGAAATGAACATAGCCAAAACGAAGGTGATGACATGGGAAAGCTCTGCAAGAACGAATCAAAAACTGAACTGGTTCGTGGAGGGGCCAGAAACTTGAAAAAGTTAACATCTTTAAATACTTGGGAGTCCCCCTGAGCAATAACAGCACTGAAAGACCAATGCAGGATGCGCTCTGGATAAAGCTCAAAGCTTTAACTACACAAGCGCAAATAATCGATAACAAGTACGGCAGATTCTCGTTCGTGGCAGTAATCACCTTTTATAGATCAAAGGTGGTTCCAGCAATACTGTACGGGACAGAAGCTATGCTCTTCCTCCGGGATAATCTTTGGATTAAATTGGAAAGCTACTTCTGGAGGCGAGTCCGTGGACTGTCAAAGACCACCCTTATGCCAATAATCAGACGTGAACGATGCCTTTCCTCACTTAAAGCCATTAAAGAGAGAAACACGCTGATGACATATCGTAAACCCTTACTAGACATCAAACCAAAAGCTCTGTACTTGATCGGAAAAGAAATGGAGGCTGATAACATCCAAGCACTGACAGAATGGAAGAACCAGAACATCAGTCTATTAAATGAGATTGAAGCCTCAATAGAACAGCTGCAAATAAATCCAGATAAGGGGTCCAAAAAATGATTTGAACAGGACTGGATATCCACGGATGATGCTGCCACCAGATATGACCAAACAATTTCCAACAACAGCTAAGAAATTAAACGACACCAGAAGCTACCTTGAAAAATTCCCGGACAAAACTCGCAGCAGGTTCTTTCTGAGATTTCGCCTAAATCAACTCAAAACTAACGAAATACTCTTCATAAGAAAAGAATCCTCAACAGACAAGTGCAGATTTTGTAATATGGGAGACCAAGTGGAAACAAATAGGCACCTGCTACTGAGTTGCGAAGGGACCAGCAAATTAGAACTGTAGTTCTGGGTAAAATAGTGTCAGCCTTCACAACGCTAACAGAAGCTGAATGGTGGAGGGGGCTGTCAAATGGTGATGACACTCGCTGTGTGATTGGGGTAACTTCCTTTTTTTTAAAATATTGACTTGATCAAAATGGGAAATGAAAGCTGGAGGGCCGGAGGTGCAAGGCCCGATACATCGAGGGAGTCTTGCCCCATAAGTCCCCAGGGACTATCCGGCCCCAATGGAGGCACCAGCCTCTGAACACCATATGAACTTATAAACCTTTTGGCTAGTCAAGGTGCTTCACACAAGGGAACTCCGGGTGGGGTACAGACTTGATTGAGGGATTATTTTGATGGTTTAATTCTTCTACTTTGATGGGCTTTCTTGGTGGATGGATTTTATAATTTTTTCTTTTTGTAGAAATTGTTAAATCAATTAAACCAAATTTTAAAAAAATAGACTCATAGCATGACAAAGAAACAGCAGGGATTGCAGCTGGCCATGTACATGGGAATAGATGAAAGAGAAGGCACTGGCCATGTGCAGGAGATGGAAGAAACAGCTGGGTCTGCAGCTGGTCATGTACATGGGAATAGAAGAAAGAGAAGGCACTGGCCATGTGCAGGGGATGGAAGAAACAGCAGGGACTTAGCTGTAAGAAACAGCAGGGACTCAGCTGAAAGAAACAGCAGGGACTGCAGCTGGCCATGTGCAGGGGAATGGAAGAAACAGCAGGGACTCAGCAGAAAAAAAAACAATAGGGACTGCAGCTGGTCATGTGCAGGGGAATGGAAGAAACAGCAGACACTGAGCTGGAAGAAACAGCAGACACTAAGCTGGAAGAAACAGCAGGGACTGCAGCTGGTCACGTGCAGGGGAATAGAAGAAACAGCAGCCACTGGTCATGTGCAGGGGAATGGAAGAAACAGCAGGCACTCAGCTGGAAGAAACAGCAGAGACTCAGCTGGAAGAAACAGCAGGGACTGCAGCTGGTCATGTGCAGGGGTATAGAAGAAACAGCAGGCACTCAGCTGGAAGAAGGAGCAGGGACTCAGCTGGAAGAAACAGCAGGGACTGCAGCTGGCCATGTGCAGGGGAATGGAAGAAACAGCAGACACTGAGCTGGAAGAAACAGCAGAGACTAAGCTGGAAGAAACAGCAGGGACTGCAGCTGGTCACGTGCAGGGGAATAGAAGAAACAGCAGGCACTGGTCATGTGCAGGGGAATGAAAAGAACAGCAGGGACTCAGCTGGAAGGAACAGCAGGGACTCAGCTGGAAGAAACAGCAGGGACTGCAGCTGGCCATGTGCAGGGGAATGAAAGAAACAGCAGGGACTGCAGCTGGCCATGTGCAGGGGAATGGAAGAAACATAAGGGACTCAGCTAGAAGAAACCGCAGGGACTCAGCTAGAAGAAACCACAGGGACTCAGCTGGAAGAAACAGCAGGGACTGCAGCTGGAAGAAACAGCAGGGACTGCACCTGGCCATGTGCAGGGATGTGAGAGAAACAGCAAGGACTCAGCTGGAAGAAACAGCAGGGACTGCAGCTGGAATTAGTCCTGGTTGGCACCCCTCCGACCTCGGTTTGGGGGTTCGAGTAATGGCTATGGCTTGTTTTCACCCAGGTATACTTCCAGACTGCAGCAGGATGTCTAGAGAGTGCTGTAGCCATTAAATGCGCTATATGGGGGTTTTCTATAAATATAAATAAATAAAGAAGTTCACTTTTTAGTCACGATTCTGTCTTTGACTGTATGCTCGATTAACCTTTTGAGTTCCTGCATCTCAGGGGTTAAACATGCAAACATTCGAATGATTCCTAATGGAACTAAGAACTTATATATGCATCCATGGGCAAAACCTGACTGATAATTCATTTCAGACAGACATATATATATAGGTCCTATGGGCAGTTGAAGGGTTAAATGAATTCCCGCCCTAGTTTTTGGGACCAGACACAGAGTTGTGCCGCCTCATTACACTTTAAGGTCAGCTTCCTAGTGGCTGATGCCCACAAAGCTGCCACGTGAACTCCTCTTCTGCAGGACCTTCAGCCAATTGCAGCCTTTTAACTTACCACGCGGTGTATCCTCGGGCTTTTAGACTCATTTCAGCAGCGGCGCGTGGCCTGCAAGCCTTAGAACGCAGCCTGAAGAGCAAGGACAGGCTGTGGGAGGGCAGCCATGTTTCCACTGGGGTTTAATCCTGGATGCAGAACAGATGCGGGGCTCTTAGGCCCCTAAGACAAACCAAGGTGTGATGGCTGGAAGGTTTAGAATGAATCTTAACCTCTGGCATTGCTCTGGGCAACCCTCCAGACCATCGTTCTTCTCCTGCCAAGCCATTACAGAAGGGGAAAGACCATATGCAAATCAGGCTTGGTCCAACCCTAAAAGGGGCAGTCCAGCCCGAACTGCTAGGTCACATCCCTTCTGCACGAGGATACAAAGCACCCGAGACGGCCTTGCTATGGGGGCCTTTCCATCACTGCGAAGACCCTGTGAAACCAGCCCTGCTGTGACAAGACCACACAGAACAATGAGACTACAAACCCACGACTACATACTGAACACGAGAAGATGGAGTAATGAGGCTCAAGACCTGGTATCCAATAATCACTGCTGATGGGTGAAATCTATCAGTAAGAAGAAGAAGCACTATGGGGGCCACTGAAAAGGGTTAAGCGGGCCTGTCCCCATCTTTCAATTGTCACTGTTTGTTTAGTTTATGTATAATGCTCGCCAGACCCGTAGGTATTAGGGTGCAGAAAGCTTAAAGAGGGTTGTTCAGCTTAGGTTACAATGTTGTAAAAGTATATGTTAAAATACATTACATTACAATACATTAGAGTAAAGTATTGTGTAGCCTTATACAGTTTAAACATGTTAGGCAGGAAGCATCAAAAACATTATATACAGTAAATACAGACAGTGGCAAGTGGTGTGGGCGGAGTGTGGGCAGGGTCAGATGTCGTTTTCCTTGATTCAGTGGATGATGTTGGATCTAAAGCGTGGGTAGGTAGGTCTTCCCTTAAGGTAGGTGGGAGTGAGTTCCAGTTCTGGGCGGCTTTGACGGGAAAACTAATTCCGCCTGTTTTTATGCATTTGAATCTGGGCACTATAAGAAGGTTGGCGGCGGCTGTTCTTGACTGTAGTTGAAGAAGGCTTGTTCCATCGGCCTCCATCAATGCTTAGACGTCGGTCACTCGACGTTGGTCATGCGACGTCGGTCACGGTCCTGTTTCCGTGAGATAAGAGACGGACTAATCATACTTAGCAAGGCAGTGGAAATAGGAGGCATTCTGGTCTCAACCCTGCTGGCTCCAAGGGACTTTCAATTCTCTTTTGCTTCTGTTGAGCTTTAGAGTCCAGCCGCCTAGAAGTGCTTAGTGCTGCAGGATAGCGCTACTGAAAACGCCCTTAAAACCAATCTCCGCCGTGCATATGCAGATGGCAAGCTTCAGAGGGTGCTGCAGGAAGGGTTAGTCAATGCTCGGCTGATAAACACCCACATTGCCTGGGGTTGGGGTTGAACTATCACTATAAAGAAGAGTTTACTTCTTTTCATTGCTTTATTTGACCTACACATCTTTGTTAAAATGGTCATTTAAAAGAACGAAACATGGTAAGTATTATTAAAATGACCCCGTAATGTGAGCCATTGCCAATCAGGCATGGACATCTTTGAACGTTCAAAGGCATTGGCATTGTATTGAAGCCCTTGGCACCAGATCGCGTGCATCACTTGCCAGGGCACTAGGTGGGAATAGGTGGTCCAGATCCGGCCCGTGGGGGCGCTGTTGAGATCGTCTGGCCTGTCCTCCCACGCTCCTGCACGCTGAATCAGTTATGAGGTGTGGGGGAAAGGGCACATAGGATACCAGCAAGAGGGTATGTGGG
The DNA here is from genome assembly GCA_002915635.3 of Ambystoma mexicanum. Taxonomy (NCBI): domain Eukaryota; kingdom Metazoa; phylum Chordata; class Amphibia; order Caudata; family Ambystomatidae; genus Ambystoma; species Ambystoma mexicanum. The sequence continues at coordinate 4,794,975 of CM030324.1, forward strand.
GTCAAGCCCCATTAATCTGCTTTCAGATTTAACGTCATATGGACAAGATAGTGCTGGCGGGCTCCTCCACCGGCTTCTCCTCTGCGTGCGGGCGGGCTCCTCTAATGGATTCCTCTCTGTGTGCGGGCGGGCTCCTCTCCTGGATTCTCCTCTGCGGGCGGGCAGGCTCCTCTAATGGAATCTCCTCTGTGTGTGGGCGGGCTCCTCTCCCGGATTCTCCTTTGCGTGCGGGTGGGCGGGCTCCTCTAATGGATTCCTCTCTGTGTGTGGGCGGGCTCCTCTCCCGGATTCTCTTCTGTGTGTGCGGGCGGGCTCATCTAATGGATTCTCCTCTGTGTGTGGGCGGGCAGGCGGGCTCCTCTCATGGATTCTCCTCTGTGTGTGGGTGGGCGGGCTCCTCTACCAGATTCCCCTCTGTGTGCGGCGGGCGGGCAGGCAGGCTCCTCTACCGGATTCTCCTCTGTGTGCGGGCAGGCGGGCTCCTCTAATGGATTCAGCTCTATGTGTGGGTGGGCGGGCATCCACTACCAGATTTCCCTCTGTGTGCGGGTGGGCAGGCAGGCTCCTTTACCGAATTCTCCTCTGTGTGCAGGCAGGCCGGCTCCTCTACCGGATTCTCCTCTGCGTGCGGGTGGGCTCCTCTAATGGATTCACCTCTGTGTGTGGGTGGGCGTGCTCCTCTACCGGATTCTCCTCTGTGTGCGGGCAGGCAGGCAGGCTCCTCTACCGGATTCTCCTCTGTGTGCGGTGGGCGGGCTCCTCTAATGGATTAATGGATTCTCCTCTGTGTGCGGCAGGCGGGTTCCTCTAATGGATTCACCTCTGTGTGCGGCTGGGCTCCTCTACCGGATTCTCTTCTGTGTGCGGCGGGCGGGCTCCTCTACTGGCTTCTCCTCTGTGTGAGGGCGGGCAGGCGTCTCCTGTACCGGATTCTCCTCTGTGTGCGGGTGGGCAGGCGGGCTCCTCTACCGGATTCTCCTCTGTGGCTGTGTGCGGGTGGGCAGGCGGGCTCCTCTACCGGATTCTCCTCTGTGTGCGGGTGGCAGGCGGGCTCTCTCTACTGGATTCTCCTCTGTGTGCGGGCGGGCAGGCGTCTCCTCTACCGGATTCTCCTCTGTGTGCGGGTGGGCAGGCGGGCTCCTCTACCGGATTCTCCTCTGTGTGCGGGTGGGCAGGCGGGCTCCTCTACTGGATTCTCCTCTGGGTGCGGGCGGGCAGGCGGGCTCCTCTACCGGCTTTTCCTCTGTGTGCGGGCGGGTGGGCAGGCGGGCTCCTCTACCGGATTCTCCCTCTGTGTGCAGGCAGGCTCCTCTAATGTATTCTCCTCTGTGTGAGGGCAGGCGGGCGTGCTCCTCTAATGGATTCCTCTCCGTGTGCGGGCGGGCGGGCTCCTCTCCCAGATTCTCTTCTGTGTGCGGCGGGCGGGCTCCTCTAATGGATTCTCCTCTGTGTGTGGGCGGGCTCCTCTCCCGGATTCTCTTCTGTGTGCGGCGGGCGGGCTCCTCTACCGGATTCTCTTCTGTGTGCGGCGGGCGGGCTCCTCTACTGGCTTCTCCTCTGTGTGCGGGCGGGCAGGCGGGCTCCTCTACCGGATTCTCCTCTGTGTGCGGGTGGGCAGGCGGGCTCCTCTACTGGCTTCTCCTCTGTGTGCGGGCGGGCAGGCGGCTCCTCTACTGGCTTCTCCTCTGTGTGCGGGCGGGCAGGCGGGCTCCTCTACTGGCTTCTCCTCTGTGTGCGGGCGGGCAGGCGGGCTCCTCTACTGGATTCTCCTCTGTGTACGGGCGGGCAGGCGGGCTCCTCTACCGGATTCTCCTCTGTGTGCGGGCAGGCAGGCGGGCTCCTCTACCAGATTCTCCTCTGTGTGCGGGCGGGCGGGCTCCTCTAATGTATTCTCCTCTGTGTGAGGGCAGGCAGGCGTGCTCCTCTAATGGATTCCTCTCTGTGTGTGGGTGGGCGGGCTCCTCTCCCGGATTCTCTACTGTGTGCGACGGGCAGGCTCCTCTAATGGATTCCTCTCTGTGTGTGGGCGGGCCGGCTCCTCTCCCGGATTCTCTTCTGTGTGCGGCGGGCGGGGTCATCTAATGGATTCTCCTCTGTGTGTGGGCGGGCTCCTCTCCTGGATTCTCTTCTGTGTGCGGCGGGCGGGCTCCTCTAACGGATTCCTCTCTGTGTGTGGGTGGGCGGGCTCCTCTAATGGATTCTCCTCTGTGTGTGGGCGGGCTCCTCTCCCGGATTCTCTTCTGTGTGCGGCGGGCGGGCTCCTCTAATGGATTCTCCTCTGTGTGTGGGCGGGATCCTCTCGCGGATTCTCTTCTGTGTGCGGCGGGCGGGCTCCTCTAATGGATTCTCCTGTGTGTGTGTGTGGGCTCCTCTACCGGATTCCCCTCTGTGCACGAAGCACCAAAGGTCCACGTGCAATGGGCACGCGCCGAACTTACTGTGACTGATATTGCGAGCCTCAATCTGGGGAAAGGTTGTATTCTCCTCTTCTTGTCTTTCATCCTTGGTAGTAGAATTGGGCTTTTCAGCTAACACGACACACGTGCCACAGCGCCACCGAATAGCCATTCGCGGAAGTTCGCCTGAACAATGCATTGTGGGTATGCAAATTATCTTATGCCATGTGGGGCAGTTACTGGCTGGCGCTGTGGCAGGTGCGGCTTGCGTGCTGAAATGACCCATATGCATCTACATCTTAGGAAGAATACTTGCTCATGCATGTTCTAAACCTGCCATGACATGCGTGGGGCAATGCTACAGGTCTGGCAGGTGATCCCAATTTTAAATGGAACTATAGCCTCAAAGATATTCTCTTAAAATATTTGTTTAGGATTGAATTTGCAAAATCATGTAAACTTAATATGAAATAATCTAGGGACAAAGATCTTTTAAATTACACACAATTCCTCAGGATGATTTTGCGCATGCGCCTTTTGGTATTTGCCAAAACATACATTATTTTAAAATGTGCAGGTGGGACCTTTCTTAGAGCACATTGGAAGTGGCCTCGTTTTATGCGTGTTCATGCGACTATAATGTTTGTTTCCAGGATCAAAAACACATGCAAAACATGTGAGTGTTATATTTCCACTTCCTGATCAGAACGTTGCTCCCGTGTGTGACATACATGTAACATGTTTCTTAGATGGTCATACAGACACACACGCCCCACCCTCAGAGTACTCACTGTTGCGTCAGGCCTTCTGGCAGCTGCGTCCAGTTCAGAGTCAAGTCCTTAAAATGCCTGAATAAGGGTTCAACTTGTTTCCGAAGGTAATTCTATTTAATGCAAATAAACAGTGTCAGTTAATAAGTGCAGTGTGATGAATGATGTTAGTGCAGCGTTTCTTCTTTACTGTTTCCTGTGCATTTAGACATTTTATTGCATGGATAATAGTTCATGATGGGTCTAGTGGCTGAAAATATATACGCTCAGTACATTATTTAAGAAAAATTCCATAAAGAAAAAAAAAACAATATTGACGTTTTGACACAAAAGAAAAGAATATTTGATTAAAAGATACTTCACTGCAGGTACTAAAAATAGACGTTGTTTGTTGATTTTTGAACCATGCAAAAACAGAGCCATTATCTTCTCCTAAAACAATTCCCTGACATTCTTTTTTGTTTAGAATTGAATAAAGATGAAAAAGCAAAGCAAAATGTCCATCCAAAGCTAATGGTTATGGTAAGTGATTTCCAGTGCTATATCATTTGGCGTCATACAGAATTGGGACTGTTAATTAAGAGACATGCAACTATGTTTGGAGATTAGAATGCAGGAGTTGGAAAGGAAGAACATCTCCATTGTTACATTTTTAGGAGCTAAAACAGTTTCTCAGTGTTTATTCAAAAATGACGACAATATGTTTGATGCTGAACACATTCTGGGCTGAACTGTTTTAATGACGGATCACGGGGAGCAGTGGGAGCTGGAGAGTGACATGGGGGTACCGCCGTTCCAGAGGGACACTCTGGTGGGTGAGGTGCAGTCACTGACCTGGAACTTTGGGGGGAAGTCTGGTCCTTGCAGGGGAGCTGTAGCAGCAACTTGCTCAGGCAGTATTAGGGAAGTGAGTGGAATGACCATCTACTGGACTCAAATTAGTGTATGAGAGGAAGAGGGGCAAACACCCAGAGCTGTCCCACTGCATATGGAACAGAGAGTCTGAAAGACCAGAGTGAACTGAGCCACTGGTCCAAAACACTGCATGCTGGGAGTCTAAAGCCCAGAGATGTCCCACTGCATATGGGACAGGGAGCCTGAAAGACCAGAGTGAATGGAACCCCTGGTCCAAAACGCTGCATGCTGGGAGTCTAAAGCCCAGAGCTATCCCACTGCATATGGGACAGGGAGCCTGAAAGACCAGAGTGAATGGAACCCCTGGTCCAAAACGCTGCATGCTGGGAGTCTAAAGCCCAGAGCTGTCCCACTGCATATGGAGCAAGGAGTCTGAAAGACCAGAGTGAACTGAACCACTGGTCCAACACGCTGCATGCTTGGAGTCTAGAAGCCCAAAGCTTTGCCTAACATCGAAGTATGTTGGGAAAGAGAGTCTCAAGCCCCAAAGCTGCCCTTTGCCTAAACAATGTTTGCAGGTTCGGAAACCCTTGAGCTCCAGCGGTGCACTGTGTCTAACAACATTGCCTGCTTGGAAATAGATTTTCACAGTCAGAACTATTCTTTGTCCGCAACACAGCAGGATGGGGTAGTAAAACATTTACCGACGCAGAAATGGTAGCAACTTACATTTAGTTAACTAAATGAAAGTATACACTATAAAGGGGATATGAACGGAGTAACCGCTTCTGGATACTTTACTTTCTCCCTTCAACCACTGCTCGTTCTCCTTCTTCCGCACCATCCCTCTCCATTCCAGATTCCAGAACGGGAATCTGGAATCATGCTTCATGATACTACACATCCTCCTTCCTTCACATGACACCAACTACTCAGCAAAGTCCATCAGGTGCCTTGGCTTCCGGTAACTCCTCCCAAATCTTGATGTTGATGGCGCAGTCATCTTCAAGGTATCTGATTTATTGGAAAAGGAGCACTCACTTTTTTCTGTACGCACCTCCTCACTCCCTCTCACACTTCCTCTGCCATCCATTCCCATCACTCTCCCATTGTTCCATACTCTTTCTTCCTTCATTCTTACTGCATGTTTGAACTCTTCTGTCTCTTCAATGGGTTTGGACAATTTACTTCCATTATCCCTCAGCACTGCTGGTAACTTGATCCTCACCCAACAACCAACCAGAGGAATCTTTGCTGCGTTGAACCTCCTGTCATCGTGTATGCACTTATTGATCAATTGTTTCCTCCTGACCCTCTCTTCCACATCACCCAGTCTCACAGTCATACCAGTCACTTCACCCATCCATCCAGGAAACAGTTTGGTGTTCGCCTTCCTCACTGTGCGGGGTAAATCTATGTGCTACAACCGTCATCTCCACTCCTTCCTTCCAATCCTTAACATTCGACCACGCCCACCAGATCGCTTCCTTTATCACTCTATTGTACCTCTCTACAATGCTGTTGGTTTGGGGGAGGTAAATGGCACTGGTTTTATGTGAGATGGACCTTCCCCAGAGATATTCTTCCATCTCCTTGGATTTAAATTGTGACCTATTTTCCATTAAAATCTCCTCCGGATAACCCTCACAACCACACATCTCCTCCAAGAACTCCACCACCCTTCTCGTAGACACATTCGGCACCATCCTCACTTCTGCCCATCTTGTTAAAACATCAATAATCACAATACAAAAATGTCAATTGCTATTTCTTTCCAGGGCCTATCTGGTATATCTGTCAACACCATCGGATATTTCTCACCCATACATCCTTTATCACAATTAATACAAAGGATACAGTTTCTAACGTTCCTCTCAATCTGCGTGTCACACCCCGGCCACCAGTAAGTATTCCTTATCCTGCGCTTTGTTTTCACAATGCTTTGATGACCTTCGTGTCCAAGTTGTTTGACCTTCTCCCTGATCCCCTCCGGGGGTACCAGTTTATCTCCTCTCATCAGGTAGCCATCTTGAATGCATAGTTCATCTCTCACACTCCAAAAACCTTCTACTCCTGCCTCTCGCATTTCCCCCACTTACACATCACCTTGCTCCAGAATTCTCATTACGAACATCATTTTAGCATCTTTGATCATCTCATCTGACCACTCTTGTTTTCATATTGCAGAGTTATAAATCTCACAAATCATTTCCTGCTCCTCCTCCTCATCTCCTGCTGCTTCTTCATTGTTCATCATCCTCGACAGGTAGTCTTCTCACGCCTGGAATATACGTAATAACATAATCTAATTCTTGTAGTCTGGAGACCCATCTTCTTATTCTGCCTGACACTTGATCCAGGCTTTTGGTTGCAAATATTTCCACCAGCGGTTTGTGATCCGTATGCAGCTCAAATTTTATTCCCCACACAAAACTTCTAAACTTGTCTGCTGCCCACTTAATGGCAAGTGCTTCTTTTTCTATCGTTGCATATGCTTTCTCAGCCCCTTTCAGCAAGCGGGACGCAAATGCTATTACAAATTCTTTCCCTTCATGAATCTGCATCAAAACAGCTCCAAGACCGACATTGCTGGCATCAGTGGTTATCACTGTGCGTCCCCCCACACATAGTTTCTCAATGCTGGCTCTGTTTTCAAAGCATTCTTTATGTATTAGAACTCATACTTACATCCTTTACTCCAGATAAACCTTTTGTTCATTTTCATCATTTACAGAAGAGCAACTGTGTGGTCTGAGAAACAATGTCTGACTTGTTCTTTGCATGTAGGGGTGCCCATATCTTTAATTGCATCTGCTAACTCCTTCTTCGGTGTGACACCATCCTTTGATATAACATGACCCAGGTAGTCAATTTCCCTTCTGTTGATCTTTTACTTTTCCTTACTGAGTGTCATGACCCAGGTAGTCAATTTCTCTTCTGTTGATCTTTGACCTATCCTTATTAAGTGTTATACCCACATTGTATAACTTGTTAAACACCTCTAATCTCCTGTTATGCTCTTCTTCAGTGTTAGCATATATTAAAATATCATCCTGAAAGAAAATGACACCTTCATCACCATCAAATAGTTGATACATTATCTTCTGGAACACTGAAGCAGCTGATATTAATCAAAAGGGCATCCTGCGATATCAAAACAGGCCCTCCGGTTTGATAAATGGTGTCAGACTTCTTGACTCTCTATGCAGTTTTCAGTTGATGACTTGCAGCGATAAAATCCAGTGTGGAGAATACTTTAGCAGAACCCATCGTCGTAATCAACTCCTGAATATTGGGCAAAGGGTGTCTCTCCGGGACCACACATTTATTAAGTTCTCTCAAATCGATGCACACCCTTACATTCCCTGAACTCTTCCTTATTACTACGAGTGGCGAAACCCACTCTGAAGCATCAATGCTCTCTATTATTCCTTGTTCTTCCAATGTATTGAGTTCCAACTTCACTTTGTCTCTCATTGATATCGGAATGCTTCTTCATTTTTGTGCCACATGTTTACACCCTTGCTTCAATACAATGCGGTGTGTGAAACCCTTCACACAACCAATTTCATCTCTGAATATTTCCTTTCTCACATTTCCTTTGACAACTTCATTTTGCTCAATCAAGTACACTGATTCTGTTGCATTTGGATCCAAACGTACTTTGAGTAATCTCTGATGCGACCAACTCAATAATGGTGATGCTCCTTTCTTGGAAACATATACACGTCCTTTAAACCAACTGATAATATCAATTTTCGCACCACTATAGGCTCTTGGCTTAATTTCAACTTCATATAACCACTCTGGTCCCTAGTTCTTCCACTCTGCTTCTGGAATGAGTGTGTATTTGGCTCCCGAGTCTACCATCATCATAACTTGCTCCCCATTTACAATTATGATGGTCTTTGGACTGTCCAATTCTTCCTCCTCACCACCAACGGCTGAGACACATTCCTCTCCTTCGTCACTATCCTCATTCCCAATGCAGTTCATACTATTACTTTTATTTCTGCAGCATCTAGCTAGATGGCCTCTTCCATTACCATTTCTGCAGATTATTTGTAAAGCAGGACATTCTGCACTGTTAGCCCAATGGGATGGACTGTCACATCTGTAGCATGTTCCCCTAATAGCACATCCCCTTCCTCATTGCCCACTTTGACCTCGTCGAAATTCAGTCCTATAGCCTCCACCTCTCATTGTTTCTCTTGAATCTCTGTTTCTCCACTCTATCTATTGAACATGGGTTTTTTCACGTCACTCCTTCTTCTCATGTTGGAGTTAGAGTTGCTCACACTTGCTATTATATCTTCATTCGTGGGCGGCAGAGCATTAATTGCCGACACTGACTTAACTGTAACCTCTTTCACTCTGTCTTCTGAGGTCTTTACACATTTCTCAGTGTGTTCCACTTCCTTGGCAATCCATAAAACCACATCCAAAGGAGGATCGTTTTCAGCCCACAGCCTCTCACGAACCTTGCTACTATTACATTCTAACATGAATTGGTCCCTCAGTCTTTCTTCCAGTTTATGATTGAACGTGCATGTCCTGGCCAATTTCCTAAAGGACGTAATATACTGTTCAACACTTTCCTCTTCCTCTTGTGTTCTCTTTCCAAACTTGTAATGTTCCAAAATTGTACTTAGTTTCTTTTCATAATGTTTGTTCATTTTCACTATCGTCTTCTCGTACTCGTTCATATCCCCACTTTCAGCAGCCTTGAGATCTGGTAAATCTTCTAACTTCTCCTGGCTGGCTGGGCCCAACCAATGTAAAAATAGTGACTTCTATCTTTCAAAACTGTAATTTGTGCACAGACCACATTAGCATAACGCTCAAATGACTATAACCATCTTTTCCATGGTAATGTGGGTTCACCTATTTCAGGCAAAAACATTGCAGGTGGTGGAACACTGTTCATGGACATGTCTCTGGCTCCTATTATGTCAACCGTCTTAGTAAATGTACTGGGTAGTGTATAGTGTCCTTTCAGTCTTGTCCTTTCACTCTCCCCCTTTCTTCTTTATCCTTTTTCTTTTATTTATTAATATTGTCTGTCCAATATTGTTCTTCACTTGTTAATGGTAAATATATGTTCAGGGCCCATCAACAAACACAAACAACATTTTTTGTTTGTTTGCTGTGTCGAGGAAGAGCGGGATCGCTCATTCAAGTGCTTCATTCACTTTGCCTGGACTTCCAAGGATGGCCGCATGTTGCCTGATGAAGCAACTGGATGCTAGGTCCTTTCCTCTAATACAAGTCCGAACGGCCGGGTAAAATGAATGCAGCCTATGCAGTTTGTACCCCCTAAATCAATAATCACTTGCAGGAATACACTCTCCTTGAAAATGGCACCGGATCGCAGCTTGGACTCCCCCACCTGTAGTGTCAGCGTTGGCTGCGTCACAGCGGCTCTCCTGCTATTCTTTCGGATGCCAGCATCGGTGGGAGAACAGGGTCCTCGTCGCCACTTTAAGCATTCACTGACGCGGAAAGGCTAGTAACGTATGTTTATTTAACTAAATGAGAGTATACACTATAAAGGGGATGTGAATGGAGAAACCGCTTCTGGCTACTTTACTTTCTCCCTTCAGTCGCTGTCTCGTTCTACTTCTTCAGCTCCGTCCCTCTCCACTCTAGATTCCAGAATCTGGAATCATGCTTCATGATACTATTGGTAGACAGTCCCACTCCCCATAACCGTTCTTTGTTTAATGATGCTGCATGTGGGGGTGGGGCCTGAAGCAAAGTCAACTGTTGTATGTTTTACATATGCCCACTGCATACGTGCGGACAGAGACCCGCAGTGAGCTGGCCTGCTGCATGCTTGAAACATTGCATCATGGGAATTAGAATCTTCTGGAAATACAAAACCATTCTAATGTATGTGGGCGGGTAGATTAAGTAAATATTAGATGCTTGATTTGAAATAACAAAGAATGAAAACATCTTGGGTGAGTAAAATTAGTGTTCGATACAAACTGTGTTAAACATTTATGGAACTATTATGCATTTTCAAAAATAAAGGATGCTCTCTGTATTGGGAAGCATGGGTGGGGACTCATGTATAATTTCTCAATAGAACCCTATTTCTGGAAAATTCTATCAATTTTCCCACTATCGTTCCAGTGAAAATATCGAACAAATAAAACCTTCGGCCAGAAATCCCCCAGCAAAAAGCTAACCGTCCTGCCTGGCTGAAGGTGGCACCTTGACTGAGTGCGGACAATTCAGGGCTGGCATTAACCCCTTAAGTGCCAAGGACGAGCGTCCCTCCCCTCTCGCAGGCAGTCTTTCCAGGATCTATAAACCAGGTGTTTGTGGTTAGGTGCTGCAATGCAACATTGAGTGCGAACCTAACTTCAGGAAGCAGTGGAGCACTTTGCAAGCGCTCTCTTCCTCACTTACTGTCTCTAGGGGATACGTCTACATTCTTTTCACGATGGAAAGGTGCCAACTACCTGTAATCGTTCAGCCAGGCCAGGCCTTCGGTATCAACGCCATTCTGATGCCCCAACTCATGGGTACGTTTAGCCGAAACCAAACTAAACGTTCTTCTGTTCCAACCCTAAATACACATTGGGCCTCATTACGAGTCCGGCAGTAACCGCAGTGGTAAAACCGCCTGATTACCACCAGACTCGTATTACCAATCCTCCTCCGTGATTCCCGGAATTACCGGGGCATTACAACCCCGGTTTCCCGGGAATCACGGAGGCGGAATGGTGTTAATCCCCATTCTCATTGAGTCCTATGGGACTCAATGGGAATGGGGATCATGGAAACACCGGCAGCATCTCGTAATGCTGCCGGTGTTTCCTCGTCCGCCTGCAGGCGGGCGGTGTTAAACCCGCCAGGTCAGACCTGGCGGGAACATCACCTCCCGCCTGCAGGAGTTGTGATCGCCCGGCATGGAAACAACGATGGCGGCGGGTTTACCGCCACCGTTGTTTCCATACCGGGCGATTTCTAATGAGGCCCATTGTGTCCATTGTGCTAAGCGTATTTGAAACGGGATGTTACGGTGATGTCATAAATAAATACGCTGCAGGGTGAGAACAGTAACGGCTAGAAAACAAGTGAACATGGCTCCTAAACTTACCATAATAAATGCGTCAGAGACACGTCATCACGGTGGGATGGCTGGTGGTGAGGTATATGAAAAGAATTATTCAATATTCGTGTACAGAGCCGAACAAGCCCGCTTAGGCAATTGGATCTGGTGCGACGACATTGGAAGGAGATCTTCAGGTGTGCCCTTGATTTGAGACCCTCATCCATGCCACTGCAATCAATGGGCCTCTCATACGAATACAGTTCAAAAGCATAGTTTCTTTGGTTCAGGGGAGATGTGGCTAGGATTTCTGTGCTGGTTGCCTTTCTGAGCCGGACCAGTCTGATATAAAGACGAATATTGCCCCTCTAGTAAGGCCCAGTGATCTGCAATGTGATTGTAACCATTCCTGGTGGGGGGGAGATCCAATAGAACAGTTTATTTTGCCCTGTTCCTTCCCATTAGAGGGGCTCCCCCATCTTTGGCAAGCATGAATACTAGTTTGCACACTTGGCTTTTGGAGAAACTGGCGCATCAGCCTTCGGCTAGTCTAGGGTTCATCAAGCAAGGTAATCCCAGAAGCCAGGAAACACCTGTTAGTGCCGACCTTTTTACACTAGTTCCCACGGCCTCATTCCCACCATTTCCCTGGCATAAGGTGAGTCGCCCTGCAAGCCCCGGCACCTAGCACCCCATTTTCGGCCACAAACATGTTCATAGAACATGTGGAGCGCAGCCTTCCAGAGCGCCACAGCCGGACTCAGGCTCCTGCCTTATCCCGCCTCCTGGACGGTCCCTGCCCGTGATTGGTGCTCGCAGTCACCCACAACAGTGGGCCTACGGTGCCAATCCCTCTTGCACTCTGCCTCATTCCCACCATTTCCCTGGCATAAGGTGAGTCGCCCTGCAAGCCCCGGCACCCAGCACCCCATTTTGGGCCACAAACGTGTTCATAGAACACGTGGAGCGCGGCCTTCCAGAGCGCCACAGCTGGACTCAGGTTCCTGCCTTATCACGCCTCCTGGACGGTCCCTGCCCGTGATTGGTGCTTGCAGTCACCCACAACAGTGGGCCTATGGCGCCAATCCCCCTTGCACTCTGCCTCATTCCCACCATTTCCCTGGCATAAGGTGAGTCGGCCTGCAAACCCCAGCACCCCAGGTGATTGAGGCCCTGCACGAGACCCTCCAGGGCTCCTTTATTTAAGAATCAGAGGCCCGGTGTGCCTCCTGGTACCGGCGCCCACGTGGCCCCATCTCCCTGTTCCCATCCGCTTCCCCATTCCTCCCCTTCCCCCTCCCCTCTGCCCAGCAGCCCCGCGGCTAAGGACCCCGAGGCAAAGGGCGGCTCCTACATTGGTGGCTCCAAGATGTGTCTGCAGGTGTCAGCAGGGAAGCAAAGGAAGCCAGACACCAACAAAACTGTGAGTGTGGCATGGGTGGGGTCTAGAGCAATTACTCTACTCCAGAAAGCCCCTGTCACTCTACCTTACCTTCCATAGCGTAGACTGCCATAGACTTAAACAATACATACTTCGGAAGACTTGTGATCACTCTAAATGGATTGTAAATGTTGCCTTGTGATGGATATGCTAGTGCCACACATGTAGGGAAATTAACTTTAGCTCGCGTCGCATCTAGATAGAAATGTGATTGTTAGCATGAGCCACACTCGTATAGAATTCTGAACCCTAGCTCGCGTCGCTTCTAGATAGAAATGTGATTGTTAGCATGAGCCACACTCGTATAGAATTCTGAACCCTAGCTCGCGTCGCATCTAGATAGAAATGTGATTGTTAGCATGTGCCACACTCGTATAGAATTCTGAACCCTAGCTCGCGTCGCTTCTAGATAGAAATGTGATTGTTAGCATGAGCCACACTCGTATAGAATTCTGAACCCCAGCTCGCGTCGCTTCTAGATAGAAATGTGATTGTTAGCATGAGCCACACTCGTATAGAATTCTGAACCCCAGCTCGCGTCGCTTCTAGATAGAAATGTGATTGTTAGCATGAGCCACACTCGTATAGAATTCTGAACCCCAGCTCGCGTCGCTTCTAGATAGAAATGTGATTGTTAGCATGAGCCACACTCGTATAGAATTCTGAACCCTAGCTCGCGTCGCTTCTAGATAGAAATGTGATTGTTAGCATGAGCCACACTCGTATAGAATTCTGAACCCTAGCTCGCGTCGCTTCTAGATAGAAATGTGATTGTTAGCATGAGCCACACTCGTATAGAATTCTGAACCCCAGCTCGCGTCGCTTCTAGATAGAAATGTGATTGTTAGCATGAGCCACACTCGTATAGAATTCTGAACCCTAGCTCGCGTCGCTTAGATAGAAATGTGATTGTTAGCATGAGCCACACTCGTATAGAATTCTGAACCCTAGCTCGCGTCTCATCTAGATAGAAATGTGATTGTTAGCATGTGCCACACTCGTATAGAATTCTGAACCCTAGCTCGCGTCTCATCTAGATAGAAATGTGATTGTTAGCATGTGCCACACTCGTATAGAATTCTGAACCCTAGCTCGCGTCGCTTCTAGATAGAAATGTGATTGTTAGCATGAGCCACACTCGTATAGAATTCTGAACCCCAGCTCGCGTCGCTTCTAGATAGAAATGTGATTGTTAGCATGAGCCACACTCGTATAGAATTCTGAACCCCAGCTCGCGTCGCTTCTAGATAGAAATGTGATTGTTAGCATGTGCCACACTCGTATAGAATTCTGAACCCTAGCTCGCGTCGCTTCTAGATAGAAATGTGATTGTTAGCATGAGCCACACTCGTATAGAATTCTGAACCCCAGCTCGCGTCGCTTCTAGATAGAAATGTGATTGTTAGCATGAGCCACACTCGTATAGAATTCTGAACCCTAGCTCGCGTCGCATCTAGATAGAAATGTGATTCTTAACATGCGCCACACTTAGAATTCTGAACTCTAGCTTGCGTCGCATCTAGATAGAAATGTGATTGTACCACACTCGTATAGAATTCTGAACCCTAGCTCGCGTCGCATCTAGATAGAAATGTGATTGTTAGCATGTGCCACACTCGTATAGAATTCTGAACCCTAGCTCGCTTCGCATCTAGATAGAAATGTGATTGTCTAGAACACACCAAACTTAGAATTCTGAACTTTCGCTTGTGCCGCATCTAGATAGAAATGTGACTGTCAGCATGTACCGCACCTAGATGGAATCCCATAATTGTAATGGACAGCAATGCCAACTAAGCAACCAACTAACAATTCCATCCCTCTGCATACACCTCTCAAACTCTAACCAAACACAACCACAAGCCTAAAACGCAGCAATCCGCACAAACTTCACAACAATGCAACAACAAAACAAACCACGCATAGACTTGCACAACAGCACACAACTATCGACCGTAAAACACCCCAAGCCCAGCCAATGGACCCACCGGGCTGAGGCTGCCAACAGCACATCACTGCTCTCTTGCACTTTTCCTGCTTCCTCCCACTAACCCACCCCCTCTCCTCCCCTTTTTCAGAGCCACCAAAGCGCCAGGGGACCATTTCGGTGGTGATAGTGCGCGGTACAAATGTCCTTTAACGTTAACATTAACTAGTTCCCAGCAGCGGCCATAGTTCTCATAGCAACCCCAACTCTGATCCCATAAACTGGAAAAGGGAGGCTTCCCCATACCTACCCAAAAGATTTGGGAACCCATCGAGCGGCAAGCACTCTTGCTTGTGGACCATCTAATCAGGATGAAAAATCGGACCTAAAGACCTTGGCAAGTTCGAGTGCCTTGCCCGTGTTGGCAACGAGGTCCTAGAATGCCCGTCCGATCAACGCCCAGATCATTCTACACCCTGCCACCTGGCAAATAGGTGACCCTTGAGGAATTAACAGTTTGCTGTAATGTCCTCTTTTTTAAATGACATCTGAGCAAATTTCCCTCTGCACTGTCTTCTCCCATTCATCCAGGCATCGTAGTAGAAAATAGAGCAAAGCTTTTTTTGTGTCTACAGTTTATTTAAACTTTTACACTGAAATAGAAAACTTTATAAGACATCCATGAATATAAAATGTTAAATCTTAAGGTATACATGATACATAAATGATGCATAATATGTACAGGATGCAGTTCAAACTTACAATTTATCGGATAGTTCTAAACAACAATTGAATGAATAACTTAAACTATTTAAATATACACATTTTCCTTCAAAAGAGCATGAACCCTAATTCGTACCCGGTGAGGGACAATCATTTGTCATCGAGCGACATGATTGGCCCTTGCCGGGTCATTAGCTGACTGACAAAGCCTTTGTTGCACCGTTCGCACCTGCATAAACGTTATCTCACAATTTTGGTTCCCTGATGTTGGATTGTTGCAATCGTGTGAATCTACATTTTGCGGAATAAAATAGTTTAGAATACAACTTCCTTGCCTCCGAAGATATCGCCTTCCTTTCCTTTTATTGTGCCGCACACCATGGATTTCGGAAACGCGACAACCCACTGAATCATTGAGGAGCTCCGCATCGTCACTGCTGCAAATCCATTCCACATGGAGTGGCAGGGATTCCACATGGAGCTCCAGAAGCGGGGATTCCACATGGAGCTCCAGAAGCGGGGATTCCACATGGAGCTCCAGAAGCAGGGATTCCACATGGAGCTCCAGAAGCGGGGATTCCACATGGAGCTCCAGAAGCGGGGATTCCACATGGAGTTCCAGAAGCGGACATGGTTTCCCAAAAGTAACTTTCAAATTAATTGGTGAAATAAGCCTAGAGGAAGTCAGCCCAAAGAACACAGAAGAAATACCTTCCAGTTCATCTTTGGAGCTTTCCAGCAATGAACTGTTCTTCAATGTCGATTTCAGCAGACATGGTAATATAAACCCAAGTGAATTGGATTGAATTGAATGAAATAAAGCAGAATTAAAAGCACAGGCTCCTGCTAAATGGGCTGTGGACACATGCAAAGGATGGCTAATCCATAAAGGATATTCACCTTCTTTTGAAAATGAGTCTCTTACAACCTTGGCTTCCTATTTGCGTCATTTCTATGCAGGAGTGCGCACTGTTTCTGGTGCCGAATATCAGCCACAAATCTCCCTTCAATCCGGAATAAATCGTAATTTAAATAATCCATCCATCCCTCATAAAATCAACATTATTTACAATGAAAAGATAATCAGCGTTAATGTTTTCATAATGTTAGGGAGAATTCTCATGCTGTGCCAATTCCCTTCAACTTTAGAGATCCCCAGCTCTTTTGCTGGACGTAGGACTTTTTCATTTTAACCCTGCAGTGAGTGAGACCTTTTTCGCACTCTCATGTGTTTTGATCTGATTTGGATTATGTGTTTCCTTTGTTTTTGGAGTCTGACAAACTCCATAGACATCTATCTTTTGTATGATGACACACAGCACCTTCGGTGCAGTGTCACAGAGAAAGCCTTTAAAGATTTCTCACAAAGTTTAAATACCTTTTCTTGGGTAAACCACTGTTCCCAAGACTAGAAAAGTGAAATTGACTTTACTTACCTTTTCTCTTTGTAGGACGACCAGAGCTTGAGTCCCCTCACCAGAGTGCAGGACCCAAGGACTGAAGGAAGCCCAAACAGTATCCGAGATCCGCGACGGTGCTGTTTGCAAAACGCTGAAACTATGAAGTGCTGCTGAACCGAAAAGAGTCTGTAGCTGCTGACAACCTCCCAAGTACTGCCTCAGGAGCCCTCCAGACGTCCTCCCTCTTGTCCTCATGACTGAGTCTCAGGAACAAGGGTCTGCACCGCAGTAGCAGGACAGAATCCGGCTGGACTATTCTTCTTCAAACCAGAGGTACTGTTTTAGGCTTGGGGTACTTACCTCATTGTCTTTAAGATGTGCTTTTCTCAGTTGGGAATTGCATTGGCTTGCTTTTAGAGTTGAGTGCAACTATTTTTCTCACAGGCTTAACAGCTTGTGACCCTACAAGTGATTTTTCTACCACTCTCCAACTTTGTTCAAGACTGTTTCTGATCTAAGAAGTGCCTCAGCTCCATAGACTGTTCAAATTGACTGTAGCTGTCCTGGCTCCCTGCAGACTCTTCTAGTCCACTGACTTTCATATTGTTAGTCCCTCATAGGTGGTAGCTTGTTGTAAACTGTTACTGCTGGGAAAGGCTTGTCTAGACTTCATTGGAAGATTTAGTTATCCTCACATCTACCGAGAAGCTGTTTAACCTTTTCCTTCCCTAAACCTTTCCTTTCTGCAACCTCAGAACCTGCAAACTATAACTAGTGTGATATATAAATGCCATTACTGTCCTTGTGATTGAAGTCACCTCAGGATGTAGGAATGGTGTAAGAAGCATATCCAAAGAGTATCCACTAACTTGTTTTTAATCTGAAAAGTAATTTTAAAGTATATTTCCATTGTTACATGAATTGCCTTTTTAAAGAACACGTATTTAAAAATGTATGTTAATGAAATAAATAACTATTTATAATAGAAACCTTGAGTGTAAGCGTTACTTGGCAACCTGTATTTACGGATTTCATCTGTCCAGCTCTACAGCTCACATTTATCCCTCTTGAGATAAGCCTGGCTGCTCAGTCACACCACCAACTTGTGTAGTACAGGCCTATCCCAAAAGGTGGGCTACCTAATACCAAGAGGACAAGGGTTCGGTGGTCTCCCCCGTGTGACGACATCAATTCTTACCTAACACATACGTTTTATTAAACGTTTAAGGCGTGAAGGTAAAGACTTATCATTTCATAAATCACACGTTTCCCAAAGTGAAATGCAACGGCTTAAGCTTTCCGGTGTTTTCAATACTACAAACCCAGACACATGCAGTTCAAAGGCTGGTTTGACATTTTTTTGTGCCTTAAGTTACTGCCTAAAAGTCACTGACCTTCCACAATAGTTCACTATAACAGGGTAGTCTAGCATGACTTTAGTTGCTCGGTTTCAGCATACCTAAATAGAATGGAATTTCCAAAACAAATTAATATAGATTGCTGTGTGCCTCAAGTTATTCAAAAGTGTTTTCTGAAATGAATGAAGTCACTCTTCATTTCCAAACGTGCTAAGTAATCCCAATGCTGTTTGGTATAAAATATACACCCAATATGGCCGCCAGCCGCCTCCGAATGGAACAAAATGACAAGTCTAGTGCCATTGTTCTATTCTGATGCGAGTCAGCTGGCGGCCATTTACATTCGGTTCCCCGTTACTCCGCAGCCGATGACACGGTTAGAAACTCAGTGTTCAGTTTGATTGCTATTGGTATCCGGGGAACATATCTGGGAATACTAATGGGAATAGAACCCTCTGAGGGGTGGGGGCATTAATGGTCAGTTAATGCTTTCAGGGCTATGTTAAAGACCTTGCTTCGCTTGGATTTGTAACTCTCGCCCCGAGTGCATTACCCAACTGGAAATGCGCCCTGTCCTCCGGTTGTATTGCTTTATTAAAAAATGGATAAGCGCAATGGTGAGTGAGTTGAATTTACCCCTCATGAACCTCTCCCAGAAGCTTTGAGCTAAAGCATCCTCGTGAATTTACACATTTCTCAGACACTTGCCATGCTTTTCATCCATGGTAATCTAATGCCATCTACATTTTTCAGGTGTTTCTTCATAGGGGTAACACTGGGAAAATGCATCTTTTGTACCCTCCATATGGAATCAATATAGATGTCGACCATTAGCTGCAATGTGTTGTGTTCTACAGCCTTCAGGGAGTTATGATATGATAGGTTATTTATAAGGCACTTAATACCCAGAGGTTTCTAAGCGCAGACCGGGGGATCGAACCTGTGCTGCTCCGTCCGGGGATCGAACCTGTGCTGCTCCATGTCGTCTTGCTTCCAATGTGAGCACGTTGCCTCTGAGCTATCCTCCAGGGACTCTGAGCTATCCCCCCGTGACCGTGGTTACAATGTATGCAATCCCAGGTTGCACAGCTGTTTCTATGCCCCTTGCTTGACACTTAGGTCAGGTGTATTTCTCATCGCGTGTTTTTCTTTAAATGCCAGTAAAAAAATATTAACAATTGAAAATATAAACCTTACCTTCATTGGGGCGTAAACACTGCTACGGTCGAACATCAGAGTGAAGTAGCTCAGGCTGTTGAGAGCCGCCTGCCACGGCATATACTCGGTTTCATTTTTAAGAAACCTAGTGGTGTCCAGCGCTAGCGTGGTTTTGATATGCTTGGCTCTAAGAAGACAAGATGATAGAGTGACTTGCAGTCCATACAGGGAAGCACCACAGAACCACCTTTGCTATATAGACATTGTATACATTTCTAGAAATTCCATTTCATTTAACTTATTATGCCTTTATATAGCACCCACACCAGACTCCTCCATCTTCTAAGCACTGTGGGAAGCTATAACACCTTTGGAGTTCAACCGACGCACAGGTTTATGCAATGTTTCTTTCATTATCAAGATCTTAAAATCAAAAAGGTCAGACGTGTGTCACTTCCTGGTGAACTAATGGCTGAATTAATTGCAGCCGGGGATACCCCCCCCCCTTATGAAAAGGCTGAGTGTGTTATTTCCACCCATACGATTAGTATTTTGCACTTCATTTGCTGCTGTTTGTCAGCAGTTTGTTGAGGCTTTTTTAATTAAAGCCTTATTCACCGAGGGAGGGTCCATGGTTGCTTGGTGGGGGCTCTACTCTAGGGAAATGTCTTAAGTGAAGCGGGGGGGGTTGAAGATTGGGGAAGGGGCAATATTCCAAGTACTAATGACCGCTTTCTCGGTCACATGCAGGTCTGCAGTTGAAAGGAAAGTGTGACAATTACCCATTTCCTGGGGTGGGCAGAGGGGGCGACTGCCCGGGGAGCAGAGCTCAAGGTGCTCAGGGGGTGATGGGGTGCAGGAAGGGCCCGACCCAGACAGCTGACTCTGAATTTGCCGCTGTTGAAAGGTTAAGCCCTCCTTTGTTTCAAATGAAGGGATGCAGATTGTGATCGAAGCCTCCGAGATGCTCTGGAGATAGACCCCCCACCCAGTGTGCAGCTTATGCTCTGTGTGTTGATGGAGCCTTTAAAGTGGGGCAATTTATCAGTGATGGCTCATTTAACAAGCCATTGCTTTTACACCACAGGGATAAGAACTGAACATGGGGCATTTTTATTCTGAAGGCCAGCACGAAGCATCGGTTAGCTGCCAAATCTACGCATTCTTCCAAGAGAATGAACCTGCCACACAGAAAAGGGTTTACACTATGTTCTTTATTGTCATGTCTTGACACACAAACACGTTTTGTTTGTGTATTTCTTTTTAGTTACATATGGTGCATGCCTGGGCAGGTTAACTGTCCTTTATTTGTTCACAAGTGGTCTAGTGGCTGCTTTGGGACATACACTAAATGCATCCGCTCAGCATCAAAGAACTTTTCATTTTCTTAACACGCCGGCCACTGCCCAGCACACGCACAGCAGATGGCAACTCAATGTCCTTAGGCACCTTGATTAGGAAATCAGAGGTCACTGTGTGTCACTGTGCAGACACTAGTCAGTGGCAAATCAATGCAGTGATGTGTGTGCAGCAATGATTTGTGCGCTGCCCGAGTCACCACCCTGTTGGTTAATGGCGTCTATGTGGCGCTCCCGTATGTAACAGCACATATGACTGTTTTTGTCTTATGTGTCCCATTTCCACACAATAGTACACTGGAATTGTTTGGGTATGTACCTCTAACGAGCATGCCGTACTGTGCCCACACTTAAACACATAAAGCAATCAAAGAAGTTGCCTCAAATTGTACCTCCACGAGGCCAAACGCCCTTTCTACACGGCCACACCATGATGTTCACTAGCTGCAGGCCAGCACTAATAAGAGATGCTAATGCCAGCTCTGTTAGATAAAGCATGGCCTGCTCTCATCTTCCATAAATAACCCCTGAGGCCTGTGCAATGGTGAGGAGGTAGCGGCCGAGGGACTGTAGACCCTTTACTACGCATCAGAAGCCGGTTCTGTTCAAAATGCTTCATCAGCTTATCACTGGTCAGGCTAACTTTAGTAAGAAGTACAATTCTTTCTGTACATGTTTCTCTCTTTATTGGGTGTCTGTTGTAGGGTGTCTCTTCCGGTCTAAAGATATAATTCCCTAAAGATGTTTCTGTATTGGGGTTGGGCATGCTCACACTGAGACCCATCTCTTCATCTAAAATTCGAGAGAAACAAGAAGCAAAGGAGTTTTACCCCATTTTAGTGGATGATGTTGCAGACATTTTATCCTCAAATCCTTAGATGTCCGAATGAGTATGTATGGTTCATGGTTACAAGCATTTTAATGTTAGGGTGAGTGTTGTAAACAGTGATGTGAGCACCAAGCCTTGTGTCCGTTATGTATTTACTGATTCACACATACAACCTTTTTCTCACATACTTGTTTATAAAATATAGACATCTCTGATCATTGTTATAATCCCGATATGCTCTGTGATTTAATGCAAAGCAGACAGGAACACTCATTGGTGGTATTTATCCCCTTTTCATCTCTGGCAAGGATATTTTGAGAGAGTACAATAAGAGTGTACCACACTGTCCACCTTGGAATGATAACTTTCTATCAGAAAATAATTAATATGGTTAGTATAGTGTTACCCCCTGCAAAATACAAGTGAGGTGGTACGAACAGAACTCCTGCAACACAGGACCAGTGCGCAGTGGGGGGTCCTCAGACCCCGGCAGACTGGTCACACCAAAGTGTGCCAGTATGGCAGTTTAAACTGCATTCAGGCAAGACCTTCCCTAAGAGCAGGTGACAGAAAAACCATTTACTTGGGCAGCAACATTAGAGTTCTTCTGTAAAGTACTTGAATTGCAATGTAATGAAACCAGCTCCATTTGTTTAGCAATGATTTACTCATATTGAGGAGGGTTTGCCAGTCGGTGGGCACATTCTAGTGTTGCGCCCTGGGCACCCAGTTGGTTAGAAACTGCCCTGCACACAATTCTTCTTGGCTGAGAGGCGGTTCTGATTGTTATCCGCAGCCAATACTAGACGTCTGGACAGCACTTTCATCCACTGAAGTGTGTTCTCAAGCAGTGTACCAAGCCAAGTATAGCCTGGTGTCCCTTTCCATATCGCCTGGGACCACAACACCAATATTACTTGTGCAAGTGCCACAAAATGAGGGCGACCAGATTTAAAATATAAAAAACAGGGACAGGGCAACTAACATAAAAGTAGGACTAACTCTTGAAAGTGGCTGTCAGGGCACCACACTTCAGTAGCGTTTGGGGACAAGGGAGTTTAAGTGTTACTGTTCAAATAAACACATATTATAATTAATTTATCACAAACTAACACTATCTTAAGTTGTAAAATGCAGCATTTCTTTTTTTAAATTTTTTTTATTTGTTTTTGGTTTTACCAGAAAACCTTTACAAAGCGAAAATCAGGATACAAATTTCATATATATAAAAAACGGAATTTTACATTTCATAATTAAAAATAAAGTTGAACCAAGGCACAGAAACCAGGGATTTAACTGAATAGTCGGGTCCAAAATAACCGAGGAGACTCACTGTCTTAACCTGTCTATTATTGGTTCATTAATATAGAAAAAGTCTCCAGAACTTTTACTGTTGCTGCAGTGAGCATGACTTCTTGGCTAGAGATCAGTCTATCCCAGAATGCATCTTGAGCTAAGCTCTCCTCTCTAGTTACGAATCTCCCCAGTGATGGCACTCTAGTGGGCCATGTACCTTCGCACTCCATCAGCAGATGCTTGAGAGATTGTAAGTTCGGAGAGTGGCAGATCTTACAGTGTCTCATTGCCTTCTCTCCCTGGTTTCTTTGGGCCAAAATTTTGCCCGTGTGGGCTATGTTCAATCTGAGCCTGAGAAAGTTGTTTCTTATTCTTTGATCAGGAAACTTTTCCAAATAACGTGGGATGGTGCCGAGTTTTCTGTCCTCTTTCAGGAAATGGTTCACGGGGTTGAGACTTCTTCTGACTCCAGCAATTGTTTGGATCCAGTCAGCCATCTCTAGTTTTTTGTTCACTTTCATGGGATTTTGCATGAGTGTTTCTTTTGTTAGTTCCAGCCTGTACAGAATATGTCCAATTTTATTTTCTAAACCTAGAAGTTGTTTTGATTTTGCTTCTTTTAGATGTTGGTTTACATCAAAAAAGAGAGTGGACATACTGGCTGTGATTATGTTATAATAGAGGGACAGAGGTTTCCAGTCTGCACGGCAACTCGAAGAGATCAGTCCCAATTCAAATCTCAGACTTGCAAGAGGAGTACACATTGGGAGATGAATAGAAGATTTCCACAGGAGGCCCTCAATTTTACTCCAGTCGTAGTTCCACAGCAAGGGCTTTGCCTCAAGGCCATAGAGGAGGACCGGGACTGCTTTGCCTATAGAACACTTCTTGAGTGGAAGTATTGAGAACTTGCAGAATCTTCTATCCAGGTTTTTCATTTGTGCTATAATTGTTGAGGTCTTTCCAAGGATGGAAGGTATCACCTTGTTAAAAGTTGGATGAGCATGGATTTCATATCCCAGGTATGTCAGTTCATCCACGCGTGGAATTACTTTACAGTCCAAGACCCAATTCCTCGAGGTCACCTTTTTTTTCTGATGTTTAAAGATGAGGATCTTCGATTTTGATGGATTAATTATCAGACCGTTTAGTTTGGCATATTCATTAAGTTTGGACAGAGGTTGCTGCAACCCTATCACTGACCCATACAGGAGCACTAGGTCATCCGCGTAAGCCAACCAATGGAGTTTTCTACCATTGATCCTAGGACAGATTAGCGATGCTGAGGCTAGAAAGTCTCCAATGTCTGATAGAAATAGGTTAAAGAATAACGGTGCACCCAAACATCCTTGTCGTACTCCCTTGAGGACCTGGATTGTCTCTGATAGGTTGCCGAGGTCATACAAACTTACCCTGGTGGTAGTGTTCTTATGGAGCTCTATGAGCATGGCCAGAAGAGGGGCCGGAATCCCCCAGTTGTAAAGTTTCTGCCAGAGAAGGGATCTGTCCACGAGGTCAAATGCTTTGGACAGATTGACCCATACCCCATACAACGGTGAGCCTTCTTTCTCATTTGATCTTTCGCTCAGCAGGTTCAGGATGAGTCCATTAAGGCTGGTAGAAAGACCTTTCCTGAAGCCTGTTTGATGCGGGGGAAGAATCTGTCTAGAGTCCACCCATAAGGTAAGTTCTTTCAGTAATATTCTCATGAAAAATTTGCTATCTATATCCAGAAGGGCAATCGGTCGATAACATGCTGGGCTTAGCCAATCGCCCCCCTTAAAAAAGGGGATAATGAGTGCAGTCTTCCATGATGGTGGAAAACATTTTTTCTTTAGAATTTCCTGATACAGATGAAAGAGTAACTTTGCCCATAGTCTTGGCTGTTTTTTTAGCACCTGGTAAGTGAGGCCATTGGGGCCTGCCGCTTTAGAGGCGGAAGAAGATGTAATAAGGTCCTCAATTTCTTCTTCGGTAAATACCAGGGACCAGGAGATGTTGGGAAGAATAAAGTCTCTTGAGCCAGTTGCTTCGAAGTTTTTGGAAAGGTAGTCTACCCACTTACGCTCCGAGACTAGGTTGCAAAGGGAACTGTTTTGGCCGGTTTCAAGTTGATTTAATGCTGCCCAGAAGTTTTAACAGTTATTTGCATTGAGGAGAAAAAGCATTCTTTCCCCGTCTTCTTGGAGTTTTTGATGTTTGTGATTCTTGGTCCAGTTCCGGTAGGCTTGTTTGACGTTTTTAATTTTTTGCGTATAGCAGAGGGGGTCTTCTGCTGCATTCTGTTTTATATGACGTACTGTTTGTTGCAGAATTCTTTTCTTATTGTATGTTTCCTCATCAAAATAATGGAGATGTGTCTGTTTCCCTATGCTCTTTACTTCACTTGGTTGGCAAATAGACCACTCAAATTTTCCAAGTTTTTCTGGATGTGTTTCCTCGGCCCATACGGATGGAGGGACTTCCTCCAAAAGGTTATTCAGCTTTTTCCCCCCATGTTTGTATTTGACCACTTTCGGTTTACCTTTTAAACCCTCCAGTTCCTGTACGATATAAGGTTTGGAGGATCTCTGGATTTCAGGGAAGAAAAGTTCCAACCTGGCGTGATCACTCCCCCCTTCCCAGTTTAGAGTAAGCCTAGGGCAAAACAGGGTGAGGGACGATGAGATGAAAAAGTAATCCAGAGTTGATTGCCGCGCCCCTTGGCACCAGGTTGGCCCAGCCATTCCCCCGCACCTGTTTTTTTCGTTTGTCATATCTAGGACCCATGATTGAAGAAAGTCCCACCATTGTTTGCTTTTTCGTATGGTGCTATGTTTGGTTTGGCCGTTTCTCCCGTGTTCTGGGTGAATATGGTCTGTATTCAGGTCCCCTGAAACTATGATCTGTGCTCCCTCGTAGTTGATCTTTGCCGTTGAAAATAAGGTGTGAAGTATTTCTAGGAAATCTTGAAGTTTCAAACTGGCTGGATTCCAATAGATGTTGACCACAATTAGAGTATGTCGGAAGGAGTTCTGTCCCATCTCTACTTTACAGGCTTGAATGCCCATCGTGTTGTTACATAGTGGAACAATTTCTTTGAAGCTGGAGTTTTAATTACTATTAACAAACCTCCTGCTGGTCTCCCTTTTAATTTTTATGAGGCCTTGAGGTTTAGTACTGTAAATCCCTCTATCTCGATAGGGTTGGCCAACCAAGTCTCCTGGAGCAACAAGATATCATTATGTTCAAAAAGATCGTTTTTAAGTTGCTTTTTCCTCAGGAAGCTCGGGCCTCGTGTTCCAGGAGACTAGTCTAAGGCCCCTTTGTCTAAAGACTGGCCTGTTCCTCGCCAAGTTTCAAAAAGATTTGAGTAATGATTTCTGGAAGTTTTGTTATCAAGTTTTCATTTAATTTAAGCCCAGAAGAAGCTTTACTTTGGGGCTCTCTAGACGTTCCGGCGGTGGCCATAATAGTTGGTGCATCCTCCCCCCATGTGTGTTTTAAGCCCAGACGATTTCCGCACCTGCCTTCCTCCTCTGATTCATAAACCCAGAGGCCTTCTTTAGCCAGGTCATCTTTGTTGTGAATGAGTGCCTGCTGTGCCTTTCTTGAGGTAAGAGCTATCTCCACGAAGAACTTGTCTTCGCTAATGGGAAAGGAGAGATACTCGATATCTTCTGAGGCAAAGAGAAACAGGTTGTAGTTCCTTTTAATTTCCGACAGTAAAGCAGATCTACAAAGTGATTTTATTTTGTTTTGTTTTTCTAATCTAAGCCATACCTTTGGAATTGTAAAGTTTGGCGTCGCAGTTTCTTCTTTTTTTGTGGCGGAATAATACTGATTTCTTTCGAGTTTCTCACTACCTCCATACTGAGGACGTATCTCAAGGATTTTGAATTTCCCTGACCCATTCCAAGAGTCTACTTCTACTGGTATGGAACTTGATGGCGTCTCAGCTTGAGGAGCTGATGGGAGAGGTTCAATGGATGGAGGTAGTGCGGAAACTGTTTTCCCTAATGGTTTTAAGAAAATTGGTGCCAGTTTTGTGGCAACTTGCCTTTTCTCCGCATTAGCCTCAATTGTTTTCCCCTTGTGCGATTTTTGTTTTAGAAATATTGGGGCAATCTTGATGTTTGTGTGGGCCGGTTTTTGGTTTGAGTTGTTGGAAGTAGCAGGTAACAGGATTATGGGTTCCGTTTGCATGCCAAAGTTTGAGGTTTGAACTCTGATGTCACTGAGACCCTCCTTGTGTGTTTTGAGAGCCTTCTTTTTCCTGTTTTTCCCGGGTACTTGCTTGCTGGCCTGGGGATCGGTCGAATTTGAAGACCGCGAGGAATTGGTGACTGGGGATACAGTTACAGAAGAGTCAACCATCTTGTCACTCTCCGGAATTGTCAGGTTTTTCAGAAAAATATTTTTTCCTGGTTTTTTTGGGACCTGATTTTTCTGTTTTTTTGATTTCTTCATAGTTTTGTCCCGTTGTGTGTAAAAGACGGTCTCTTTTGTTCTGCCCTCTTTATTCCTTTTTTGCCATTTTTTGCTCTTGGGTTTCCGGAGTGTTTCTGAACTCTGGCTCGAACTACCATTCGGATGCTCTTGTGGATTTTCACCATGAATTTTTTGAGTACTGTCTTCAGTTTCTTCAATTACGTCGATGTCAACATTTGCCAGCCTTCGAAATTCTTCCAGAATTGAGTCAGAAAAGCGGGGTGTCATCAAAACAGTCTTTGGCACCGTCTCCTTCCAGAGTGTCAGTCTGGCTTTGAGGATTTTGGATTTCCAGAGGAAGCTTCTTTAAAAGCTCGTGAGTTGTGGCATTGCCTTTTGCCCTCTCTTTCAAAAGATTGTACATTTGGGCAATGTCCAAGCCTTGTTTGACTCCCTCTATTTGTGTTTCTTTTAAAGTTGGAATCAGAATAGTGTTCATGATGTTATTTGTGGCAACCAATGCTGATTCATTCTTAGAAATCTCATGTGATATTTCCAAAAGCAGGCCTGCTTGATTTTGTACTTCTGTTTTTAGAAGCTCAAATACGGAGACCAGCGAATTTAGAACAAAGCTCAGGGCTGCCAATGTGCTTTCGCTAGCTGAGGATGATCCGTCTGGAGAGGAGGCTATTGGCCCTTCTTGTTGCTCTTGGTGAATAGGCGAGCTAGCCCTATTTTCTTGAATAGTGTCTGTGGTCATTGGCATAACTTGGACACTCTCTATGGTGGTGGTATTTCCCAGATTCGTATGATTATAGTCAGGTAGCTGCCAGGTGGTATCCATAATATCGACCAAGTCATTAACACTCTTATTTCTTTTTCTAAGGAAATGATCATTGATTCTGCTCTGAATTTTTCTTGTCGTCAGGGTGTACTCTAACCCTCGTTTCCAGCCCTTCTGAATATGGAGATTTGGAAATGCCACCTCAGGGGTTTGCTGGCTGTCTATGTGGCTGAGAGGTTGGCTGACAGTTGGAAGCAGCTGTACTGGGGCAGGGTCAGAGACATTGGAAACCTCCTGCCCAGCCTCGATCCCTGTCTCTAGGTATGAACCGTCCTGGGTAGCCATCTCTTCCTCAGAAGGAGAACTCCGTAATCTCATCATAAGCGTAGTTTGTAAAATATTGTTAAGATGGTGATCAAAATAACTTGGATTTATTTACGTTTTTGCTGCCTCCCCGGTGCGCCAAACAGTCGCTCACCAGTCCCTGGGCTTTACTCCTTTCGGGCTTAACGCCGCAAGGGTGGTAGCCTTCCTCCTTTGAAGAGGCCCACAGTCACATGATCGGGTCACGTGTCACTCTCGCCCCGACTCCTCCAGGAAGCGCGATGTTGCGTGGGCGAAGCCGGCAAGAGCCCAATGTAGCTTGCAATGCCGGGTACACAAAAAGCAACCTCTGCACAATGGGGAAAGTTCATTTTGCAGAACACGTAGCGCACAGTGCAGGCGGCAGCCTTCCTCCTTTGAAGAGGCCCACAGTCACGTGATCGGGTCACGTGTCCCTCTCGCCCCGCCTCCTCCAGGAAGCGCGATGTTGCGTGGGCGAAGCCGGCAAGAGCCCAATGTAGCTCGCAATGCCGGGTACACAAAAAGCAGCCTCTGCACAATGGGGAAAGTTCGTTTTGCAGAACACGTAGCACACAGTGCGGGCGGCAGCCTTCCTCCTTTGAAGAGGCCCACAGTCACGTGATCGGGTCACGTGTCACTCTCGCTCCGCCTCCTCCAGGAAGCGCGATGTTGCGTGGGCGAAGCCGGCAAGAGCCCAATGTAGCTCGCAATGCCGGGTACACAAAAAGCAGCCTCTGCACAATGGGGAAAGTTCGTTTTGCAGAACACATAGCACACAGTGCGGGCGGCAGCCTTCCTCCTTTGAAGAGGCCCACAGTCACGTGATCGGGTCACGTGTCCCTCTCGCCCCGCCTCCTCCAGGAAGCGCGATGTTGCGTGGGCGAAGCCGGCAAGAGCCCAATGCAGCTCGCAATGCCGGGTACACAAAAAGCAACCTCTGCACAATGGGGAAAGTTCGTTTTGCAGAACACGTAGCACACAGTGCGGGCGGCAGCCTTCCTCCTTTGAAGAGGCCCACAGTCACGTGATCGGGTCACGTGTCACTCTCGCTCTGCCTCCTCCACGAAGGGCGATGTTGCGTGGGCGAAGCCGGCAAGAGCCCAATGCAGCTCGCAATGCCGGGTACACAAAAAGCAGCCTCTGCACAATGGGGAAAGTTCGTTTTGCAGAACACGTAGCATTTCTTCTGTGTGAGATTTTGCATTCATGCCGCCTGTCAGCTATAAAGGCTGACTACCAAAAACCAGAACCACTGCAGTTTCCAATGGAAACATAATCTTGAGAAAGGGGGACAGAGCACCAAAAACTGGGAATGTCCCGGAAAAACCAGGAAGTCTGGTCACCCTACACAAAATAGACATTATACAAAGTAGCCAAATCACTCACACACACACACGTGCGCACGTGCACACACACGTGTGCGCGTGCCAGTCTTCACTCTCACATGAGCAGAGCCAAGGAATAGAGCGAGGTGAAAGGGCAAAGTGAAACAATGTCATAGAAATGACCAAACATTAAGGCTGCTTTCTTTATAAGGGAAGAGTGTTTTACTTAAGGAATTTTTTCAGAATAAGAAATGTAGAGCTGTTTTTTCAGAAAGGTAAATGTTTATTTTCCAGGAGGGGAGTGTAAGCTGTGGAAGCCTGGATCTTCATTCTAGAGTCGCCTTCACAGCTGGCTGTGACAGTTCACCGCCCCCCCCTCCCGCCCCCACCCACATGTCAGCCATAGATGGGCAGAGTATACATAGAGCAGGCCATGCGTGCGAACTGTGTTCACCTACCTTTCTAACTGTCTTTAGGCGTCTGTGTTTTTGGCTGTTTATAAGTAACACAAATACATTCCCAGAAAGAAAACTATCAAATCTTTCACAGTTTAAAACATTCCGAATTGACAAATCTCCCTGGATACACACACAAACTCACGTTATGCAAGTACCCTTGCCTACACAGACAGATACACAGATGCAAACCCCCTGCTTCCCTACTCACACAAACATATCATCCTGGAACACTTGTGCACAGAGACAGGCAGCCACCCACCCTCTCGCACAAGAAATATCCATCCACTGCACCAGACTGTAAACATATCACACCAATGCAAACACACTTGTGATTAGAACAGTTCTTTTATAACGCTCTTAATATCAGTTAGTGGTTTCTAAGGGGGGAATCGGGATTCAAACCTGTGTTGCACTGATTTGTTTTGCTTCCAAGACAAACACGTTGCCCCTGAGCTATCCCCCCTCACTTACACAAAAGGCAACCCTAGTAGATTTGGAAACAGAAGCTGAGCATTGGAGCATTGCATGTTGAAGCACTGTGCTCTTTAACAGACGCCCCGCCCACACAGGATATGTTGTGCAGAGCTCTGGTAACCAAATCTTGTTTCTAGTCAGAAATGAGCAACTGTCTTCAAAGCATGTGGGGAGGGTGTGGGGGGTAAAGGGAATGGCTGATGAGGGCTCTAGTCCAAAACATCTGGCGAGCCAAAGGTTGCAGACCCAATCCCAGGGGGTGCAATTCTCGACCAGAACTGGAACAGGTGTGGCCTCGGCCCCCACAAGTGTCCCTCGCCAAGCCAGCAGTGCTCTGACATGGTACTTGCCAAAAGAGGATTATAAAAAAATGGAGGGAAGAACTTATTTTTTCACTGTATATCCACAGCTAGCCTAACCGCGGGCATCAGGGGACACTACAGGGTTCACTGCATATATCCACAGCTAGCCTAACCGCGGGCATCAGGGCAACTCTACAGGGTTCACTGCATATATCCACAGCTAGCCTAACCGCGGGCATCAGGGAAACACTACAGGGTTCACTGCATATATCCACAGCTAGCCTAACCGCGGGCATCAGGGAAACACTACAGGGTTCACTGCATATATCCACAGCTAGCCTAACCGCTGGCATCAGGGAAACACTACAGGGTTCACTGCATATATCCACAGCTAGCCTAACCGCGGGCATCAGGGACACTACAGGGTTCACTGCATATATCCACAGCTAGCCTAACCGCGGGGGCATCAGGGACACTACAGGGTTCACTGCATATATTCACAGCTAGCCTAACCGCGGCATCAGGGACACTACAGGGTTCACGCATATATCCACAGCTAGCCTAACCGCGGGCATCAGGGGACACTACAGGGTTCACTGCATATATCCACAGCTAGCCTAACCGCGGGCATCAGGGGACACTACAGGGTTCACTGCATATATCCACAGCTAGCCTAACCGCGGGCATCAGGGGACACTACAGGGTTCACTGCATATATCCACAGCTAGCCTAACCGCGGGCATCAGGGGACACTACAGGGTTCACTGCATATATCCACAGCTAGCCTAACCGCGGGCATCAGGGGACACTACAGGGTTCACTGCATATATCCACAGCTAGCCTAACCGCGGGCATCAGGGGACACTATAGGGTTCACTGCATATATCCCCAGCTAGCCTAACCGAGGGCATCAGGGCAACACTACAGGGTTCACTGCATATATCCCCAGCTAGCCTAACCGAGGGCATCAGGGCAACACTACAGGGTTCACTGCATATATCCACAGCTAGCCTAACCGCGGGCATCAGGGGACACTACAGGGTTCACTGCATGTATCCACAGCTAGCCTAATCTCGGGCATCAGGGAAACACTACAGGGTTCACAGCATATATCCACAGCTAGCCTAACCGCGGGCATCAGGGAAACTCTACAGGGTTCACTGCATGTATCCACAGCTAGCCTAACCGCGGGCATCAGGGCAACACTACAGAGTTCACTGCATGTATCCAGAGCTAGCCTAACCGTAGGCATCAGAGAAACACTACAGGGTTTACTGCATATATCCACAGCTAGCCTAACCGCGGGCATCAGGGAAACACTACAGGCTTCACTCCATATATCCACAGCTAGCCTAACCGCGGGCATCAGGGAAACACTACAGGGTTCACAGCATATATCCCCAGCTAGCCTAACCGCGGGCATCAGGGCAACACTACAGGGTTCACTGCATATATCCCCAGCTAGCCTAACCGAGGGCATCAGGGCAACACTACAGGGTTCACTGCATATATCCCCAGCTAGCCTAACCGCGGGCATCAGGGAAACACTACAGGGTTCACTCCATATATCCAGAGCTAGCCTAACCGCGGGCATCAGGGAAACACTACAGGGTTCACTGCATATATCCACAGCTAGCCTAACCGCGGGCATCAGGGAAACACTACAGGGTTCACTGCATATATCCACAGCTAGCCTAACCGCGGGCATCAGGGAAACACTACAGGGTTCACTGCATATATCCAGAGCTAGCCTAACCGCGGGCATCAGGGAAACACCACAGGGTTCACTGCATATATCCAGAGCTAGCCTAACCGCGGGCATCAGGGAAACACTACAGGGTTCACTGCATATATCCAGAGCTAGCCTAACCGAGGGCATCAGGGCAACACTACAGGGTTCACTGCATATATCCAGAGATAGCCTAACCGAGGGCATCAGGGCAACACTACAGAGTTCACTGCATATATCCAGAGCTAGCCTAACCGCAGGCATCAGGGAACACTACAGGGTTCACTGCATATATCCACAGCGAGCCTAACCGCCGCATAGGGCAACACTAAAGGTTTACTGCATATATCCACAGCTAGCCTAACCGCAGGCATCAGGGGAACACTGCAAGGTTCACTGCATATATCCACAGTTAGCCTAACCGCGGGCATCAGGGCAACACTACAGGGTTCACTGCAAATATCCACAGCTTGCCTAACCGCGGGCATAAGGGCAACACTACAGGGTTCACTGCATATATCCACAGCCAGCCTAACTGAAGGCATCAGGGAAACACTACAGGGTTCACTGCATATATCCACAGCTAGCCTGACCGCGGGCAACAGGGCAACACTACAGGGTTCACTCTATATATCCACAGCTAGCCTAACCGTGGGCATAAGGGCAACACTACAGGGATCACTGCATATATCCACAGCCAGCCTAACCGAGGGCATCAGGGTTCACTGCATATATCGACAGCTAGCCTGACCGCGGACAACAGGGCAACACTACAGGGTTCACTGTATATATCTACAGCTAGCCTAACCGAGGGCATCAGGGCAACACTACAGAGTTTGGGGCAACACTACAGGGTTCACTGCATATATCCACAGCTAGCCTAACCGCGGGCATTAGGGAAACACTACAGGGTTCACTGCATATATCCACAGCTGGCCTAACCGCGGGCATCAGGGAAACACTACAGGGTTCACTGCATATATCCACAGCTAGCCTAACCGAGGGCATCAGGGCAACACTACAGGGTTCATTGCATATATCCAGAGCTAGCCTAACCGCGGGCATCAGGGAAACACCACAGGGTTCACTGCATATATCCAGAGCTAGCCTAACCGCGGGCATCAGGGAAACACCACAGGGTTCACTGCATATATCCAGAGCTAGCCTAACCGCGGGCATCAGGGAAACACTACAGGGTTCACTCCATATATCCAGAGCTAGCCTAACCGAGGGCATCAGGGCAACACTACAGGGTTCACTGCATATATCCAGAGATAGCCTAACCGAGGGCATCAGGGCAACACTACAGAGTTCACTGCATATATCCAGAGCTAGCCTAACCGCAGGCATCAGGGAAACACTACAGGGTTCACTGCATAGATCCACAGCGAGCCTAACCGCCGGCATAAGGGCAACACTAAAGGATTTACTGCATATATCCACAGCTAGCCTAACCGCAGGCATCAGGGGAACACTGCAAGGTTCACTGCATATATCCACAGTTAGCCTAACCGCGGGCATCAGGGCAACACTACAGGGTTCACTGCAAATATCCACAGCTTGCCTAACCGCGGGCATAAGGGCAACACTACAGGGTTCACTGCATATATCCACAGCCAGCCTAACTGAAGGCATCAGGGAAACACTACAGGGTTCACTGCATATATCCACAGCTAGCCTGACCGCGGGCAACAGGGCAACACTACAGGGTTCACTCTATATATCCACAGCTAGCCTAACCGTGGGCATAAGGGCAACACTACAGGGATCACTGCATATCACAGCCAGCCTAACCGAGGGCATCAGGGTTCACTGCATATATCGACAGCTAGCCTGACCGCGGACAACAGGGCAACACTACAGGGTTCACTGTATATATCTACAGCTAGCCTAACCGAGGGCATCAGGGCAACACTACAGAGTTTGGGGCAACACTACAGGGTTCACTGCATATATCCACAGCTAGCCTAACCGCGGGCATTAGGGAAACACTACAGGGTTCACTGCATATATCCACAGCTGGCCTAACCGCGGCATCAGGGAAACACTACAGGGTTCACTGCATATATCCACAGCTAGCCTAACCGAGGCATCAGGGCACACTACAGGTTCATTGCATATATCCAGAGCTAGCCTAACCGCGGCATCAGGGAAACACCACAGGGTTCACTGCATATATCCAGAGCTAGCCTAACCGCGGGCATCAGGGAAACACTACAGGGTTCACTGCATATATCCAGAGATAGCCTAACCGAGGGCATCAGGGCAACACTACAGGGTTCACTGCATATATCCACAGCTAGCCTAACCGCAGGCATCAGGGGAACACTGCAAGGTTCACTGCATATATCCACATTTAGCCTAACCGCGGGCATCAGGGCAACACTACAGGGTTCACTGCATATATCCACAGCTAGCCTAACCGCAGGCATCAGGGGAACACTGCAAGGTTCACTGCATATATCCACATTTAGCCTAACCGCGGGCATCAGGGCAACACTACAGGGTTCACTGCATATATCCACAGCCAGCCTAACTGAAGGCATCAGGGCAACACTACAGGGTTCGGGGCAACACTACAGGGTTCACTGCATATATCTCAGGCTAGGCTAACCGCGGGCATCAGGGAAACACTATAGAGTTCACTGCATATATCCAGAGCTAACCTAACCGCAGGCATCAGGGAAACACTACAGGGTTCACTGCATGTACCCAGAGCTAGCCTAACTGAGGGCATCAGGGCAACACTACAGAGGTCACTGCATATATCCAGAGCTAGCCTAAACGCAGGCATCAGGGAAACACTACAGGGTTCACTGCATATATCCACAGCGAGCATGACCGCGGGCATAAGGGCAACACTACAGGGGTCACTGCATATATCCACAGCTAGCCTAACCGCGGGCATCAGGGCAACACTACAGGGTTCACTGTAAATATCCACAGCTAGCCTAACTGTGGGCATAAGGGCAACACTACAGGGTTCACTGTATATATCTACAGCTAGCCTAACCGAGGGCATCAGGGCAACACTACAGAGTTTGGGGCAACACTACAGGGTTCACTGAATATATCCACAGCTAGCCTACTGGAGGCATCAGGGGACACTAAAGGGTTCGGGGCAACACTACAGGTGCACTGCATATATCCACAGGTAGCCTAACCGAGGGCATCAGGGCAACACTACAGAGTTCACTGCAAATTTCCACAGCTAGCCTCCTGCGGGCACCAGGGGACACTACAGGGTTGAGGGCAACACTACAGATGCACTGCATATATCCACAGCTAGCCTAACTGCAGGCATCAGGGAAACACTACAGGGTTCACTGCATATATCCACAACTAGCCTAACCGAGAGCATTAGGCCAACACTACAGGGTTCGGGGCAACACTACAGGGTTCACTGCATATATCCACAGCTAGCCTACTGCGGGCATCAAGGGACACTACAGGGTTCAGGGCAACACTACAGGGTTCACTGCATATATCCACAGCTAGCCTAACCACAGGCATCAGGGCACCACTACAGGGTTTACTGCATATATCCAGAGCTAGCCTAATCGCAGGCATCAGGGCAACACTACAGGGTTCACTGCATATATCCAGAGCTAGCCTAACCACGGGCATCAGGGCAACACTAAAGGGTTTACTGCATATATCCAGAGCTAGCCTAATCGCAGGCATCAGTGAAACACTACAGGGTTCACTCCATATATCCACAGCTAGCCTAACCACAGGCATCAGGGAAACACTTCAGGGTTCACTGCATATATCCACAACTAGCCTAACCAAGAGCATCAGGGCAACACTACAGGGTTCGGGGCAACACTACAGGGTTCACTGCATATATCCACAGGTAGCCTAACTGCAGGCATCAGGGCAACATTACAGGGTTCACTGCATATATCCAGAGCTATCCTAACCGCAGGCATCAGGGAACCACTACAGGGTTCACTCCATATATCCACAGCTAGCCTAATTGCAGCCACCAGGGAAACACTACAGGGTTCACTGCATATATCTCAGGCTAGGCTAACCGCGGGCATCAGGGAAACACTATAGAGTTCACTGCATATATCCAGAGCTAGCCTAACCGCAGGCATCAGGGAAACACTACAGGGTTCACTGCATGTACCCAGAGCTAGCCTAACTGAGGGCATCAGGGCAACACTACAGAGTTCACTGCATATATCCAGAGCTAGCCTAAACGCAGGCATCAGGGAAACACTACAGGGTTCACTGCATATATCCACAGCGAGCATGACCGCAGGCATCAGGGCAACACTACAGGGTTCACTGCATATATCCAGAGCTATCCTAACCGCAGGCATCAGGGAACCACTACAGGGTTCACTCCATATATCCACAGCTAGCCTAATTGCAGGCACCAGGGAAACACTACAGGGTTCACTGCATATATCTCAGGCTAGGCTAACCGCGGGCATCAGGGAAACACTATAGAGTTCACTGCATATATCCAGAGCTAGCCTAACCGCAGGCATCAGGGAAACACTACAGGGTTCACTGCATGTACCCAGAGCTAGCCTAACTGAGGGCATCAGGGCAACACTACAGAGTTCACTGCATATATCCAGAGCTAGCCTAAACGCAGGCATCAGGGAAACACTACAGGGTTCACTGCATATATCCACAGCGAGCATGACCGCGGGCATAAGGGCAACACTACAGGGTTCACTGCATATATTCACAGCTAGCCTAACCACGGGCATCAGAGCAACACTACAGGGTTCACTGTAAATATCCACAGCTAGCCTAACTGTGGGCATAAGGGCAACACTACAGGGTTCACTGCATATATCCACAGCCAGCCTAACCGAGGGTATCAGGGAAACACTACAGGGTTCACTGCATATATTGACAGCTAGCCTGACTGCGGGCAAAAGGGCAACACTACAGGGTTCACTGTATATATCCACAGCTAGCCTAACCGCGGGAATAAGGGCAGCACTACAGGTTTCACTGCATATATCCACAGCCAGCCTAACCGAGGGCATAAGGGCAGCACAACAGGTTTCACTGCATATATCCACAGCCAGCCTAACCAAGGGAAACACTACAGGGTTCACTGTATATATCCACAGCTAGCCTAACCGCGGGCACAAGGGCAGCACTACAGGTTTCACTGCATATATCCACAGCCAGCCTATCCGAGGGCATCAGGGAAACACTACAGGGTTCACTGCATATAACCACAGCTAGCCTGACCACGGGCAACAGGGCAACATTACAGGTTTCACTGCATATATCCACAGCTAGCCTAACCGCGGGCATCAGGGAAACACCACAGGGTTCACTGCATATATCCACAGCTATCCTAACCGAGGGCATCAGGGCAACGCTACAGGGTTCACTCTATATAACCACAGCTAGCCTAACCGAGGGCATCATGGAAACACTACAGGGTTCACTGTATATATCTACAGCTAGCCTAACTGCGGGCATAAGGGCAACACTACAGGGTTCACTGCATATATCCACAGCCAGCCTAACCAAGGGCATCAGGGAAACACTACAGAGTTCACTGCATATATCCACAGTTAGCCTGACCACGGGCAACAGTGCAACACTACAGGGTTCACTCTATATATCCACAGCTAGCCGAACCGCGGGCATAAGGGCAACACTACAGAGTTCACTGCATATATCCACAGCCAGCCTAACCGAGGGCATCAGGGTTCACTGCATATATCCACAGCTAGCCTGACCGCGGGCAACAGGGCAACACTACAGGGTTCACTGTATATATCTACAGCTAGCCTAACCAAGGGCATCAGGGCAACACTACAGAGTTCGGGGCAACACTACAGGGTTCACTGCATATATCCACAGCTAGCCTACCGTGGGCACCAGGGGACACTATGGGGTTCACTGTATATATCTACAGCTAGCCTAACCGAGGGCATCAGGGCAACACTACCGAGTTTGGGGTAACACTACAGGTTCACTGCATATATCCACAGGTAGTCTACCGTGGGCACCGGGGGACACTACAGGGCTGAGGGCAACACTACAGGTGCACTGCATATATCCACAGCTAGCCTAACCGCAGGCATCAGGGAAACACTACTGGGTTCACTGCATATATCCACAGCTAGCCTAACCGCGGGCATAAGAGCAACACTACAGGTGCACTGCATATATCCACAGCTAGCCTATCCGAGGGCATCAGGGCAACACCACAGAGTTCACTGCATATATCCACAGGTAGCCTACCGTGGGCACCGGGGGACACTACAGGGTTGAGGGCAACACTACAGGTGCACTGCATATATCCACAGCTAGCCTAACCGAGGGCATCAGGGCAACACTACCGAGTTTCGGGTAACACTACAGGTTCACTGCATATATCCACAGGTAGCCTACCGCGGGCACCGGGGGACACTACAGGGTTGAGGGCAACACTACAGCTGCACTGCATATATCCACAGCTAGCCTAACCGCAGGCATCAGGGAAACACTACAGGGTTCACTGCATATATCCACAGCTAGCCTACCGCGGGCACCGGGGGACACTACAGGGTTCACTGCATATATCCACAGCTAGCCTACCCGCGGGCATCAGGGGACACTACAGGGTTCACTGCATATATCCACAACTAGCCTACCCGCGGGCATCAGGGGACACTACAGGGTTCACTGCATATATCCACAGCTAGCCTAACCGAGAGCATCAGGGCAACACTACAGGGTTCACTGCATATATCCACAGCCAGCCTAACCACAGGCATCAGGGAAACACTACAGGGTTCACTGTATATATCCACAGCTAGCCTACCACGGGCACCGGGGGACACTACAGGGTTCACTGCATATATCCACAGACAGCCTACCGCGGGCACCGGGGGACACTACAGGGTTGAGGACAACACTACAGCTGCACTGCATATATCCACAGCTAGCCTGACCGCAGGCATCAGGGAAACACTACAGGGTTCACTGCATATATCCACAGCTAGCCTACCGCGGGCACCAGGGGACACTACAGGGTTGAGGGCAACACTACAGCTGCACTGCATATATCCACAGCTAGCCTGACCGCAGGCATCAGGGAAACACTACAGGGTTCACTGCATATATCCACAGCTAGCCTACCGCGGGCACCGGGGGACACTACAGGGTGCACTGCATATATCCACAGACAGCCTATTGGTTACCGCCCTCCACCGCTATACAGAGGCAACTGGATAATGGTCTCTCCGGTGCGGGTCCGGTTTTTGGGTAATCAATCTCTGCAATCAAAATGCACAACGACAATGTAAAGCCGTCCTGTTTTGGAATCGCTCAAACGCCCCTCTCTGGCCTCTGCCCTCACGATTAGGGGCAGGACTAGAACCCCACCTTCAGACTTAAGGTGAAATCGACCCCTGTTAAAATGACTGGAATCCACTGGGAAGAGCTGAATCAGCCCAGAAAATCTAATCCTTCCAGCGGGGTACACATTAGGAAGGTTCAGAACCCCTAAGAATGAGCACCATGACGCTACCGCATTTTCTGGGTACATTTTTTTCCGGCATGCAGGTGCACTGTAGCTATTGAAATTGCTGCTGGGGTTAAGACATTTATTTGACAGGGGCCAGAAAAGTTCTATGGACCGGGCCAATGTCTCTGAAGAATAGAGTACAGGTCAGCATCTTCCTCGGGGATCCATCTGGGCTGCAACCAATCAGAGGCGAGGGCATGCTTAATGGATGCATAGCACACCACCACTCTGAGAAGTAGCGCTTGTGCAGGGGCAGCTGCCCATTGCTCATCAGTTTGTAGAGAAGGAGCCAAGTACCCCCAGCTCAACCACCTCACCCACCTCACCCATATTGCCTATATGTTGGGAACCAGAGTGTGAGACACGTGCAATAGAAGTAAGAATACTGATACCAAGGAGAATCCTGGAAGCGAGGTTCCCATTGAGGAAGCCATACCAGCATACGAGACAGTACCATGGCCATTTAATGAAATTCCAGAAGAAGCAGAACAAATGAACGAAAGAGCAGACTGGTGACGTCATACGAAGCAATACTGACCTACTAAGAAACTATGCAGAGACAAGAGAATGGATATATTCTATAAGGCATCAAAAAAGTATCAAAGATAAGCAGCATCTCGGGCTCGAGGTGAAGAAGCTTATGCCACAGAATCGATGAAGATATCAAGTCATTTTACACGTGTACAGATGCAAAGTAACGCAAGCAGACAAAGTTATCTCGAGGAAAGCTATGTAGTGAATAGATTGCGGCAAGCGACAACGTATACATATATTGGAGCAAGTAAAGTGTGGATGATTCCACTACATGTTATAACAGTGTTGAACCAGAGAAAGAAGGCCTTCCTTTCTTTTTCCAGTGTGTCGCAGTTGAAAAGCAATCGAAATAAAGAAGTGAATCTCTGTGGGGCGAGTCTGGACCATCCCAAAGAAGCCAAGGTCATATCGAGCTAAGATGAGCAGAAAGTAGTTACAATCGTGTGAAAGAATGGAACCCCTGTTCTGAAGACATGGACGAAAAACAGGCATAGTTGCTGAGAACTATGCATGCACCAATTTGAGGGAACAGGTAGGGAGGGGGTGGGGGGTGCGCCTGGGAGAGAAGGCCGGTTAGTTGCAGAGAACAGTTTACATGCTTCTTCTAAAGGCAGGGAGAGAAGTTTCAGCTCTGGGGGCACTGGGGAGTGAATTCCACAGCTTAGGGGCTGTGTATGGGTAACCTATCGCTCCTGCTTTGGCCCTGTTGATGCACGGTACAGTGAGTAAGTCACCTGAGCTTGAATTTGTGGTCTTCAGTCACGTGGAAGGATGAAGCTGGACAAACATGACGAACCACACCTACGCAGGGAGGCAGAGCGTGCTTCTACTCCCCTGGATTCTCCAGAGCAAAGGACATTTCCAAGGCCGCGTTCAAAGGCCTATTTGACGTGCAGACTACTGAGGTGATGATAGTGTGCTATTTGGTGGGAAGCTATGTTATGACCAGCTCACCAGCACCTGGAACTCCAGCCTGTGTGCTGCTAGTGTAGTGTAAAAGTACTGACGAATGTAAGAGAGCCAACCAGTTGTAGGGTGCAGCATATTTAAGGGTCTTATAGTTGTGTAACCAATGGGACGTTGTGTATTTAGTGACGTTCATAGTGACATGTTTGAGGGGTGGGCTTATTTGCCCCACCTGATGTTAAGGAGCCTATCACTCTCTTAGACTAGTATGGTAAGTATATCTAGATGGTTCCTCTTCTCCAATCACTCTTTTCAATAGGTTTTCGTAGTTTGCCACATAGGATGACGTTAGTAAATACGTAGGTTAACGTCATCAATGACGAGTTTTCACTATAAGTATGATGTTTTTTATGAAAATCATTGAGAATATGCCATGAGACGTCCGTTGATGTCTGTTGTACTCCCTGTTTTAGATAATTGACATTAAAACAGTCAACTTTGCCAACTTCCTGAGCCGTTTTGATTATTGATGCTTGAGTATCTTCTGCATCTCCATTCATCTCATAGTATTGCTACCTCATCTTAAAGGGCTGAGTCGGCTGTCTCTGTTCACGTTCTAAGTGGCCTGTGGACTGAGGGCACCCCAAGTTCTGTGTTCTCCAATCTCTGAGTCTCACAGGCCCATCTTCACCTCCTACAGAGGATCAAACACTTTAGGGTGGTCTTTCACGACTCTGCGCCATCCGGGCTCTATTGTCGTGTACACTAATGTGGGTGATGTGGGACTCGGGGAACCTCCTCCTGACACCCTG
Organism: Ambystoma mexicanum; assembly: GCA_002915635.3. Classification (NCBI taxonomy): domain Eukaryota; kingdom Metazoa; phylum Chordata; class Amphibia; order Caudata; family Ambystomatidae; genus Ambystoma; species Ambystoma mexicanum. The sequence goes on from CM030324.1 coordinate 4,837,129, forward strand.
ATAACAGACAGGATTCCCGTTACACATCTCTGCCCCTTCCCTCCACCCCACTCCCCATCTTCATTCTCTCCATGGATGCATGTAGCATGTTCCACACTTTTGAAAAACAAACATTAAAAACGATTTGTACTTTCTAAGAACTACCCACATTCTGCTGCTGAACCCCTAACCCATCAGAGAGCCACCCCTGAGATGAAGAATGCGTAGTTCTCACCGTGCCAAGTTAAATGCATCGTCGATGATCTGAGCTCTGTTAATCAGTGGAATGACCTACACAGGTGACAAAATGATGACACTCAGTTGAAAGGTAATGAGAGTTCAAGCAAAGAGAAATATGCATTCAAGTTAAATGGACAAATTAAAGCAAGATTACTAATCTAAGCTCCAGGAAGGTGTGTCAGAAGGCATAAGGGTGACCAAATTAAACATTTTCTTGTGGGCAACGTGCATCGTCCAGCGATGCTCTCTCAGGAATGAAGTAGAATTGCCAAATTACTAAACGCGTGTTGCGAGCAGCGCTACCTGCTTCAGTGGGACATCTCAACATCCCCCAGCACAGGTTGCCAGTGCAAGACCTCAGAGAGGGCACGAGCTCTGCATCCAGGTCACTGGCCCTTTCATAGAGCAATGCATTGCACTTCCTCTGGTGGAACTCCTGCAATGGCGGCTCTGGGCCATTGCCACCCTACTCATTCCAATGCATTGCACTTCCTCTGGTGGAACTCCTGCAATGGCGGCCCTGGGCCATTGCCACCCCAGTCATTGCAATGCATTGCACTTCCTCTGGTGGAACTCCTGTAACGGCGGCCCTGGGCCATTGCCACCCCGGTCATTGCAATGCATTGCACTTCCTCTGGTGGAACTCCTGTAACGGCGGCCCTGGGCCATTGCCACCCCAGTCATTGCATGCATTGCACTTCCTCTGGTGGAACTCCTGTAACGGCGGCCCTGGGCCATTGCCACCCCGGTCATTGCAATGCATTGCACTTCCTCTGGTGGAACTCCTGTAATGGCGGCCCTGGGCCATTGCCACCCTGGTCATTGCAATGCATTGCACTTCCTCTGGTGGAACTCCTGTAACGGCGGCCCTGGGCCATTGCCACCCCGGGTCATTGCAATGCATTGCACTTCCTTTGGTGGAACTCCTGTAACGGCGGCCCTGGGTCATTGCCACCCCGGTCATTGCAATGCATTGCACTTCCTCTGGTGGAACACCTGTAACGGCGGCCCGGGGTCATTGCCACCCCGGTCATTGGCTGACACGGGGCAGATTTGCGTCCGTTTCAAGATACAGTTTCTAATGTCAGATGTGTTTAAGAAGCTGAAGGCGTAGCATCAGGAGTGTGTTCTGACTGAGCACCATGGGTTTATATGGAAATAAGCCCTCCTACGGGTTAAGCCCTCACAATAATTCCCTGTTGGCGACAGCGCCGCATTGCCATTAAGTGGGCCTTCCTTTGCCAGTCCTTCAATGTGACGGCAAACATTCTGCACAAGAGCACAGCATCATCAGGGGCCCTTGCAATGTAATCGGTTCAAAAGGACCAAATAGGAAAAGCAAAGTGCTTAGCACTCACTCCAGGAAGTATAATTGAAATGTGGCCTTCAACATTAGACGTTTATAGAGGCATGAGGGATTTGCACAAAGTTCCCTTTGTGAATCAGAGGTTTTTACTAACATATAACTAGTGATGAGAGAACCGGCTGCATAGAGATTCGGGAACAACTAAGGAATGAGTGTTCAACCGGCTCTAAAGGTTCAGACCCTTTGGAGATGTGCTCGAAATGGTTTGGGTTTGTTTAGCTAGAATTCGAGTATTTGATTTTTTGACTCGGCTCGATTACAGCGCTTTGGTTATTCTGAATTCTAGGGCGCTGGCCCAGTGCCCCGAAGTCAGAATTACACATAGCCAATGGAACGGTACAAAGGGGACATCGAAAGGTTTGACAAGAGTATAAATGCAAATTAAAAAAGCACAGGGGATGCATTTTCTTTCGGTATTACCCAATTTGAATAATTTCAATTGATCGAATGGTACAACTGGCCGAATTCGGCCAGTAGCATAGATCAATTAAAATCCGATCGATTAAAATCGATCGAATTGGGTAATCAATACCGAACACGGGGAGCGGGGGCTGCGGGAGTGTCCCCCCGCACCCCATGTTCGGTAGTGATGGCCTTTGAGGGTAGCAGGGGTGTCCCCCGCTTCCTGAGGAATGGAGGTGGGGGATGGGGGAACAAAAGAGAGAAAAGGGAACCCTGCAGAGTGGGAGCCGACCTGTGTAAGAGGGACAGAACTGGCATCACAGGGTCAGAAGGTAGCAGACGTGCACAAGGTAAGTGGGGGGAGGGGGAGGATGTATTGGGTGTGTCGCGTCATAGATTTGTGGAGTTTGGTTGCAGCAAATGTGTTTTCGCGCAAAATTGACTATGGTCAATTTCAAAGCGAACAATTCTTCCACGGCCAAATCACTCAGATTCCTTTGTTCATTTGCATTTATTTTTAGAAATGTGCAAAGCAACTTTCCTGCAAAGGCGACCTGCACATTTCACGGGGGAAGTGTGGCCAGTCTCGTAGTATGTTAGTCCCCACCCTATTGTATGACAGGCTCTCTGCACATTGTGCAATGTAAAGAAAATACATTTCTTTCCTGTTTGAGGGATATAAGCGCAGTGGGACTGCAGCAGTTTATACCGCTGCTCCTTCATTTAGAGGAAAATGCATGACAGGCTTGGGAACGACCCACCTTGCATTGCACATCCCCTTGTACCTGTTCCGGGACGCCGGGGGGGAATGACAGGCTTGGGAACGACCCACCTTGCATTGCACATCCCCTTGTACCTGTTCCGGGACGCCGGGGGGAATGACAGGCTTGGAACGACCCACCTTGCATTGCACATCCCCTTGTACCTGTTCCGGGACGCCGGGGGGGAATGACAGGCTTGGGAACGACCCACCTTGCATTGCACATCCCCTTGTACCTGTTCCGGGACGCCGCGGGGAATGACAGGCTTGGGAACGACCCACCTTGCATTGCACATCCCTTGTACCTGTTCCGGGACGCGGGGGGAATGACAGGCTTGGGAACGACCCACCTTGCATTGCACATCCCTTGTACCTGTTCCGGGACGCCGGGGGGAATGACAGGCTTGGGAACGACCCACCTTGCATTGCACGTCCCCTTGTACCTGTTCCGGACGCCGCGGGGAATGACAGGCTTGGGAACGACCCACCTTGCATTGCACGTCCCCTTGTACCTGTTCCGGGACGCCGCGGGGAATGACAGGCTTGGGAACGGCCCACCTTGCATTGCACGTCCCCTTGTACCTGTTCCGGGACGCCGCGGGGGAATGACAGGCTTGGGAACGGCCCACCTTGCATTGCACGTCCCTTGTACCTGTTCCGGGACGCCGCGGGGAATGACAGGCTTGGGAACGGCCCACCTTGCATTGCACATCCCTTGTACCTGTTCCGGGACGCCGCGGGGAATGACAGGCTTGGGAACGGCCCACCTTGCATTGCACATCCCCTTGTACCTGTTCCGGGACGCCGCGGGGGAATGACAGGCTTGGGAACGGCCCACCTTGCATTGCACATCCCCTTGTACCTGTTCCGGGACGCCGCGGGGGATGACAGGCTTGGGAACGGCCCACCTTGCATTGCACATCCCTTGTACCTGTTCCGGGACGCCGCGGGGAATGACAGGCTTGGGAACGGCCCACCTTGCATTGCACATCCCTTGTACCTGTTCCGGGACGCCGCGGGGGAATGACAGGCTTGGGAACGGCCCACCTTGCATTGCACATCCCCTTGTACCTGTTCCGGACGCCGCGGGGGAATGACAGGCTTGGAACGGCCCACCTTGCATTGCACATCCCCTTGTACCTGTTCCGGGACGCCGCGGGGGAATGACAGGCTTGGGAACGGCCCACCTTGCATTGCACATCCCCTTGTACCTGTTCCGGGACGCCGCGGGGGAATGACAGGCTTGGGAACGGCCCACCTTGCATTGCACATCCCCTTGTACCTGTTCCGGGACGCCGCGGGGGAATGACAGGCTTGGGAACGGCCCACCTTGCATTGCACATCCCCTTGTACCTGTTCCGGGACGCCGCGGGGGAATGACAGGCTTGGGAACGGCCCACCTTGCATTGCACATCCCCTTGTACCTGTTCCGGGACGCCGCGGGGGAATGACAGGCTTGGAACGCCCACCTTGCATTGCACATCCCCTTGTACCTGTTCCGGGACGCCGCGGGGGAATGACAGGCTTGGAACGACCCACCTTGCATTGCACATCCCCTTGTACCTGTTCCGGGACGCCGCGGGGAATGACAGGCTTGGGACGACCCACCTTGCATTGCACATCCCTTGTACCTGTTCCGGGACGCCGCGGGGGAATGACAGGCTTGGGAACGACCCACCTTGCATTGCACATCCCCTTGTACCTGTTCCGGGACGCCGCGGGGAATGACAGGCTTGGGAACGACCCACCTTGCATTGCACATCCCCTTGTACCTGTTCCGGGACGCCGCGGGGGAATGACAGGCTTGGGAACGACCCACCTTGCATTGCACATCCCTTGTACCTGTTCCGGGACGCCGCGGGGAATGACAGGCTTGGCAACGACCCACCTTGCATTGCACACCCCCTTGTACCTGTTCCGGGACGCCGCGGGGGAATGACAGGCTTGGCAACGACCCACCTTGCATTGCACACCCCTTGTACCTGTTCCGGGACGCCGCGGGAATGACAGGCTTGGAACGACCCACCTTGCATTGCACACCCCTTGTACCTGTTCGGACGCCGCGGGGAATGACAGGCTGGGAACGACCCACCTTGCATTGCACATCCCCTTGTACCTGTGCCGGGACGCCGCGGGGAATGACAGGCTTGGGAACGACCACCTTGCATTGCACATCCCCTTGTACCTGTTCCGGGACGCCGCGGGGAATGACAGGCTTGGGAACGACCCACCTTGCATTGCACATCCCTTGTACCTGTTCCGGGACGCCGGGGGGGAATGACAGGCTTGGAACGACCCACCTTGCATTGCACATCCCCTTGTACCTGTTCCGGGACGCGGGGGGGAATGACAGGCTTGGAACGGCCCACCTTGCATTGCACATCCCCTTGTACCTGTTCCGGGACGCCGGGGGGAATGACAGGCTTGGAACGGCCCACCTTGCATTGCACATCCCCTTGTACCTGTTCCGGGACGCCGCGGGGAATGACAGGCTTGGGAACGGCCCACCTTGCATTGCACATCCCCTTGTACCTGTTCCGGGACGCCGCGGGGGAATGACAGGCTTGGGAACGGCCCACCTTGCATTGCACATCCCCTTGTACCTGTTCCGGGACGCCGCGGGGGAATGACAGGCTTGGGAACGGCCCACCTTGCATTGCACATCCCCTTGTACCTGTTCCGGGACGCCGCGGGGGAATGACAGGCTTGGGAACGGCCCACCTTGCATTGCACATCCCCTTGTACCTGTTCCGGGACGCCGCGGGGGAATGACAGGCTTGGGAACGGCCCACCTTGCATTGCACATCCCCGTGTACCTGTTCCGGGACGCAGCGGGGGAATGACAGGCTTGGGAACGGCCCACCTTGCATTGCTCATCCCCTTGTCCCTGTTCCGGGACGCCGCGGGGGAATGACAGGCTTGGGAACGGCCCACCTTGCATTGCACATCCCCTTGTACCTGTTCCGGGACGCCGCGGGGGAATGACAGGCTTGGGAACGGCCCACCTTGCATTGCACATCCCCTTGTACCTGTTCCGGGACGCCGCGGGGGAATGACAGGCTTGGGAACGACCCACCTTGCATTGCACATCCCCTTGTACCTGTTCCGGGACGCCGCGGGGGAATGACAGGCTTGGGAACGACCCACCTTGCATTGCACATCCCCTTGTACCTGTTCCGGGACGCCGCGGGGGAATGACAGGCTTGGGAACGACCCACCTTGCATTGCACATCCCCTTGTACCTGTTCCGGGACGCCGCGGGGAATGACAGGCTTGGGAACGACCCACCTTGCATTGCACACCCCCTTGTACCTGTTCCGGGACGCCGCGGGGGAATGACAGGCTTGGGAACGACCCACCTTGCATTGCACATCCCCTTGTACCTGTTCCGGGACGCCGCGGGGGAATGACAGGCTTGGGAACGACCCACCTTGCATTGCACATCCCCTTGTACCTGTTCCGGGACGCCGCGGGGGAATGACAGGCTTGGGAACGACCCACCTTGCATTGCACATCCCCTTGTACCTGTTCCGGGACGCCGCGGGGGAATGACAGGCTTGGGAACGACCCACCTTGCATTGCACATCCCCTTGTACCTGTTCCGGGACGCCGCGGGGAATGACAGGCTTGGGAACGACCCACCTTGCATTGCACATCCCTTGTACCTGTTCGGGACGCGCGGGGGAATGACAGGCTTGGGACCTTGCATTGCACATCCCCTTGTACCTGTTCCGGGACGCCGCGGGGGAATGACAGGCTTGGGAACGACCCACCTTGCATTGCACATCCCCTTGTACTTGTGCCGGGACGCCGCGGGGGAATGACAGGCTTGGGACCTTGCATTGCACATCCCCTTGTACCTGTTCCGGGACGCCGCGGGGGAATGACAGGCTTGGGAACGACCCACCTTGCATTGCACATCCCCTTGTACCTGTTCCGGGACGCCGCGGGGGAATGACAGGCTTGGGAACGACCCACCTTGCATTGCACATGCCCTTGTACCTGTTCCGGGACGCCGCGGGGGAATGTGACTATTTTCTGCGCATTTCAAAGTGCATTACTTGTGGATTCAGGATGTTCTTTGAAATGGACAGGAAAAGGCCCCCTCAAGTGTGCAAATGTGCAAAGCGGATGAGAAGGGGCCATCTGAATGCACACATTCCAGCGCCCTTTCCGCATAAGTCGCAGGTTTTGTTGGTGCAAGTTATGCGATGCGAAAGAACGTCGCATCACGTGTGACAAAAATTGTTTTGAGAATCTACCCCATCCCTTCTTCAAAATCGAATGTATTAATGTGTATTTAACTTCATTTCGAGACATTCCTATGGCTGGAATTAGGATAAACCGAGTCAAGCCGAATCAGACGCTTGCCGACTTGGCTCGAATGGCTCAAGCTGATAAAAACCTGATCTGCAAAGATTCAGCCCCGCCTTCAAGCCAAGCGCCACGAGGCTTGGCCACCCCAAGGGAAGTGGCTGCACGCCTCGCCTCCCTCAGTGTCCATCGGTCAGAATTCACGTCCCTGAGCCTCACCTTAGGGTCGCTGTTCAGTTGCCTGAGAAGCTTGTTCCAATTGTCGCCATCGTAGTTCACCCTGTAATATCCAACCACATCCAGGTTCAGCAATAACCATTCACTGCCATTCAGTTTAAATTCAGGAAATGTAGCTAGAAGAAAAAAGGGCAAATGAATGATGCACGTATTAGACGTGAGCTCGTTCACCGCTGTTAACATTCAGCAAGTTGTTTTACAAGGATACACTTGGGTTTTTCAGAAAAGACAAACGCGCCTGAGCAGAATTGCCTGGCATGTGGGTGCTGCTCTGCCCAAGTGTCTGGCTCAGACTGATATGCAAGGGATATTTCGCATCTGTGGCAGGTGGAGTGGGCTACCCCCGACCCCCAGACCGGGTTATGTGACCCTGCTCGCTCTCCGTAGAGAGGCTCCCACATTTATGCAAATGATAAAATAAAATAGTTAATTGATGACATGAGTAATGAATCGTTATTTATAGCATATGTTGCATGAATATACTGCCCGTGCATGCAGCGTTGCAGTCATATGCATGTTTCATAATAGTAGTGGCACTGCAGCTTTGGAAAGTAGTACTGGGAAAGAGCCTTAGTTTTACCTGTGGGCCCATCGAGCCAGAGCTGAGGAATTTGCGATGAGGTCGTCATCGAGGTCATTGGTACAATCCATTTGTAACTGCAACATTAAGAGTAAAGGACCCTTAGCTTGTGTTAGCACTCATTCTACACAGTTATTGAAAACAATGGCACTGTTTGGGTATTGCAGGGTGGGCATACATGGCAGCAGTGCACGAGTGTTTCATACTTCAGACCAACCAGGCACAACCTGCAAAATATACTACAGTAACAAGCTTGTCTTGGGGTTATAGGACATACATACTTAAACTGAGAAGGCCGGTCAACAACGGATTGCGGGTCAAGCAGGAAGTGCTGCTGGGTGACAGCTCCATTTACTGTGTCGACTTTCACAACAGGAAACCCCATCTGGAGGACCCATGTGTCCATGATCTCCTTGACCGTCTTGGGTAGGATAGTTTTGTTCGCATGCACAGCCTATAAAGACATCATGTGTCAGTACCAAACCAAGTGGTAATGTTATCCATTTGCCTATGGAGGTCGACAACCTGCACAATGTCTTATAGCGAATCGTAATAGTCCCTCCGCGGCATACATTTCATACCCCTCCCTTCCTATAACCTCAGGTACAGTCGCTCCACCAGAAGGCAGGGTGTGGGGCTAAGAAAGACGCCAATGGCGGACCCGTACTATTTTGTGTGGTGCATTGCTGGTGCAATGTGTGTCAGCAAGCACCTACCCCTGTTGACGTCACCCAGAAAGGGGATTAAAGCATAGACACCACTTGACAGTTCACAGCATCCAAGATGAATGGATGTCCAGCTATTGGGGGGGCCACATTCAATGTTCCATGGGTGAGTTCCAGTGAAGGGTGGGATTCAAATCAGACATTTCCTTTATTGGTTTTATTTTTATTCTTGGTTGAAAACATCAACCTTTAATTATACAAATTCAAATCAATCAGCAGAATAACATTTCAATGAATAAATCACTAAAACAACAAGACATTTTCATAAACATAAACCACATTACTTTCCAATAAAATGTACTCAAACTCATCACCGATTGCCTCTATCATGTATCCCATATAATTTCAGTGCTTTAATGAAACATGTGATCCCGATCCCTGTGGAGGTGCTACGTCCAGGGCAAACAGCATTGCCAAATCGAGACCTCATAATTTCTTGAATTATATTTAAAAACCTTTCCTTAATACACCATTAGCACGTAAGTTAAAGCTTCACAGTCCAACACCCAATGTTTAACAGTTTCCAAAGTTCCTATCAATTTACAAAATCTATAGAGGCTTTGGTCAGGCAACACCTTACCGTATCTTATCAATATGTGTTTTGAGTGAATCAGGTTCCATCTAAAGCTTAAGACAAGCGATCGGGTAAGCTTATCAGGATATATACTAAGGAATGGGGCCAAACACCCCTCCTTTTGTAATCACTCCTCAAGTGAGTTCATGATGAGTAAGGCTCTAGTAAATCCTTGGTTGTCTCGGGAGGATAGCTCAGGGGGAACATGCTCGCCTTGGAAGCAAGACGACATGGAGCGACACAGGTTCGATCCCCGGGTCCGCGCTTAGAAACCTCTGGGTATTAAGCACGTTGTAAATAACCTATCATATCGTGTCATATCATGGTTGAAGTTCAGTCATGTTGACATAAGAGTCTCTTCACCCTCCCTGGACAATTCATCAGCTCCAAAATGGAACATCTTATGGATTCCATATACTCTGTATGGCTTTTAACCTATTTCACCATTGTTCTGTATAGATGGACTTAAAGTCCATATACAGCGATTCCTCTACAGGACAAAGGATTTTACGCACAAGCATTAGAATGTTCCTGTAGGCTCTGGATCTAAGAGAAACAATGCCAAGTCTGTATCTTATAGCAGCCACCGGAAAACTCTTTGGCAAATTCAAGGTTCTGCTCCAAATCTTTCCTTCCAGGATCAATAGATGATAGAACATAGCCAATGGGCACATCTCATTTCCATAAAGCAGGGTGGGAATCATTTTGGCCTCATAGTATCTAATCGCCGGCTTTAATGAAAACTCTCCAAATGTTGCATCAATGCTTTTCATTTGCACTGCCAATTTAAAGGCGCACTCATTAAACCAAACAAAAATACTACTCAAAGATGGTCTTGCATTGACCATAAATCTCAAGTACATCAACGACTCGACACTCAAGACCACCACATTCCCAAAATGCCATTGAAATGTACACCTCTTCCTCAAACCATTAAACTGAATTTCTTTGGACTGTGCCGGGTTGACTATCCAAGCGTGCTCTACCATATACAATGCAAATTGGTTAATTAGACGTTGAAGTCCAATAGCAGCAACATCAAACAGGAAGAAGTCGTCCGCATAAGCCAACCAGTGATATTGCAAATGTTGCAATTTAGGGGCAATAAATCATACCGGTAACAAAGCTCCCTCAATGTCCGAAAGGTATAAATTAAAAAGACAGTGAGCGAGAACGCATCCCTTTCTTACCCCCCTGGCAGTAGGAATTTTCTGTGATAATTCTCCAGAGTTCAATCGAACTTGAATTTCAGTTCTTGAGTATAGGCCAATGATCAGATTGAGCAGCCCTGCCGGTATGCCCCAAGCTTGTAGTTCTATCTACAACCAACCACGATCCAATGCGTCAAAAGCTGCGGTCAGATCTAACGAGGCACTATATAGCACGTCATATTTCCCACCCCAGGCAAGATTCTGAACACAATTTATCACCAGCTCATATACTATTGTCTCCATCTTATGCCTAAAGCCTGTCTGCCATTTTGTAATTCTTCCCGTCCCGGCAGCCCATTACTCCAGATGAGACAGCGCAATTGACGCGAATACCTTGCTATCTGCATCAAGTAACGCTGTAGGGCGATAACTGGTGGGACTGGTTCTGTCCCCTCTTTTATAAATTGGGACAATATATGCCCTAGACCAAGTGGGTGGGAGGATACCAGTGGCAAGTATATTGAGGCGATATTAACCGAGGTGGTGGACCGACACTGTCGGTAACAGCCCTTTGACCAAGCGAAGCAAGGGTCCCTTAACGAGGGCGGCGGTGCCGTTACCAACAGGGTTAGCCTGCCTCCGAGGTTAATATTGCCATTAGCACCCGTGTAGTTTCCCTTTAAAAAAAAGAAAAATAGAAAGAAACTTACCTTTATGTTTCAGATCGGCTCTGCAGTGCTGTCAGGGAAGTCCATTTTCCATGTTGATGACTGTGACATCATCAACATGGACAACTGACTTCCCGAAGAGCAGCACTGCTGGAGCAGAGACGCACACCTAGGTAAGTTTTATTTGTATTTTCCTTTTGGAAAAAAGGACACCATTAGCACCCGTGTAGGGAAACTACACGGGTGCTAAATGGTGAAGGGGAGCGGGGAAGGGAAGCACCCGACACCATTGAGAATGCTCAGGACGCAGGCTTTCCTTGGTGAATACAGCCTGCGTTCTGAGCATTCTTATTGGTGGATGGCGCCTCCCAGGGTGCTAATTGCAAATAATATGGATAATATGGACGTATTCTTATTTGACTTACATAGGAGGTTTGTCAGCCCATTTGGGCCTGGGTCTAGGGAAGAGCTGATGGAGGTAAGTACCCGAAGTACCGCCTCTTCCCCAGAATCTGCCAGTGTTAAGTCAGGAGATCCACACACCACAACCTGAGACTCCCACCCTGATCCAGATATGTCTGCATAGACCTGGCCATAGCACAGCACCCGAGCAGCCCCTGCCAAGGCCTGTGGCGCTGCGATACTATTCATAACGTGCCAAAAAGCTTGTGACTCCTTATCCTTTCTACACATCAACATTGCTTCCGCATCTAACTGTACCCTACTTGCTTTTGATTGAAGTACCCAAGTTCTAAAAGATTGTCTGTCTTATCCCCTCTCTTATGTCTTGAACGGTACAGTCTTTTTGAACCAGTTCTTCATCACACACCTGCGTGTGATTCACTTTAAGTCTCTCCTTAAAGCCCTTACCAAAGACTCCCTCCCCTCCACCGCCTTTGGAATAAGGATCCTATGAAGCTACCGAAACTTGAGTTTGTAAGATTATTAACTCTCCACGTCTGGTCCATGGAGCTAAAATATTGACTTTTGAGATTTTCAAAGGATTCTAAAGAACCCGGTTCCCCTGGCTCAGCTGTTAGGAGCAGGTGCTTTGAGGAACACCCCACCTGATGAAGAGTGATCCCCAAGTGCAGATAATTCAGGATAAATGGGACACTGCTCAGTGGATTCGGGTGCTAGATAAGGAATCTATATTTGATTGATTGATTGATTGATTTATTTATATAGCGCTTTATACCTTATTAAGATATTGCCCCAAATCAACTTATTGTAACAAAATAAAGACTTGTGCATGGAGTAAACTTCTATCAATGTGTGCGAGTACACAGCAGGACACTGGATATGCACCAGCTTGTTACATGACCCCATGGGGCGTATGGCCCAAGCACCAACACAAGCAGTGCAGTGTGGTCTTACTGCACAGAAACAATTCTATCACCATCTCGCAGCACCTGCTCTTTCTGCAGCCAGAGGAGCAGGTGGCCAGACTCTATCACCATCTCACAGCTCCTGCTCTTTCTACAGCCAGAGGAGCAGGTGGACTGACTCTATCACCATCTCACAGTGCCTGCTCTTTCTGCAGCCAGAGGAGCAGGTGGACTGACTCTATCACCATCTCACAGCACCTGCTCTTTCTGCATCCAGACGAGCAGGTGGCCAGACTCTATCACCATCTCACAGCACCTGCTCTTGCTGCATCCAGATGAGCAGGTGGCCTGACTCTATGACCATCTCGCAGCACCTGCTCTTTCTGCAGCCAGAGACGCAGGTGGCCTGAATCTATGACCATCTCACAGCGCCTGCTCTTTCTGCAGTCAGAGAAGCAGGTGGCCAGCCTTTATCACAATCTCACTGCGCCTGTTCTTTCTGCAGCCAGAGGAGCAGGTGGCCTGACTCTATCACCATCTCACAGCGCCTGCTCCTTCTGCAGCCAGAGGAGCAGGTGGACTGACTCTATCACTATCTCACAGCTCCTGCTCTTTCTGCAGCCAGAGGAGCAGGTGGACTGACTCTATCACCATCTTGCAGCACCTGCTCTTTCTGCAGCCAGAGGAGCAGGTGGCCAGACTCTATCACCATCTTGCAGCACCTGCTCTTTCTGCAGCCAGAGGAGCAGGTGGCCAGACTCTATCACCATCTCACAGCTCCTGCTCTTTCTGCAGCCAGAGGAGCAGGTGGACTGACTCTATCACCATCTCACAGCGCCTGCTCTTTCTGCAGCCAGAGGAGCAGGTGGACTGACTCTATTACCATCTCACAGCACCTGCTCTTTCTGCATCCAGACGAGCAGGTGGCAGACTCTATCACCATCTCCAGCACCTGCTCTTGCTGCATCCAGATGAGCAGGTGGCCTGACTCTATGACCATCTCGCAGCACCTGCTCTTTCTGCAGCCAGAGACGCAGGTGGCCAGTCTCTATCACCATCTCACAGCACCTGCTCTTTCTGCAGCCAGAGACGCAGGTGGCCTGAATCTATGACCATCTCACAGCGCCTGCTCTTTCTGCAGTCAGAGAAGCAGGTGGCCAGCCTTTATCACAATCTCACTGCGCCTGTTCTTTCTGCAGCCAGAGGAGCAGGTGGCCTGACTCTATCACCATCTCACAGCGCCTGCTCCTTCTGCAGCCAGAGGAGCAGGTGGACTGACTCTATCACCATCTCACAGCGCCTGCTCTTTCTGCAGCCAGAGGAGCAGGTGGACTGACTCTATCACCATCTCACAGCACCTGCTCTTTCTGCATCCAGACGAGCAGGTGGCCAGACCTTATCACCATCTCACAGCACCTGCTCTTTCTGCATCCAGATGAGCAGGTGGCCTGACTCTATCACCATCTTGCAGCACCTGCTCTTTCTGCAGCCAGAGGAGCAGGTGGCCAAACTCTATCACCATCTCACAGCTCCTGCTCTTTCTGCAGCCAGAGGAGCAGGTGGACTGACTCTATCACCATCTCACAGTGCCTGCTCTTTCTGCAGCCAGAGGAGCAGGTGGACTGACTCTATCACCATCTCACAGCACCTGCTCTTTCTGCATCCAGACGAGCAGGTGCCCAGACTCTACCACCATCACACAGCACCTGCTCTTGCTGCATCCAGAGGAGCAGGTGGCCTGACTCTATGACCATCTCACAGCACCTGCTCTTTCTGCAGCCAGAGACGCAGGTGGCCTGAATCTATGACCATCTCACAGCGCCTGCTCTTTCTGCAGTCAGAGAAGCAGGTGGCCAGCCTTTATCACCATCTCACAGCGCCTGCTCCTTCTGCAGCCAGAGGGGAGGTGGACTGACTCTATCACCATCTCACAGCTCCTGCTCTTTCTGCAGCCAGAGGAGCAGGTGGACTGACTCTATCACCATCTTGCAGCACCTGCTCTTTCTGCAGCCAGAGGAGCAGGTGGCCAGACTCTATCACCATCTTGCAGCACCTGCTCTTTCTGCAGCCAGAGGAGCAGGTGGCCAGACTCTATCACCATCTCACAGCTCCTGCTCTTTCTGCAGCCAGAGGAGCAGGTGGACTGACTCTATCACCATCTCACAGCGCCTGCTCTTTCTGCAGCCAGAGGAGCAGGTGGACTGACTCTATCACCATCTCACAGCACCTGCTCTTTCTGCATCCAGACGAGCAGGTGGCCAGACTCTATCACCATCTCACAGCACCTGCTCTTGCTGCATCCAGATGAGCAGGTGGCCTGACTCTATGACCATCTCGCAGCACCTGCTCTTTCTGCAGCCAGAGACGCAGGTGGCCAGACTCTATCACCATCTCACAGCACCTGCTCTTTCTGCAGCCAGAGACGCAGGTGGCCTGAATCTATGACCATCTCACAGCGCCTGCTCTTTCTGCAGTCAGAGAAGCAGGTGGCCAGCCTTTATCACAATCTCACTGCGCCTGTTCTTTCTGCAGCCAGAGGAGCAGGTGGCCTGACTCTATCACCATCTCACAGCGCCTGCTCCTTCTGCAGCCAGAGGAGCAGGTGGACTGACTCTATCACCATCTCACAGCTCCTGCTCTTTCTGCAGCCAGAGGAGCAGGTGGACTGACTCTATCACCATCTCACAGCGCCTGCTCTTTCTGCAGCCAGAGGAGCAGGTGGACTGACTCTATCACCATCTCACAGCACCTGCTCTTTCTGCATCCAGACAAGCAGGTGGCCAGACTCTATCACCATCTTGCAGCACCTGCTCTTTCTGCATCCAGACGAGCAGGTGGCCTGACTCTATCACCATCTTGCAGCACCTGCTCTTTCTGCAGCCAGAGGAGCAGGTGGCCAGACTCTATCACCATCTCACAGCTCCTGCTCTTTCTGCAGCCAGAGGAGCAGGTGGACTGACTCTATCACCATCTCACAGCGCCTGCTCTTTCTGCAGCCAGAGGAGCAGGTGGACTGACTCTATCACCATCTCACAGCACCTGCTCTTTCTGCATCCAGACGAGCAGGTGGCCAGACTCTATCACCATCTCACATCACCTGCTCTTTCTGCAGCCAGAGGAGCAGGTGGACTGACTCTATCACCATCTCTCAGCTCCTGCTCTTTCTGCAGCCAGAGGAGCAGGTAGCCTGACTCGATCACCATCTCACAGCGCCTGCTCTTTCTGCAGCCAGACGAGCAGGTGGACTGACTCTATCACCATCTCACAGCACCTGCTCTTTCTGCATCCAGACGAGCAGGTGGCCAGACTCTATCACCATCTCACATCACCTGCTCTTTCTGCAGCCAGAGGAGCAGGTGGACTGACTCTATCACCATCTCACAGCTCCTGCTCTTTCTGCAGCCAGAGGAGCAGGTGGACTGACTCTATCACCATCTCACAGCTCCTGCTCTTTCTACAGCCAGAGGAGCAGGTGGCCTGACTCGATCACCATCTCACAGCACCTGCTCTTTCTGCATCCAGACGAGCAGGTGGCCTGACTCTATCACCATCTTGCCGCGCCTGCTCTTTCTGCAGCCAGAGGAGCAGGGGGCCTGACTCTATCACCATCTCACAGCACCTGCTCTTTCTGCAGCCAGAGGAGCAGGTGGACTGACTGTATCACCATCTCGCAGCACCTGCTCTTTCTGCAGCCAGAGGAGCAGGGGGCCTGACTCTATCACAATCTCACACCACCTGCTCTTTCTGCATCCAGACGAGCAGGTGGACTGACTCTATCACCATCTCACAGCTCCTGCTCTTTCTGCAGCCAGACGAGCAGGTGGCCTGACTCGATCACCATCTCACAGCACCTGCTCTTTCTGCATCCAGACGAGCAGGTGGCCTGACTCTATCACCATCTTGCAGCGCCTGCTCTTTCTGCAGCCAGAGGAGCAGGGGGCCTGACTCTATCACCATCTCACAGCACCTGCTCTTTCTGCAGCCAGAGGAGCAGGGGGCCTGACTCTATCATCATCTCGCAGCACCTGCTCTTTCTGCAGCCAGAGGAGCAGGTGGACTGACTGTATCACCATCTCGCAGCACCTGCTCTTTCTGCAGCCAGAGGAGCAGGGGGCCTGACTCTGTCACGATCTCACACCACCTGCTCTTTCTGCAGCCAGAGGAGCAGGTGGACTGACTGTATCACCATCTCACAGCGCCTGCTCTTTCTGCAGCCAGAGGAGCTGGGGGCCAGACTCAGCACCTGGGGCAGCTGATGGGGGGAGATGGAGGGGCGTAGAGAGAACATACAATTGAACATGGATAGCAACGTAAAAGGCGTGCAATTCTACCTGAGGTTTCCAATGACTTCATAGACAAATGTGGCATTGATGTCATTATCTATGATGTCACTCTGACGTCCTCAGTGAATGTATCCGTTTCTGCTGATTCATACAATTCTGTTCGAGGTGCATTCAAGGCACACCATGTGAGGGGTCTGTGAGCCACTCTCGGCTGGCCAGACCACTTCGATGCCTCCCTGTGGGAAGCCGTGGTGGCGCTGCCAGGGGCTTCCTCTGGATTCCACATCTCTCTGTTGTTGAACCTCTGGAGTGTGCTTTGGTTTCCTATCACTGAGTTCCTATCACTTGCCCAAAAATCGGGTGATCAGATATGAAAAGCCTGGAGGAAAAGGAGCTGGACTCAGATGGGAAGTGAACAAAAAACTTGACAGTCCAATTAAAACTGAAGAAAGCATTCGACACTGGAATTATAGAGGCCAGATGCATATCTGGGGGTCAGTGTTGTCTCAGATGGATGGGAAGAAGGAGTAATTATCTGCAGAGCATGGATGGTGTATAATCAACCTGAATCCACTGTTTGAAATGTACAGGTGGGCTGCAAACCGTTATGGCTGAAACTTGCCAAGCTGCTGACTTGGGTCCAAGATGGAGGAGAACCCTTACAGATTGTTCCTTTAGAGAATGCAAAATTGTGCTTCAGAAATAATGGCACAAGATAAATGGGAGAAAATCAGAATTGTGGACGAATCTTTGATGCACCAGGAATGAAGACTGGGACAGCAGTGATCATGGATCACTACTTGGCCTGCAGATACAAAGCTTATATAAAATTGCTGGATAATTGGAGAGGACTTTGCTCCCTGGCGAATGTCCATGTTCCAGCTTTGGTAATTCCGAAAAGTGATCTGAATATTGACAGTTTCCCGAAAGCAGATGCTCACCTGAGGAAGAGGAGATCTCTGGAGCTGCTAAGAAGAATGAAGAGAGAGAACTGCTTCTCAGCAAAGTCAATAGAAGCCTTTGATGCTATTCCGTATGAACACAGACTGTTCAGCCAGACCTCATCAGTGTTCACGTTGATCTTTATGCCGGCTATCCAGGTTGGAGCAAATACAAAGTGGTTGCAAATAACCAGATGTGAATTGCTACAGACAATCAACATGACTATCAAAGGATTCAATGCAATCAGAGAAGAGCTGAGAGCCATAACACTGGTGACTATCCAGAATAGATATGTATTAGACATGATAACAGCAATGGATGGAGGTGTTTGTGCAAAAATTGGAGAATCATGTTGCACATTTACACCTTCTCATGATGACAAGAATGGAACCTTGACAGAGGCCATAGACATGCTGACTACACTCCATGGTCAGATGATAGACAAGGTAGAAGATATTGCTGATTACAGCTGGTTTGGATCAATCTTTTCTTGGATTCCACAATGGATGGCAAAAATCTTTAAGTTCCTTGGAGCTCTGATAGTGATGATATCACTTGGATTCTGTGTGACCAAGCTGATAATCATGCAGTGCAGAAATACAGCAAAGAAAGCAATAGCAATGAAGATACTGATCGATGTTGAGCAAGGATGGAAGGACAAAGAATTGACAGATGAAGAAATCAGAGACTATGTGAAGGCCAGTATCCATGCACCCGAGGGAACGAAGTTCCTATACCCGAAGAATCATAAGAAGCATGTGGGAAGATGGGTCTACTGCAGCCCAAATGGACAATGTCAACACATGACATGGACCAAAGATGATCATGTCAAGACAGCAAGTTGCCTGAAGGGAGTCATAAAGATACGGGTCCCAAACAAGCTCTTTTTCAGAAGAGGATGCCCAGATGTAAAGGATGATGAAAGAGTGGCCAATGAATCGCCCAGAGGTGGAGTGTAGAGGAGGAGCCAAGTACCCCCACCTCAACCACTTCACCTATATCGCCTCTGTTGCCTATAGAGTAGAAACCGAAGTATGAGACATACATGGAGCAGTTGAATTGATAAAGGGGACAGTATGGACTCTGTGCAATACCAGTAAGACTACCAATACCTAAGAGAATTCTAGAAGCAAGACTCCCATTGAGGAAGCCATATATGCATTCTAGAAAGTATGACAGTCGTTTAAATGAGATTCCTAAAGAAGCAGAGCAGATTAACGGCAAAGGTGAATGGTGATGTCACAGAGTCAAGCTGACATGTATAGAAGAGATGCAGAGACCAGAGAGTGCAGATATTCTATAAGGCATCAAGAAAGTATCAAGGATAAGTGACATCTTGGGCTCAAGGTGAAGAAGCTTATGCCACAGAAACAATGAAGATATCCAGTTAGTTTACACGCGTACAAATGCAGGAAACAGAAGCAGCAAAGTAATCGTGCAGCTAGCCCTATGGTTCATAATGAATAGATTGCAGCAAACACCAATATATGCATGTATGTAGACGATTAAGTAAAGGATGGATGATTCCACTACGCATTATGGATGTGCTGAACAATAACGAGAAGGACTTATTCTGGTGTGTCACAGTTAAAAAGCAATTGAATTAATGAAATGAATCTCAGAAGGCAGAGTTGGATGAGCCAAGAAGCCAAGGTCTTGTCAAATTGGACCATACTGACATTGGATACAAAACAGGTGAAAGAACAGAACTCCTGTTCTGAAGGCATGAACAGAAATTCCAAAGATGTCAGAGGTCTATTAGGATTAGTATTTTAAATGCACCAGAAGCTCAATTCCATGGTCTCTAGTCACGTGGAAGGATGAAGTTGGACGAACGAGATGGTCACACCTACGCACGAGGGCAGAGCGTGCCTTCAATCCCTTAATTTCTCAGAGTTAAGAACTCTCTCAAGGACGAGCTTCAAAGCCCTAATTGACACTGGACCATTGAGGTGATGACGGATTAGAATGCTAATTGGTGGGAAGCTGGTACTAAGACGAGCTCACCAGCACCTGGATGTTCAGCCAGCCTGGAAAAGTACTGACAAAGGTTAGAGTGCCAACCAATTGTAGGGGACTGCGTAATTAAGGGTCCTATAGTTTTGTAGCCAATAGGACATCGTACATTTAGTCACGCGTTCATAGTGGCCATTTTGAGGGGAGGCCTTAGTTGCCCCACCTGATGTTAAGTACCCTATCACTTTTATTCACCGACTCATGCTAATATAGAATGTGTACTTAGATACTCACTGAGAGCCTTTTTGTAGTTTGCTACGTAGGATGACGTTGGTAGTATGCAAGTTAAACGTCATTGATGATACTTTCTGTGTATAAGAGTTTAGTTTTTTATAATAATCTTTGAGTATGAGTGAGAGGATCAAGCGAGTGTGCTGATGTTTGTTGTACTCACTCCCTGTATTAGATCTTTGAAAATAAAACAGTCTTCCTCTAGCCAAATTACCTGAGTCATTTCGATTATTGATGTATGAATGAAATCTGCATCCCCAACCTTCTCAAGGGTATTGCTACTCGCCTTAAAGGGCTGGGTTATCCAGTTCACTCGCTCTCCAAACTTCATCCTACTAACGAGCCCTAACCCTCCCCCTTCCTTTCAGATCCGCCAGAACGCCAGGGGACCACTACCGTAGTGATAGTGCATGGTATAAATATCCTTTAACATAACATAGCATACCATAGCACATGCATTATCCAGACCTAGAAGCAAAGCACTTACGTTTTGCAAATGGAACCACAGGTCATTGTAGTCGGTGTTGTCATAGGAAAAAGCCATCAGATAGGCCTGCGAAAAGAGTGGACATGTGTTTATTACTTTCATACAAAGCGGTGCGGATATTGAGACATTCGATTGCTTTTTCACATCACGGGCTTTCGAAATGTGTTGCATGCCAGAGCAGAGGGCTTGCGGGAGTTCAGGGGCAACAGCCATAAGGCTAGCTAGCCCCCGGTCCCGACTGTCCCGACATGAGCGCGGCCCAAGATCCTTTCCAGACCTAGCAACACCCCTGTGCCAGAGCAGAGACCTTGCAGGGAGTTCAGAGGCGTTGCTACAGGAGGGGGGGCGGAGGGGGCTATAGTCCCGGGTCATTTGGTTGTAGCCTCGCTAGAAGCTCAGGGGCTACAACCAAAAAGCTATAGCTAGCCTGAATCCCGCCAGTCCCGACAATAGTATAACCCTGAATCTTTTCCAGACCTAACTGGACCCCTGTATCAGAGCATGTGGACATTACACCATGTCATCGCAATGAACACGCGTGGCGGTGCCACAGCTACCAACCAGAATGATTCCATTTTATTAACCTGTCAGTTTTCGAGCCACTGCTTAAGGATGCAAGGAAAGAAAGATGTGAGGAGGTGCAGCGAGGAGGCAAGCAAAGAAAGATGTGAGGAGGTGCAGCGAGGAGGCAAGCAAAGAAAGATGTGAGGAGGTGCAGCGAGGATGCAAGGAAAGAAAGATGTGAGTAGGTGCATCGAGGAGGCAAGCAAAGAAAGATGTGAGGAGGTGCAGCGAGGATGCAAGGAAAGAAAGATGTGAGGAGGTGCAGCAAGAATGCAAGGAAAGAAAGATGTGAGGAGGTGCAGCAAGAATGCAAGGAAAGAAAGATGTGAGGAGGTGCAACGAGGATGCAAGGAGAGAAAGATGTGAGGAGGTGCAGGGAGGATGCAAGGAAAGAAAGATGTGAGGAGGTGCAGGGAGGATGCAAGGAAAGAAAGAAGTGAGGAGATGCAGCGAGGATGCAAGGAAAGAAAGATGAGAGGAGGTGCAGGAAGGATGCAAGGAAAGAAAGATGTGAGGAGGTACAGCGAGGATGCAAGGAAAGAAAGATGTGAGGAGGTGCAGCGAGGATGCAAGGAAAGAAAGATGTGAGGAAGTGCAGGAAGGATGTAAGGAAAAAAAGATGTGAGGAGGTGCATCGAGGATGCAAGGAAAGAAAGATGTGAGGAGGTGCAGCGAGGATGCAAGGAAAGAAAGATGTGAGGAGGTGCAGCAAGGATGCAAGGAAAGAAAGATGTGAGGAGGTGCAACGAGGATGCAAGGAGAGAAAGATGTGAGGAGATGCAGCGGGGATGCAAGGAAAGAAATATGTGAGGAGGTGCAGGGAGGATTCAAGGAAAGAAAGATGTGAGGAGATGCAGGAAGGATGCAAGGAAAGAAAGATGTGAGGAGGTGCAGGAAGGATGCAAGGAAAGAAAGATGTGAGGAGGTGCAGCGAGGATGTCAGGAAAGAAAGATGTGAGGAGATGCAGCGAGGACGCAGGGAAATAAAGATGTGAGGAGGTGCAGGAAGGATGCAAGGAAAGAAAGATGTGAGGAGGTGCAGCGAGGATGCAAGGAAAGAAAGATGTGAGGAGGTGCAGCAAGGATGCAAGGAAAGAAAGATGTGAGGAGGTGGAGCAAGGATGCAAGGAAAGAAAGATGTGAGGAGGTGCAGCGATTATGCAAGGAAAGAAAGATGTGAGGAAGTGCAGGAAGGATGCAAGGAAAGAAAGATATGAGGAGGTGCAGCGAGGATGCAAGGAAAGAAAGATGTGAGGAGGTGCAGCGAGGATACAAGGAAAGAAAGATGTGAGGAGGTACAGCGAGGATGCAAGAACTGAAAGATGTGAGGAGGTGAAGGCAGGATGCAAGGAAAGAAAGATGTGAGGAGGTGCAGCGAGGATGCAAGGAAAGAAAGATGTGAGGAAGTGCAGGAAGGATGCAAGGAAAGAAAGATGTGAGGAGGTGCAGGAAGGATGCAAGGAAAGAAAGATGTGAGGAGGTGCAGCGAGGATGCAAGGAAAAAGATTTGAGGAGGTGCAAGAAGGATGCAAGGAAAGAAAGATGTGAGGAGGTGCAGGAAGGATGCAATGAAAGAAAGATGTGAGGAGGTGCAGCAAGGATGCAAGGAAAGAAAATGTGAGGAGGTGCAGCGAGGATGCAAGGAAAGAAAGATGTGAGGAGGTGCAGCGAGGATGCAAGGAAAGAAAGATGAGGAGGTGCAGCGCGGATGCAAGGAAAGAAAGATGTGAGGAGGTGCAGGGAGGATGCAAGGAAAGAAAGATGTGAGGAAGTGCAGCGAGGATGCAAGGAAAGAAAGATGTGAGGAGGTGCAGCGAGGAGGCAAGCAAAGAAAGATGTGAGGAGGTGCAGGAAGGATGCAAGGAAAGAAAGATGAGGAGGTGCAGCGCGGATGCAAGGAAAGAAAGATGTGAGGAGGTGCAGCCAGGATGCAAGCAAAGAAAGAAGTGAGGTGGTGCAGCAAGGATGTAAGGAAAGAAAGATGTGAGGAGGTGCAGCGAGGATGCAAGGAAAGAAAGATGTGAGGATGCGCAGCGAGGATGCAAGGAAAGAAAGATGTGAGGAGGTGCAGCAAGGAGGCAAGGAAAGAAAGATGTGAGGAGGTGCAGCGAGGATGCAAGGAAAGAAAGATGTGAGGAGGTGCAGCAAGGATGCAAGGAAAGAAAGATGTGAGAAGGTGCAGCGAGGAGGCAAAGAAAGAAAGATGTGAGGAGGTGCAGCGAGGATGCAAGGAAAGGAAGATGTGAGGAGGTGCAGGAAGGACGCAAGGAAAGAAAGATGCGAGGAGGTGCAGCGAGGATGCAAGGAAAGAAAGATGTGAGGAGGTGCAGCGAGGATGTAAGGAAAGAAAGATGTGAGGAGGTGCAGCGAGGGAAAGAAAGGTGTGAGGAGGTGCAGTGAGGATGCAAGGAAAGAAAGATGCGAGGAGGTGCAGCGAGGATGTAAGGAAAGAAAGATGTGAGGAAGTACAGCGAGGATGCAAGGAAAGAAAGATGTGAGGAAGTACAGCGAGGATGCAAGGAAAGAAAGATGTGAGGAGGTACAGCGAGGATGCAAGGAAAGAAAGATGTGAGGAGGTGCAGCGAGGATGCAAGGAAAGAAAGATGTGAGGAGGTGCAGCGAGGATGCTAGGAAAACAGAAGTGCTGGAACCAATGGGTAAGAAATCAAAGATAAGAACCTACGCTGGAGGCAAATTATTGCCATAAGCAGATTTTCTTTGGAAAGCGGCAGGAAACACATCACTAATAAAAGGTGTACCGTTCCCAGTGCAGACAGGAATACCCACTCCTACCCCAACCCCCCACCCATGGACCTGAAGGTGCTGCACTTAGCTGATCTCTCCACTCAACCCATATCCCTCCTCCCCCCCTCACCCCCCGAGGAGATTCACGCCAGCCCCTCGGCTCCCCTCTCTCCCCCAGGATGCACTTCCACCGGTGGTACTCACACGCAGGCCCTCCACGAATAGAGGCTCTGTTAAGAATCCGGACAGCATCCGAATGACGGAGGCTCCCTGTGAAAAGAAGAGAAACACAGCAATCAATGGGTTAAAGAGTGAAATACCCCAGAGACGAGCGCCTGAAGAGTGGGTGGACCCACTGCCAGGGCTCAACGAACTTAAATAGTGACTAGCGCTGAAGTAACAGAATAAATAACTCTGAGTGGCTGAGAAATTCCCCCGCCCCCGAAATACACCCAGCCATCAAAACACAATGTATAGCACTCCTATGATTTGTTTGTTTTGTTTGCTTGTATAGCGCACCAAGCCCGGGGGTATCTGGCCCTTTTCTTGAGGTACATGTTACATAGTTATATGCAGTAAAAAATGCAGGGTACATTGAATTATACATTGGAATATACAGGTCATTAATAATTACAAATATATACACAGTATTGGAAGTTTACAAAATGTACAATCGGGTTTCATGGTAAGAGCTAGTAGGCCTGCTCCTGGCTTAGGGTGGCCCAAGAGTGGGACCTACCAAGGCTCTGGGCATAGTTCAGTGGGAGGCAAACGTCTAGAAATTACGATAGGTCATATTGGATATTATTGGTTATTTAGTTGGGTTGCGAGAATAACCAGCATTTTGTTTTGTTCCAAAAAGAGAGCAACACAGGGTCAGTTCTTAACGCAAGTGGAAGTTTGTTCCAAGTCTTGGCTCTTAGCACAGGGAAGCTGGAGCCCCCTGCTTTGTTTAGTTTAGAGGAGGGGATGTTTAGGCAGTGGGAGTAAGTGGATCTGGTAGCCTTGTGGATTCTCTCCTAGAGAATGTATTCATCAGGTATTTCGTCGCTGAGTTATTGAGGCATTTGTGGGTGATCATGAGTGTTCGGAAGGTGATCCTGTCTTGGATCGGGAGCAGGTTGGCATTTTCTCTGGTTTGTGTGATGTGACTAGCACAAGGAATGTTAAGTGCAGCCCTGAGAGCGTTATTTTGCGATACTTGAAGTTTGTGAAGATTCTTTTGACTGGTGCCCAAGTAGAGAGTATTGCAATAGTCCAATTTGGACATTATGAGGGCTCTGGCGAGGGTGAGACAGCTGTTGGAGTTCAGAAATGGTCGACAGGCATTTATCAGTTTGGATGCAGAGGCCGTAGATGAGGCAGTAGCATTGATTTGTCTCTGGAGGTTTAAGGCAGAGTCTACGTAGAAACCTAGAGTTTTTGCTACCTTGTCTACTTTGATGACGTTACCATCAATAGAGAAAGAGGAGATATTAGGGCCTAGTTTGCTGAGTCTTAGATTAGAATTGATAAGGAGGATCTCAGTTTTGTCGTCGTTGAGACAAAGGCCATGGTTGGCCATCCATCCCTATATTTTGCTATAGATTTAGTTGAGAAGAGTAGTGTCAGATTGGTAGTTGCCAGATAGAGTGATGAGTATCTGCGTATCGTCTGCGTAGTTCGTGTATGATATGCCTAGCTTGTCTCGATGGTCAAACAGTAGCTTTGTGTATATGTTATAGATCATAGGTGATACACAAGAACCTTGAGGGACTCTGCAGGTGATGGGTGAGGGTATGGCTGAAGCAGTAGGAGAGAAGACCCTCGTGGATCTGTCTGCCAGGAAGGAGTTGACCCAGGCTGCCGCTTGGCTAGAGAATGAGACAGCTGTAGCTAGATGGTTGGTTAGCATGTTATGGTCGACTAGGTCGAATACTGCCGATAAGTCCAAAAGTAGGAGTAGTGCCGGTTTACCGTTAATGTGTCACGCAATAGAGCGCTGTGCATATCATTGCCCTGGCACAACACATTACATATGTGGCTGTTCGATGTGTGGGGATTTCTGAATAAAAAGGGCTTAGGGTAGCGTGTTGTGCTTCTACCTGCACATGACTCCACCCACAGGCTTTGCGCAGTGGCCTTTGTGGGCTATGCCTGTGAGATAAGATGGAATCCAGAATGTCCCCCTGTCCTGGGTACCCTAACCCCTCCTCTTGCTCCACACAGAAGCCGGAGTCAGGGCGCTAGTGCCCAGAGGGAACGCTCTGGAGAAGTCTGGTCTGGCCTGGGTGTAGCTCCAGGGGGACCCTGACTGCCCTCTCCTCTTTTCTGGTGGAGGGAAACTTGAAGACTCCCTGGAATACTTTTGGCTAAGGGCAGTGGCCGTAAATGTCTGTGTGTATGTCCGAAACCAGGTCAGCTTGTAGACATGGAGTTAGTCAGCCACACAATAGCACATGCACAGGGCAGTGACATGCTTGCACTGAAGCACGTGTTCCAGGCCAAAACCGTAAAACCTCAGAAATTCGCCAGTTATGGTAAGCTAAGCAACCATACCTCGTGCCACCACTGTGCACTGCTAAGACTAACACCCAGGAGATAAAATATGACATCAGCAAAGTTTGGAGAAAAAAAAATTGGGACCCCCCCCTATACCTTTGCCCCCCCTGACGAAACCTCACCAAACTTACCAAAAAAATTCAGAGTGGGCCATATACTTTTTTTAAACAAGGTTTGGTAAACATTCGTCCAGGGGAGCGAAGTTATAAATCGCTCAAAAAGTGCTCTTCCTATGGGCTGGGTAACTTAAGCATAACCATAACTAACGGAAGCTGGCATGTTTTAATGTAACATACAACACACAGTTGTATTTACCTGAGAGTTGATGCAAAGCAAAACCAAACAAAAAAACATATATTGTTTGGAAGATGCTAATTTGCTCTTTGGAGCCAGTATGCTTTGTTTAAATCGGAGTATTTATAAACACATGTTCTGATTTTATAAAAGCCTTTAACTTTGTGTCACAAGGACTTCAGAATGAGTGCACTTCCAACAAGTGGAAATAACAAATCAAGGGCCACTGTTTGTAGAAAGTAAATTGATTGCGAATCGTCTTCAATAAGAACCCTAGAAATCATGGGAAGAATGTCTATAGGGTGACCCTACAGCGGGCGCTCCAAACACCCACTAAATATCAAACTCGAGCCCTTTGCAAGGGGCCAAAGAGAGAAAAAGAACATCCAGAAAATTCAATTAACTAAGGTGGGGCCGGAGAGGAAGCAGAATCCATCCTTAATGCCTGGATCCAGGGACAGAGTAACTTCCAGTGCCTGGATCTAGAGACAGAGTAACTTCCAGCGCCTGGATCCAGGGACGGAGTAACTTCCAGTGCCTGGATCCAGGGAGTGAGTAACTTCCAGTGCCTGGATCCAGGGACGGAGTAACTTCCAGCACCTGGATCCAGGGACTGAGTAACTTCCAGTGCCTGGATCCAGAGACAGAGTAACTTCCAGTGCCTGGATCCAGGGACGGAGTAACTTCCAGGGCCTGGATCCAGAGACGGAGTAACTTCCAGTGCCTGGATCCAGGGACGGAGTAACTTCCAGGGCCTGGATCCAGGGACTGAGTAACTTACAGTGCCTGGATCCAGGGACTGAGTAACTTCCAGTCCCTGAATCCAGGGACTGAGTAACTGCCAGTGCCTGGATCCAGGGACTGAGTAACTTCCAGTGCCTGGATCCAGGGACGGAGTAACTTCCAGTGGCTGGTTCTAGGGAATGAGTAACTTCCAGTGCCTGGATCCGGGGACGAAGTAACTTCCAGTGCCTGGATCCAGGGACAGAGTAACTTCCAATGACTGCTTCTAGGGACTGAGTAACTTCCAGTGCCTGGATCCATGGACTGAGTAACTTCCAGTGCCTGGATCCAGGGACTGAGTAACTTCCAGTGCCTGTATCCAGGGATGGAGTAACTTCCAGTGCATGGATCCAGGGACAGAGTAACTTCCAGTGCCTGGATCCAGGGACGGAGTAACTTCCAGTGCCTGGATCCAGGGACGGAGTAACTTACAGTGCCTGGATCCAGGGACGGAGTAACTTCCTGGATCCAGGGACGGAGTAACTTCAGGGCCTAGATCCAGGGCTTAGAGGGTGGACCGGATTTCCAGTCCTGCTTTGTCTGCTTATTAAGGGCCTTGATGAACTGTTATCTGGGAAATACAGATAGACAGAAGCCCTTTCTCAGGGTCTCAAATAATTTAAATATCTTGCAGGGACGGGGGGCTTAGCTCTGCAGGTAAAACTCAAGAAGTGTTTTTCCGAGATGCTTGCAGAAGGCAAGGTCTAACCTGATCTGTGCGCTTTGCTGTGCAGCGACTGCATGGATTGGTGCTGTGTAGTGCGGTGGTTGCACGATTCTGTGCCCTGTGCAAACATTACTCTGATGACATGTCCTGCATAGTAGGACTCTCTGCTCATAGTGCCTAGAGGCATGGGACACATCTCAAGGGGAAATTTGGTCCAGCAGCCTGTGGACCGTCATAGTCCCTTTTTTGAATTGTTGCTGAAACATGTACGTTTCCTTTTAAACCCAACCCTTTTAATTGCGCTGACATGTAAAGCCCCGCATGTTCTGTGCAGACATTCAAACACCGTTTACACGGCTTTGTAATTACTGTGCTCGACATTTAAAGTGAACAGACGTATTTTACTAATGAATTATTCAGAAATGCCCTTCACGTGCTGATTTAAATGTCTGTGCTTCTTTTGATTGGCTGTAGTTCCATTGCGCATTTTTACTCATTTTGAGAAGAGCGATTAAGACACACAGGCCGGATGGTATATTCTGCAATATTGTGTTACAGGCCGGTTTAGGAAACAGTGTTTAACGTGAGCAACCCCTGTATTATAAGTGGGGAAAGAGATTTAAGTAAAGTTCAGTTGTTGTTCCAGGGAGACGGGGGTGGGGAGGGTGCTTGTTGTATGTTGGAGCCACTACACCGGGGTTCTCATGTGATAATAGGAATTGCAATAGTTAGTTGTGTGAATCTTGTTTCGGGGTGTGCTGCTCCATTAATGATAGCCTATTGATTGGCCTCAGCCCTCTCTGAGGGTCTTCCACTTCACCTGTAGTGTGTGTCATGGGGCTGCAGGAGGTGCTGTAACCGCACATTCCCGTGACAGTGGATTAAGTTTGGGGTCGAATCCTTGCCGTCATCGGACGCAGAATTAGGAGCGCGATGTCCCCCAAGTTCTTGGACAAGGTCACGTACACCAATAGTGACCGAAGCCCATTGACGTGCTCTCTTAAAGAAAAGGCTGGCCCTGTTGCACCGTGCAGCGCACGTCAACCCTCACCCACGCCACACACACCACAGCTCTGTCCCATTGCCTGTTGACGCGTTCTGGAGTGATTGGCAGCAAGACTTTCCCCAGTAACATGCTTCTGGCTCAGCCCACTTTTCAAAATCCCTGTATAGTGATAGGACTGGACTTGAGGACCCAGCAAAGAGTAAAGCACAGAAGGTGTTCAGAAGGGTCAGACACACGCACATGTTCCCTACTGGAGATACATGCATGCGAGATTCTCATGAGTACATGTTCACTGGGGCTGCACGTTTCTATGGGATTTCCTGAGTGATTAACCAGACACTGCAAGCCAAGTCCAGTCCAGGATGGACTCATGCAGGAATTCTTCACTGCACTTTCTCAATAGCCTTAGGAATATTTCTGCTACATGATGTCGCCCACTTGACCATTTGTGAAAGAAGGGAAGGCCGCCACCCCCTGCACCCCACCCTCTCCCACCTGCATCTGCTGGGATGATGCGTGTGGTGGCCACACGGAAGAACATGTGACGGGGCGGGGGCTTTACCTTGCTGTATGTGATGCTATCGAAGAGCTCGCTGATCTCCGCCGGGGTGTTGACCTCCTCCTCCGGGGAGGTGAGTGGGTGGGAAGAGGCCAGCGCGTCCACCGCCATCACTTTGTGCACGTCGTTCAGCACGATCAGGTCCGTCTGCAAACGGTGCAAATGGTCACATGTTAACAGTGCACACATCGCATGTTAGGGATCCATGACAAGGTGACCAGGCTCCTCCCGTGAGGTGCTTCTGACACCAATATTCCCTGATTGCCCTCTGGAAGTCCACCTGGCCACCTGGCCACACAGCGGGGCTCAATGCTTTATCTAAAGAGTGACTGTTTCAAAGATGTGTTCAAAGTCTGCATTTCTCTCCTAGCTTAGTCGGGCTCTTTTTCTGAGCACACACATGTCTTATTATTTGATGCATCTTGTTTTAATAATCGACTCTTGTTGACACAAAGCTCCTTTCCGCGGCAGAGTCCTTCTTGGCGCTAGGCATACTCTGACACTGAGCAGCATTGTTCAGGAGAGAGGGCATGGTGGTGAGGGGTGGCACAGGGGCACATAGACACACCACTCTAGAGAGGAGTGAGGGAGATGGGGTCTCGAACACTATTATAATGGGGGTGGGGGCGGTGCTACTGTGCTAGGCTAGAGGGCATGGGGCCAGAACATAGGTGCAGTGTAATGATTGTACCCCCTAGTCTTGCCCCCCCCCGCCCCCAGCAGCTTTTTACAGCCGTGTGCTAATTTGCTCGCCTGTCGTCAGATAACCTTCTGGGATGGACCTGGAAGTGAAAATCTATTGAGTTGCAGGTGTCAGATGACTGGCATATGGTCTATTTCCTGACAGCTGACCCCCGCCCCCTCTTGCCCACAGACTCCCTGTGATTTGAAGATGCAGAAAGTCAGAGAACCAGGGCTCACCCTGTCCTTTCCCAGAAGTAGCAAAGGGGAGACAGCTGTACTGACTTGCAATATAAGCAAGAGCGCTAATATTAGTCCCCATAACCCTGTGAAGACCCCAGGCCCCGGCTGCGCTCAGGAGGGGCATCAGTCGGGCTCAGATTAGTCCCCTTCACTGCCCCGGTCTACTCGATGCTGGCAGTGGAGGGGGCAGGTCACAGGTGCTAGCAGGAGGCTGGGGGCACACAGAGGGCCAGGGTGGGTTGGGAGGGCAGAGGGGGGCAGTGCCTTCTGCAGATAGTCCTGGGAAGTGTCAAGGCAGAGCTCAGGAGGCTGGGGGGGCACACAGGGCATCAGGGAGGGCATGCGAGGGCAGAGGGGCAGCCGCCCGCCCTGCACCCTGGCTCCGCCACTGGATCCCTACAGTGCATTCTGCAGATAGTCCTGGGAAGTGTCAGACAGGCAGAGCTCAGGAGGCTGGCTGGGGGCGGATGGGTACACAGAGGGCCACGGTGGGTTGGGAGGGCAGAGGGGGGGCAGTGCCTTCTGCAGATAGTCCTGGGAAGTGTCGCAGAGGCAGGGCTCGGGAGGCTGGGGGGAGGAGGGGTGCACAGGGCATCAGGGTGGGCAGAAGGGGCAGTGCCTTCTCCAGATATTCCCGGGAAGTGTCAGAGAGGCGTATGGAGGTGCTTGTGGGAGGGTGGAGGAAGGGGTTACAGGGGAATGAAGCATGAATGGTGCTGTCCATATACACTGAGATGAGATTGCTGCAAATCAGACATGTGCAGCAGGTGTAGTGCAACAGGTGTAGTGCAGCAGGTGTAGTGCAGCACTCTAAAACAGCACAATATGTGCTGAACTTGAGCTCCAGACTGCATGAGGGGCCTAGAAGATCCAGGAGCCCCGTAGCACAGTGTGTGGCTGGGCCTGAATTCAGGAATGCAGGGAGTGGCTGGGCCTGAATTCAGGGATGCAGGGAGAGGCTGGGCTTGAATTCAGAAATGCAGGGAGTGGCTGAGCCTGAATTCAGGGATGCAGGGAGAGGCTGGGCTTGAATTCAGGAATGCAATGAGTGGCTGAGCCTGAATTCAGGAATGCAGGGAGTGGCTGGGCCTGAATTCAGGAATGCAGGGAGTGAGTGGGCCTGAATTCAGGAATGCGGGGAGTGGCTGGGCCCGAATTCAGGTATGCATGGAGTGGCTGGGCCTGAATTCAGGAATGCGGGGAGTGCCTGGGCCTGAATTCAGGAATGCAGGGAGTGGCTGGGCCTGAATTCAGGAATGCAGGGAGTGGCTGGGCCTGAATTCAAGAATGCAGGGAGTGGCTGGGCCTGAATTCAGGAATGCAGGGAGTGGCTGGGCCTGAATTCAGGAATGCAGGGAGTGGCTGGGCCCGAGTTCAGGAATGCAGGGAGTGGCTGGGCCTGAAACTAGGAATGCGGGAGTGGCTGGGCCTGAATTCAGGAATGCGGGGAGTGGCTGGGCCTGAATTCAGGGAGTGGCTGGGCCTGAATTCAGGAATGCAGGGAGTGGCTGGGCCTGAATTCAGGAATGCAGGGAGTGGCTGGGCCTGAATTCAGGAATGCGGGGAGTGGCTGGGCCTGAATTCAGGAATGCAGGGAGTGGCTGGGCCCGAATTCAGGAATGCAGGGAGTGGCTGAGCCTGAATTCAGGAATGCGGGGAGTGGCTGGGCCTGAATTCAGGAATGCGGGGAGTGGCTGGGCCCGAATTCAGGAATGCAGGGAGTGGCTGGGCCCAAATTCAGGAATGCAGGGAGTGGCTGGGCCCGAATTCAGGAATGCAGGGAGTGGCTGGGCCCGAATTCAGGAATGCGGGGAGTGGCTGGGCCCGAATTCAGGAATGCGGGGAGTGGCTGGGCCTGAATTCAGGAATGCGGGGAGTGGCTGGGCCTGAAACTAGGAATGCGGGGAGTGGCTGGGACTGAATTCAGGAATGCGGGGAGTGGCTGGGCCCGAATTCAGGAATGCAGGGAGTGGCTGGGCCTGAATTCAGGAATACAGGGTGTGGCTGGGGCTGAATTCAGGAATGCAGGGAGTGGCTTGGCCTGAATTCAGGAATGCAGGGAGTGGCTGGGCCTCAATTCAGGGATGCAGGGAGTGGCTGGGCCTGAATTCAGGAATGCAGGGAGTGGCTGGGCCTGAATTCAGGAATGCAGGCAGTGAGTGGGCCTGAATTCAGGAATGCGGGGAGTGGCTGGGCCCGAATTCAGGAATGCAGGGAGTGGCTGGGCCTGAATTCAGGAAAGCGTGGAGTGGCTGGGCCTGAATTCAGGACTGCGGGGAGTGGCTGGGCCTTAATTCAGGAATGCAGGGAGTGGCTGGGCCTGAATTCAGGAATGCACGGAGTGCAGGGAGTTGCTGGGCCTGAATTCAGGAATGCAAGGAGTGGCTAGGCCTGAATTCAGGAATGCAGGGAGTGGCTGTGCCTGAATTCAGGAATGTAGGGAGTGGCTGGGCCTGAATTCAGGAATGCAGGGAGTGGCTGGGCCCGAATTCAGGAATGCAGGGAGTGGCTGGGCCCGAATTCAGGAATGCAGGGAGTGGCTGGGCCCGAATTCAGGAATGCGGGGAGTGGCTGGGCCTGAATTCAGGAATGCAGGGAGTGGCTGGGCCCGAATTCAGGAATGCAGGGAGTGGCTGGGCCCGAATTCAGGAATGCGGGGAGTGGCTGGGCCCAAATTCAGGAATGCAGGGAGTGGCTGGGCCTGAATTCAGGAATGCAGGGAGTGGCTGGGTCCAAATTCAGGAAGGCAGGGAGTGGATTGGCCTGAATTCAGGAATGCGATGAGTGGCTGGGCCCGAATTCAGGAATGCAGGGAGTGTCTGGGCCTGAAACTAGGAATGCGGGGAGTGGCTAGACCCGAATTCAGGAATGCGGGGAGTGGCTGGACCTGAAAACAGGAATGCAGGGAGTGGCTGGGCCTGAATACAGGAATGTAGGGAGTGGCTGGGCCTGAATTCAGGAATGCAGGGAGTGGCTGGGCCTGAATTCAGGAATGCGGGGAGTGGCTGGGCCTGAATTCAGGAATGCGGGGAGTGGCTGGGCCCGAATTCAGGAATGCGGGGAGTGGCTGGGCCTGAATTCAGGAATGCGGGGAGTGGCTGGGCCCGAATTCAGGAATGCGGGGAGTGGCTGGGCCTAAATTCAGGAATGCGGGGAGTGGCTGGGCCCGAATTCAGGAATGCGGGAGTGGCTGGGCCTGGATTCAGGAATGCGGGGAGTGGCTGGGTCCGAATTCAGGAATGCGGGGAGTGGCTGGGCCTGAAACTAGGAATGCGGGAGTGGCTGGGACTGAATTCAGGAATGCGGGGAGTGGCTGGGCCCGGATTCAGGAATGCAGGGAGTGACTGGGCCTGAATTCAGGAATGCAGGGTGTGGCTGGGCCTGAATTCAGGAATGCAGGGAATGGCTGGGCCTGAATTCAGGAATGCAGGGTGTGGCTGGGCCTGAATTCAGGAATGCAGGGAGTGCAGGGAGTGGCTGGGCCTGAATTCAGGAATGCAGGGAGTAACTGGGCCTGAATTCAGGAATGCGGGGAGTGGCTGGGGCCGAATTCAGGAATGCAGGGAGTGGCTGAGCCTGAAACTAGGAATGCGGGGATTGGCTGGGCCCGAATTCAGGAATGCGGGGAGTGGCTGGGCCCGAATTCAGGAATGCAGGGAGTGGCTGGGCCCGAATTCAGGAATGCGGGGAGTGGCTGGGCCCAAATTCTTGAATGCAGGGAGTAGCTGGGCCAGAATTCAGGAATGCGGGGAGTAGCTGGGCCTGAATTCAGGAATGCAGGGAATGGCTGGGCCTGAATTCAGGAATGCAGGGAATGGCTGGGCCTGAATTCAGGAATGCGGGGAATGGCTGGGCCTGAATTCAGGAATGCAGGGAGTGGCTGAGCCCGAATTCAGGAATTCAGGAAGTGACTGGGCCTGAATTGAGGAATGCAGGGAGTGGCTAAGCCCGAATTCAGGAATGCAGGGAGTGGCTCGGCCCGAATTCAGGAATGCAGGGAGTGGCTGGGCTTGAATTCAGGAATGCAGGGAGTGCGTGGGCCTGAATTCAGGAATGCAGGGAGTGGCTGGGCCTGAATTCAGAAATGCAGGGAATGGCTGGGCCTGAATTCAGGAATGCAGGGAGTGGCTGGGCCTGGATTCAGGAATGCAGGGTGTAGCTGGGCCTGAATTCAGGAATGCGGGGGATGGCTGGGCCTGGATTCAGGAAGTGGCTGGGCCTGAATTCAGGAATGCAGGGAGTGGCTGGGCCTGAATTTAGGAATGCGGGGAGTGGCTGGGCCCGAATTCAGGAATGCAGGGAGTGGCTGCGCCTGAATTCAGGAATGTGGGGAGTGGCTGGGCCCAAATTCAGGAATGTGGGGATTGGCTGGGCCCGAATTCAGGAATTCGTGGAACGGCTGGGCCTGAATTCAGGAATGCGGGGAATGGCTGGGCCTGAATTCAGGAATGCAGGAAATGGCTGGGCCTGAATTCAGGAATGCAGGGAGTGGCTGGGCCTGAATTCAGGAATGCAGGGAGTGGCTGGGCCTGAATTCAGGAATGCAGGGAGTGGCTGGGCCTGAATTCAGGAATGCAGGGAGTGGCTGGGCCTGAATTCAGGAATGCAGGGAGTGGCTGGCCTGAATTCAGGAATGCAGGGAGTGGCTGGGCCTGAATTCAGGGATGCAGGGAGTGGCTGGGCCTGAATTCAGGAATGCAGGGAGTGGCTGGGCCTGAATTCAGGAATGCAGGCAGTGGTGGGCCTGAATTCAGGAATGCGGGGAGTGGCTGGGCCCGAATTCAGGAATGCAGGGAGTGGCTGGGCCTGAATTCAGGAATGCGGGAGTGGCTGGGCCTGAATTCAGGAATGCAGGGAGTGGCTGGGCCTTAATTCAGGAATGCAGGGAGTGGCTGGGCCTGAATTCAGGAATGCACGAGTGCAGGGAGTTGCTGGGCCTGAATTCAGGAATGCAAGGAGTGGCTAGGCCTGAATTCAGGAATGCAGGGAGTGGCTGTGGCCTGAATTCAGGAATGCAGGGAGTGGCTGGGCCTGAATTCAGGAATGCAGGGAGTGGCTGGGCCCGAATTCAGGAATGCAGGGAGTGGCTGGGCCCGAATTCAGGAATGCAGGGAGTGGCTGGGCCCGAATTCAGGAATGCGGGGAGTGGCTGGGCCTGAATTCAGGAATGCAGGGAGTGGCTGGGCCCGAATTCAGGAATGCAGGGAGTGGCTGGGCCCGAATTCAGGAATGCGGGGAGTGGCTGGGCCCAAATTCAGGAATGCAGGGAGTGGCTGGGCCTGAATTCAGGAATGCAGGGAGTGGCTGGGTCCAAATTCAGGAAGGCAGGGAGTGGATTGGGCCTGAATTCAGGAATGCGAGGAGTGGCTGGGCCCGAATTCAGGAATGCAGGGAGTGGCTGGGCCTGAATTCAGGAATGCGGGGAGTGGCTGACCCGAATTCAGGAATGCGGGGAGTGGCTGGACCTGAAAACAGGAATGCAGGGAGTGGCTGGGCCTGAATTCAGGAATTTAGGGAGTGGCTGGGCCTGAATTCAGGAATGCAGGGAGTGGCTGGGCCTGAATTCAGGAATGCGGGGAGTGGCTGGGCCTGAATTCAGGAATGCGGGGAGTGGCTGGGCCCGAATTCAGGAATGCGGGGAGTGGCTGGGCCTGAATTCAGGAATGCGGGAGTGGCTGGCCCGAATTCAGGAATGCGGGGAGTGGCTGGGCCTGAATTCAGGAATGCGGGGAGTGGCTGGGCCCGAATTCAGGAATGCGGGAGTGGCTGGGCCTGAATTCAGGAATGCGGGGAGTGGCTGGGCCGAATTCAGGAATGCGGGGAGTGGCTGGCCTGAAATCAGGAATGCGGGAGTGGCTGGGCTGAATTCAGGAATGCGGGGAGTGGCTGGGCCCGGATTCAGGAATGCAGGGAGTGACTGGGCCTGAATTCAGGAATGCAGGGAGTGGCTGGGCCTGAATTCAGGAATGCAGGGAAGTGGCTGGGCCTGAATTCAGGAATGCAGGGTAGTGGCTGGGCCTGAATTCAGGAATGCAGGGTGCAGGGAGTGGCTGGGCCTGAATTCAGGAATGCAGGGAGTGGCTGGGCCTGAATTCAGGAATGCGGGGAGTGGCTGGGCCTGAATTCAGGAATGCAGGGAGTGGCTGGGCCTGAAACTAGGAATGCGGGGAGTGGCTGGGCCTGAATTCAGGAATGCGGGGAGTGGCTGGGCCCGAATTCAGGAATGCAGGGAGTGGCTGGGCCCGAATTCAGGAATGCGGGGAGTGGCTGGGCCCAAATTCAGGAATGCAGGGAGTGGCTGGGCCTGAATTCAGGAATGCGGGAGTAGCTGGGCCTGAATTCAGGAATGCAGGGAATGGCTGGGCCTGAATTCAGGAATGCAGGGAATGGCTGGGCCTGAATTCAGGAATGCGGGGAATGGCTGGGCCTGAATTCAGGAATGCAGGGAGTGGCTGGGCCCGAATTCAGGAATGCAGGGAGTGGCTGGGCCTGAATTCAGGAATGCAGGGAGTGGCTGGGCCTGAATTCAGGAATGCAGGGAGTGGCTGGGCCCGAATTCAGGAATGCAGGGAGTGGCTGGGCCTGAATTCAGGAATGCAGGGAGTGGCTGGGCCTGAATTCAGGAATGCAGGGAGTGGCTGGGCCTGAATTCAGGAATGCAGGGAATGGCTGGGCCTGAATTCAGGAATGCAGGGAGTGGCTGGGCCTGAATTCAGGAATGCAGGGAGTGCTGGGCCTGAATTCAGGAATGCGGGGAGTGGCTGGGCCTGAATTCAGGAAGTGGGCTGGGCCTGAATTCAGGAATGCAGGGAGTGGCTGGGCCTGAATTAGGAATGCGGGAGTGGCTGGGCCCGAATTCAGGAATGCAGGGAGTGGCTGGGCCTGAATTCAGGAATGGGGGAGTGGCTGGGCCCTGAATTCAGGAATGCGGGGAGTGGCTGGGCCCGAATTCAGGAATGCGGGAAGTGGCTGGGCCTGAATTCAGGAATGCGGGGAATGGCTGGGCCTGAATTCAGGAATGCAGGAAATGGCTGGGCCTGAATTCAGGAATGCAGGGAGTGGCTGGGCCTGAATTCAGGAATGCAGGGAGTGGCTGGGCCTGAATTCAGGAATGCAGGGAGTGGCTGGGCCTGAATTCAGGAATGCAGGGAGTGGCTGGGCCTGAATTCAGGAATGCAGGGAATGGCTGGGCCTGAATTCAGGAATGCAGGGAATGGCTAGGCCTGAATTCAGGGAGTGGCTGGGCCTGAATTCAGGAATGCAGGGAGTGGCTGGGCCTGAATTCAGGAATGCAGGGAGTGGCTGGGCCTGAATTCAGGAATGCAGGGAGTGGCTGGGCCCGAATTCAGGAATGCAGGGAGTGGCTGGGCCCGAATTCAGGAATGCAGGGAGTGGCTGGGCCTGAATTCAGGAATGCGGGGAGTGGCTGGGCCCGAATTCAGGAATGCAGGGAGTGGCTGGGCCTGAATTCAGGAAATGCGGGGAGTGGCTGGGCCTGAATTCAGGAATGCGGGGAGTGGCTGGGCCTGAATTCAGGAATGCGGGGAGTGGCTGGGCCTGAATTCAGGAATGCAGGGAGTGGCTGGGCCTGAATTCAGAATGACGAGTGCAGGGAGTTGCTGGGCCTGAATTCAGGAATGCAGGGAGTGGCTGGGCCTGAATTCAGGAATGCAGGGAGTGGCCTGGGCCTGAATTCAGGAATGCAGGGAGTGGCTGGGCCTGAATTCAGGAATGCAGGGAGTGGCTGGGCCCGAATTCAGGAATGCAGGGAGTGGCTGGGCCTGAATTCAGGAATGCAGGGAGTGGCTGGGCCTGAATTCAGGAATGCAGGGAGTGGCTGGGCCTGAATTCAGGAATGCAGGGAGTGGCTGGGCCTGAATTCAGGAATGCAGGGAGTGGCTGGGCCCTGAATTCAGGAATGCAGGGAGTGGCTGGGCCCAAATTCAGGAATGCAGGGAGTGGCTGGGCCTGAATTCAGGAATGCAGGGAGTGGCTGGGCCCTGAATTCAGGAATGCAGGGAGTGGCTGGCCTGAATTCAGGAATGCGGGGAGTGGCTGGGCCTGAATTCAGGAATGCAGGGAGTGGCTGGGCCTGAATTCAGGAATGCGGGAGTGGCTGGGCCTGAATTCAGGAATGCAGGGAGTGGCTGGCCTGAAATTCAGGAATGCAGGGAGTGGCTGGGCCTGAATTCAGGAATGCGGGAGTGGCTGGGCCTGAATTCAGGAATGCAGGGAGTGGCTGGGCCTGAATTCAGGAATGCGGGAGTGGCTGGGCCTGAATTCAGGAATGCAGGGAGTGGCTGGGCCTGAATTCAGGAATGCAGGGAGTGGCTGGGCCTGAATTCAGGAATGCGGGGAGTGGCTGGGCCGAATTCAGGAATGCAGGGAGTGGCTGGGCCTGAATTCAGGAATGCAGGGAGTGGCTGGGCCCGAATTCAGGAATGCAGGGAGTGGCTGGGCCTGAATTCAGGAATGCGGGGAGTGGCTGGGCCTGAATTCAGGAATGCAGGGAGTGGCTGGGCTGAATTCAGGAATGCAGGGAGTGGCTGGGCCTGAATTCAGGAATGCAGGGAGTGGCTGGGCCTGAATTCAGGAATGCAGGGAGTGGCTGGGCCGAATTCAGGAATGCAGGGAGTGGCTGGGCCTGAATTCAGGAATGCGGGGAGTGGCTGGGCCTGAATTCAGGAATGCAGGAGTGGCTGGGCCTGAATTCAGGAATGCAGGGAGTGGCTGGGCCCTAAATTCAGGAATGCAGGGAGTGGCTGGGCCTGAATTCAGGAATGCAGGGAGTGGCTGGGCTGAATTCAGGAATGCAGGGAGTGGCTGGGCCGAATTCAGGAATGCAGGGAGTGGCTGGGCCTGAATTCAGGAATGCAGGGAGTGGCTGGGCCTGAATTCAGGAATGCAGGGAGTGGCTGGGCCTGAATTCAGGAATGCAGGGAGTGGCTGGGCCCGAATTCAGGAATGCAGGGAGTGGCGGGCCTGAATTCAGGAATGCGGGAGTGGCTGGGCCCGAATTCAGGAATGCAGGGAGTGGCTGGGCCTGAATTCAGGAATGCGGGGAGTGGCTGGGCCCGAATTCAGGAATGCGGGGAGTGGCTGGGCCTGAATTCAGGAATGCAGGGAGTGGCTGGGCCTGAATTCAGGAATGCAGGGAGTGGCTGGGCCTGAATTCAGGAATGCAGGGAGTGGCTGGGCCTGAATTCAGGAATGCGGGGAGTGGCTGGGCCTGAATTCAGGAATGCAGGGAGTGGCTGGGCCTGAATTCAGGAATGCAGGGAGTGGCTGGGCCTGAATTCAGGAATGCAGGGAGTGGCTGGGCCTGAATTCAGGAATGCGGGAGTGGCTGGGCCTGAATTCAGGAATGCAGGGAGTGGCTGGGCCTGAATTCAGGAATGCGGGAGTGGCTGGGCCTGAATTCAGGAATGCAGGGAGTGGCTGGGCCTGAATTCAGGAATGCGAGGGAGTGGCTGGGCCTGAATCAGGAATGCAGGGAGTGGCTGGGCCTGAATTCAGGAATGCAGGGAGTGGCTGGGCCTGAATTCAGGAATGCAGGGAGTGGCTGGGCCTGAATTCAGGAATGCAGGGAGTGGCTGGGCCTGAATTCAGGAATGCAGGGAGTGGCTGGGCCTGAATTCAGGAATGCAGGAGTGGCTGGGCCTGAATTCAGGAATGCAGGGAGTGGCTGGGCCTGAATTCAGGAATGCAGGGAGTGGCTGGGCCTGAATTCAGGAATGCGGGAGTGGCTGGGGCCTGAATTCAGGAATGCAGGGAGTGGCTGGGCCTGAATTCAGGAATGCGGGAGTGGCTGGGCCTGAATTCAGGAATGCAGGGAGTGGCTGGGCCTGAATTCAGGAATGCAGGGAGTGGCTGGGCCCGAATTCAGGAATGCAGGGAGTGGCTGGGCCTGAATTCAGGAATGCAGGGAGTGGCTGGGCCTGAATTCAGGAATGCGGGGAGTGGCTGGGCCTGAATTCAGGAATGCAGGGAGTGGCTGGGCCTGAATTCAGGAATGCAGGGAGTGGCTGGGCCTGAATTCAGGAATGCAGGGAGTGGCTGGGCCTGAATTCAGGAATGCAGGGAGTGGCTGGGCCTGAATTCAGGAATGCAGGAGTGGCTGGGCCTGAATTCAGGAATGCAGGGAGTGGCTGGGCCTGAATTCAGGAATGCAGGGAGTGGCTGGGCCTGAATTCAGGAATGCAGGGAGTGCTGGGCCTGAATTCAGGAATGCAGGGAGTGGTGGGCCTGAATTCAGGAATGCAGGGAGTGGCTGGGCCTGAATTCAGGAATGCAGGGAGTGGCTGGGCCTGAATTCAGGAATGCAGGGAGTGGCTGGGCCTGAATTCAGGAATGCAGGGAGTGGCTGGGCCTGAATTCAGGAATGCAGGAGTGGCTGGGCCTGATTCAGGAAGTGGCTGGGCCTGAATTCAGGAATGCAGGGAGTGGCTGGGCCTGAATTCAGGAATGCAGGGAGTGGCTGGGCCTGAATTCAGGAATGCAGGGAGTGGCTGGGCCTGAATTCAGGAATGCGGGGAGTGGCTGGGCCCAGAATTCAGGAATGGAGGAGTGGCTGGGCCCGAATTCAGGAATGCGGAGTGGCTGGGCCCGAATTCAGGAATGCAGGGAGTGGCTGGGCCTGAATTCAGGAATGCAGGGAGTGGCTGGGCCCGAATTCAGGAATGCAGGGAGTGGCTGGGCCTGAATTCAGGAATGCAGGGAGTGGCTGGGCCTGAATTCAGGAATGCAGGGAGTGGCTGGGCCTGAATTCAGGAATGCAGGGAGTGGCTGGGCCTGAATTCAGGAATGCAGGGAGTGGCTGGGCCTGAATTCAGGAATGCGGGGAGTGGCTGGCCTGAATTCAGGAATGCAGGGAGTGGCTGGGCCTGAATTCAGGAATGCAGGGAGTGGCTGGGCCTGAATTCAGGAATGCAGGGAGTGGCTGGGCCTGAATTCAGGAATGCGGGGAGTGGCTGGGCCCGAATTCAGGAATGCAGGGAGTGGCTGGGCCCGAATTCAGGAATGCGGGAGTGGCTGGGCCTGAATTCAGGAATGCAGGGAGTGCTGGGCCTGAATTCAGGAATGCAGGGAGTGGCTGGGCCTGAATTCAGGAATGCAGGGAGTGGCTGGGCCTGAATTCAGGAATGCAGGAGTGGCTGGGCCTGAATTCAGGAATGCAGGGAGTGGCTGGGCCTGAATTCAGGAATGCAGGGAGTGGCTGGGCCCGAATTCAGGAATGCAGGGAGTGGCTGGGCCTGAATTCAGGAATGCAGGGAGTGGCTGGGCCTGAATTCAGGAATGCAGGGAGTGGCTGGGCCCGAATTCAGGAATGCAGGGAGTGCTGGGCCTGAATTCAGGAATGCAGGGAGTGGCTGGGCCTGAATTCAGGAATGCAGGGAGTGGCTGGGCCTGAATTCAGGAATGCAGGGAGTGGCTGGGCCTGAATTCAGGAATGCGGGAGTGGCTGGGCCTGAATTCAGGAATGCGGGGAGTGGCTGGGCCTGAATTCAGGAATGCAGGGAGTGGCTGGCCAGGAATGCAGGGAGTGGCTGGGCCTGAAATCAGGAATGCAGGGAGTGGCTGGGCCTGAATTCAGGAATGCAGGGAGTGGCTGGGCCCGAATTCAGGAATGCGGGAGTGGCTGGGCCTGAATTCAGGAATGCGGGGAGTGGCTGGGCCCTGAATTCAGGAATGC
The DNA here is from genome assembly GCA_002915635.3 of Ambystoma mexicanum. Classification (NCBI taxonomy): domain Eukaryota; kingdom Metazoa; phylum Chordata; class Amphibia; order Caudata; family Ambystomatidae; genus Ambystoma; species Ambystoma mexicanum. The sequence continues at coordinate 4,879,187 of CM030324.1, forward strand.
AGGGAGTGGCTGGGCCTGAATTCAGGAATGCAGGGAGTGGCTGGGCCTGAATTCAGGAATGCAGGGAGTGGCTGGGCCTGAATTCAGGAATGCAGGGAGTGGCTGGGCCTGAATTCAGGAATGCAGGGAGTGGCTGGGCCTGAATTCAGGAATGCAGGGAGTGGCTGGGCCTGAATTCAGGAATGCAGGGAGTGGCTGGGCCTGAATTCAGGAATG